>VXBQ01006095.1:696143-1006889 GCA_013400175.1 Phainopepla nitens | reverse complement strand
CCGCTGCCCCGGCCGGGCCGGGCCGCCGAGCTGCAGCGCTCCCGCGAGCGCCGCCGGGGCGCCCCTGGATCCGAGGGTGGCTCATGAAACCGGTTCTCCCGGGAGCGCTCGGCGGCTCCGCGCCGTTCCCCGGGGCTCCGGCTCAGCCCGTTCTGCGGGACGGTCCGGCGGCGGCTCCGCTGGGGAGGCCCGCGGTCGTCCCGCGGTGTGGGCGTGGGGCGCCGAGCGCCTGGGGAGCCCCTGGCAGATCTCTCGGTGCCCCGCCGTGCTCCTGGGGTCTCGGAAAGTGCCGGCTTTGAGCCCCTGGCTGGCGTGCGGGCGCGCTGTCCCGGGCGGCGGGAGGCGCGGTGCCCAGGGCTGCCCGGCGCTCCGAGAGGCGCTCCGGTGTCCCTCGCAGGTGTGCCGGGCTCCGCCGCTCCCCTCCGCGCCCCTGAGCGGCTCCAGTGCGCCGGGGAACGAACGTGCGATTCCTCAGAGAGAGTTTCGAAGTGTTTTTAAGATATTGGCGCGGTCGGAAATAACATTTCATTTCAAGTGGGAGGTGGATGCGATCGTGCTCCGCACATATGGAAACGCTCAGGTAAACCATTTATTTTAATATTGCTTTTTGGCAGCTAGAATTTAATCTCTTTTATTTGTACCTTTCTGCAGTTACCTTGCTGGATTCGAGATCAGTTCAGGGAGAACTGGGGTGGATAGCAAGTCCCCTGGAAGGAGGGGTAAGTTTTAAACCGCTATCTGATCAAAAGGGTAAAGGGGGTGATTAGTAACTTTCAGAGAGTCCTAATGGCTCGATTATTGTTGATTGTGGTGAGGAGGTCAGATTTCTTCCCTGGCTTACCAAGTGAATTACTCTTTGTTGGAGAAACTCTATACTCCCTTTGGATAGTTCTGTCATGGAATAAGTGGAAACCAAAAGGGCAGAAAAGAGGTTTCAGAATTAAGAGATTGGTTGAGGCATGGGCTTAGATGCCTATTTAAAACTGAAATACCAACAAGAAATGTGATCTGCCGACTGAATTGGCATTCTGGACTGCTATTATTTTATCTGTGGACCGTCTGGGCTGGGAGATGTTCAGGGCAATTGCTGTTCTATTTCTGGTTAAAGGAGTAGGGATCAATATACATGATAGACCTTTTGTTGTGATGGGACAGTTGTCCAGTTTCAGGGTGTAAACATCGTGTGTTTTGATTTCGGAACGGATAAACTGCACCACCCAGTGCTAGACTGTTTTTCCTTGGAGTTTCTTTTTATATATTTTTACAATTATCTCATTGCACAGAAGGCTGCTGGAATGCACTGCCCAGTGGTGATGTGATGACATTAGGAGGCTCGTTGCTGGGCTTAGAGTCCCTTTGCTTAGAAAGCTACACATAAGGTAGCTTTATTTTTTGTTTAGTTTTATATTTTAGGTTTAGTTTTATATTATTGGATGCTCCTTGCTGCTCCCTCATCTGGGCACTGCAGGGTGCCCAGTGTCTCTCTGGGAAACTCCTTTGAATGTTGGACTGGAGTTGCTGGGATCTGGAGGAGACTGTACTTCATGGGACTTCCTTTTAATAAGCAATTAGAAAGGCTTTTTATTTTTTCATATGAACAATTTAAGCAGAAACGCCAGCAATGCACAGTAAACATGAATGTAAAAAAAGAAAATCCTGAATCCTTTTAATATTAAATGAGTAAAAGCGGCTTGGAATCCTTAAGCAGAAGTAACTAAGTCAAAGTGTTTGAAAAAGGAAAGTGCTCAAAGATCAGGACCTGTGCACAACAAAGCACTGGATTCTTCAGGAAATCTACAAATATACTTTTTTTTGTGTGCGTTCCCGCTCGCAATTAGAAGAAGCAGAGCTAAGGAAACAGCAGTGAGCGGAAGGAATCCGAGGCTGCGTTGGCTGGTGATGCATTATGCATTAGCTCTGAATAACCGTAACATGGGAGAATGGGGGATTGTTTTGCTCCCCCATTGTTGTTCTGGCTGAACTTGACTACAGTCCTGGCTTGTGCTCCGCCTGAGCACGCTGTGCTGTCCCGAAACTTGGTGTTTCAGAGAGTGGGGATGTGATTGGCAGGCCTCTGGCAGCGCCCACGGTGCACATTCAGTGCTGATTGCAGGCAATTGCCCTCATCTGTTGACAGCGTGGAAAGGTACAGCTCTATCTCGGAGGGAGTCGGGCTTCCTGCTTAATCCTGCACCCTGCAAGTGTCGGTAATGAGACGGGGTCTTTGCGACAGCTCTCCAAGGGATGTCTGCGCTGTGTATTCAAACAGAACCTCAAACAAGTTTTAATAAGTCAGCAGTGGAGTCAATGATCAGAGGACAGCTGTGTATTATTAATGGCTGTTGGATTCCCCCTTTCTCCGCGTTTTTTTCTGAAAGCACCATGCAAGCTTGAGAAGGAAAAATGTGTGCTCTTATGGTGGACGTGACTCGTTTCACTAAACCTACATACGTGTGTTCTATTTTTAAGTCTATAGTGAAAAATTTAAGAGTACATGGTCTGTTTCTGAGATGCAGTGCTTGGAAAGCATTTACTTCACTTCACATGCTGCAGATTTATTTCAAGCAGCAGAAACAAACTCCTTTATCTTTCTGGGAAGAATTTATCCTTCAGTGTTTTTCTTTAACTGTGTATATTTTATTGTGTGTTAAAAAAAGGTATTTTTCTAGATCTGAACCACACTGTTCCTGGGGTGTGTGGGTTGTGTGGATAAGAAGGGCTGGAGATAAAGATTTCATCATTTAGCAGTGGCTAGCTATATAGTAGCCTTGGAGGAATTAATGAATTGCATTATAAATGCAATTAATGGTTTACTCTTGCGTTTCACAGTTGAAAAGCAGGTTTTGTGCCCAGAATGTTTTAATCTGCATCATTAAACTGTGGGAAGAGCTAAATTATAAAATTTAATTTTAGCTTGAAAGCAAAAAGTTACAGCTTTGACCACGTACTTACAGAAACAAGTCATTTACAGTGGCTGGAAATTTTGGGCTGTAGTTATTTTCAGCTCTGTCAAAAAGATGCACTTGGGTTTGTTTTTTATTTGTGTGTTAATGAAACAAGAAGCCCAGCTCTGTCCGTTTGTGTGTTGGTCAGCAGATGGGTGTGTTGCGAGCACGATCCAAAACTTGCTGAATGCAGTTGCTGTGTGTCTGTTGACCTCAGTGGTCTCTCTATTGAATCTTCCAGCAGCATCCTCCATTGTGTAAATGTACTAAAGGAAATCCCATCAACAAGTATTATTTCCCTCTGCTTCTTCCTTTCTGTTGTGCCACACACAATATTGGTAGCATAGGCAATCTGAAGATAAACAGAATGGAAAGTGATGGATCATAAAGACAATATTGTTGCAGTACACTAGCTCTGTGGTGCTCTAAATTAAACAAGTCTGTCTTCTTACTAACAACATGCTATACTTTACATTGATAGATGACTTTTTAAGATTTATTTCTTCCTTTTCTCTGGAAAGGAGTGACATGCTGAGTATTGATTTCCCCCCTCTTTCATTTTAATTTGCAGTTATCTCTAGGCAGCAAATAAAATATTATTCTTTCTGCTCCTAGTGACTCATGGTGCTAACTGCTGTCATTCTATAAACGGATTCAGCTAAGCTGGAAGCTTTTTAAGTAAAAATCACTTGCATAAGAGCAATCCTTGTGAGGAGAATGCAGGATATTATACAAGAAGCCCCTTCATCTTAAGAAGGCTTCTGTTTATCAAAGCTATGGCTTCAGTAGTTCCAAAAAGCACTTCTGAGAAGTCTCTTTAAAGTTATTACTGTTTTCTAAGGATAATTTTATATGCTTCATTGTATTGCCTGCAAACCTAGTCAGCATATCATTATCTAATATTTTTATAGGGAAGGATAAATTGAATAATAGAAATTGAAGTGCTATGGTTTTGCTGGGGTTTTTTTGTTTGTTTGTTTTTCTCTCCTGCAAAGATTTCTTTTCCTAATGCCCCTACTTTCCCTTCTCTCCCTGCCAGTGGAGCGCTGTGATAAACTTTTTTCTGTCTATGATAATACTTTGATCAGTTTTTTTTCAGAACTGTTGAGTATGTGTGCTTTCCTTTTTCTGAGTTCATTATGCTCAACTCCTGCATCTCCTCCTTCCATACCCACCTTGGATTACATGTGGTGTTGTTGTTTCATAATTATGTTGCCTGATTGACACTTCTGAAGATGCCTGAACTTGACTTGAGGGGTGTAACAATTTTGAAGAGTGCTGCTATCCTGATCTTTTAGCACCTTCCCTCTCTGCTAACCTTTTTGGGATTTTGATAATATAAATGTAGCTCTTCCCTGACGTTTCCTCCAGAAAGAAGATGTGTAGTATTTCTTCTTTTTTTTACCTTCCCACTAGTAAGAAACTTTGTTTGGATAACAAAGTCATGGTTGGTAGACTGATGTTGTCTCTACCTCTTTTTCCTCCTCTAAGAGCTGCCCAAGTCAAGGGCACAGTTCTTTGTAGGCAGCTATTTCTGCCCAGCTCCAAAGCAGAATTTACTGAGTTTGTCTGGGATATTGGTAGCCCAGGAAAGTAGCTCGCAACTTAGAGAAATAATAAGGGATGGCTTAAGAGTTTTTAAAATAAGTGTTAGTGATGCCTGAAATGTGGATGTCACTCTCTCTGTGTGACTGAGTCGTGCTGTGTCACCTGTTGGATATTCCCAGGTGCAAGGCAGGGTCCATGAGATCACTGCTGCAGAGAAAACCCTGCAGGTCAGCGCTCCTCTGTGAGTCTGTAGACTTTTGTGTGTAGCCCTGCTCTAGGCAGTGTTCTGTGGACTGAACTGTACTGCAAATAAACCTAGTCAGTTGAGGGAGCATTCTTGGATTGGTTCAGAGGGCCCTTAAAACACATGCTTGCTCCTCGAGCCGTGGGGGATTTGGAATTTGTTTCTCTTGAACAGATGCTTCCTTTAATGTCCAGGTAGTTGAAGGTCTGGCTGTGGCTTGGTCTGGTGGGTTGTTTTTCGGTCTGTTTGTTTGTTTCTCTGTAATGGAACAGGTGCACATTGTTTGTTTTGAAACTCTGTTGTTCCTTTCAATGGTGATGTTTTTCTGTTTTTCTGCCCTGCAGTGGGAGGAGGTGAGCATCATGGATGAGAAGAACACTCCTATCCGCACCTATCAAGTGTGCAACGTGATGGAGCCCAGTCAGAATAACTGGTTACGAACTGATTGGATTCCCCGTGAGGGGGCTCAGAGGGTTTACATTGAAATCAAGTTCACGCTCAGAGACTGCAACAGCCTGCCGGGTGTCATGGGAACTTGCAAAGAGACTTTCAACCTTTATTACTACGAGTCAAACAATGACAAAGAGCGTTTTATTCGCGAGAGCCAGTTTGCCAAGATCGACACCATCGCTGCTGATGAGAGCTTCACCCAGGTGGACATTGGTGACAGGATCATGAAGCTGAATACAGAGATCAGGGACGTGGGGCCGCTCAGCAAGAAGGGGTTTTATTTGGCTTTTCAGGACGTCGGTGCCTGCATTGCTTTGGTCTCTGTCCGTGTGTTCTATAAGAAGTGCCCGCTGACGGTTCGGAACCTGGCGCAGTTTCCAGACACCATTACTGGGGCTGACACCTCCTCTCTGGTGGAGGTTCGTGGCTCCTGTGTCAACAACTCGGAAGAGAAGGATGTGCCAAAAATGTACTGCGGGGCAGATGGCGAATGGCTGGTGCCCATTGGCAACTGCTTGTGCAATGCTGGCTATGAGGAGCGCAGCGGAGAATGCCAAGGTAGGATGAGCCATACTGTGCTGTTCATTAGGGCTTAGTGGAATGCATAATTGAATTGGAGATGAGAGTAAATGGACTAAAGCCAGTGATTAGCAGCCCTGTGGGATGTGATGGGACAGAGGGATTTAATGAAGAAGTCCAATAGCTCCAGGTGGCAAGGCTAAGAATTATATAATGCAAAACAAATGATGCTGCTGTAATAGGCAGAAGGTGAAACACATTTTCTAGCAGACGCCTAAATTTGATTTGGCCTTGTGATAGGCACCAAAATGTGGATGGCTGCAAAGCAGTGCAGTTGAGCTACCGTTGTTTGAAGAGACAAATCATTCAAGGGAACCTCGTTGAACACAGGAAATTCTGGCAAAGTTGACTTTGGATAATGCACTAGGTTAAGAACCAGTCTGGGAGGCAGGACAGGAGTTTTAGTTGGATTACTTTCCCACTTTAGGAAGTGGAAATCTTTGGTGGTTTACTTGTTGCAAATTTTTAGCACTAAATACCCTTTGATATTTGATACTGCTGCCTTTGTTAAATATTTTCATTTCTCAGAGAGTCTCTATTGTCAGTTAAATAATAGAGGTGCTAGGATACTCTTAGAAATGCTACAAGTCTCCACCCCATCCTCCCACATGCACACACCATCCTGTGTGCTACAGAATTAGGGATTAAAGTTTGTATAAAAGACAGATTTGCCTCAAAGAAATAAAACCTCAATACCTATATTCTCTTTGCCTCCCTTTTCTGGGTAAAGAAGCTGCAGAAGGTTAGGGAAGGAGAGAAGAGAGTTTATAAATAAAATATCTTTGGCCTCTGCTTTGAAAGTCTTGCTCATGTAAGCATAAATTAAGATCAAACTTAAATGGATTCTTGCACAGGTCAGTGAGCTTAATTTTGCTGGGTGCTGAATTGAAGGTGCTCAGCTCCTTCGGGGATTTGGAGCTATGCTTTTAGAAAAGGTTCTTTGGAGTCAGTTGCCTCATCTTCTTAGTGTATTTTTACTACAGCATTTTTATCATCTTGAGACTGAGAACAAGTTAGCAAAGCAAGTAACTGGCTGCTTTTGTGATGGACTCCTAAGAGAATGGTGTCTTTTGAATGTCCTACTTGATTTCTTTTAAATGGTAATTTACAGTCAATATGCAGTTCATTATTATGCATTGAAATTAAATTTTGGTAGGAAAGAACTACTATGTGTGAGCTTCAGCCTTAGTTTCCCGAGTTTTTGCTCTATGATGGAAGCCTAATGTAGCAAAGTGGCAACAAAACTGCCACAAGCTGAAATTACAGATTGAAAGATGAGCTGCACAATGACAGGGCATTCTATCTGGGGTAAAATACTCTGTTTTTTCTTAGATTTTTTTGTTTGGATTTTTTTTGTTCTTTTTTTTTTTTTTTGTGGTGGTGTTTGTGTTGTTGTTGTTGATTTTTCCATCCTGTGAGATGGAAAGTTGAAAGCCTGTTTGTCACGAGGTGTGTGAATCTGTTGCTGTGGTACTGCCTGGGTGCTGCCAGGGGAAGCCATTGGTGGCTGGGGAGATGCTGTTACTCTCTCACAGCTCAACAACTTCTGAGCAAAGTTTCCTGACACTTTAGCAGGGTTGTGAGAGGAGGAAGTGAAGCGGGAAAGCATTTATTGGTTTATTGCACAGAGATGATTCCCCCATTTCCTAAAGGCCTGTTAGGTCAGCACAGGTCAGTCTGATTGACACAGATCATCCATTTTTCAGTGTCAATGGCCCAGATGTGGTGAGCTAATTGTCCAACAAATCCTGTGTTGTGCAGGGGAAATCTCTTGAGGTTTTGCTGATGGGCAGTGGTTATAGTGGCATGCTTTTTAAGTTAATTTTTGTAGTGTTGGACTAGACCTTGGGGATGACTGTCAGCTTACCTAAAGGCTCTCAGCTGCATCTGGTGATGTTTGGGCTCAGGAAACCAAATTCTCCATTTCCCAGTTAAAAAGAAGATCAGGTGATGCCATATTGACAAAGGTGTTAGAAATGTTCTGTCTCTTGGGTTCTCCAGAGTGAAGTTGGCTTGTGCTCCTCGTTTTGAGAGCGTTCAAGACGGCGCATAATTGAAAGTGCTAAACCCATTTCATCAGCTGTTACTTGTGGTTTCCTTTTCTCACATTTACCATTCTCCAGCCAGAACAGTTAACTGGGAAGCTCATCCTGATGAATTCATGAAGCTCACCAGAACTGTGCAGCTTCTTTCTGGTTTCCAGTGAGGCTGTTAAAGCAGTTTGGCCTTTGACACTACTGAATGAAGTTTCCCTTTTTCTTTCCACTCTTAACTTAATCGTTTAGTTAATGTTCTGCTCTGACAGGTTTTTGGAGGGGAGGAGGAGGATGAAGTGAGGAGGATTCCTGTGGTTTTGATATAGAAGATTGGGGGCAGGGGAAGAGACTTTGAGTTTGGGAAAGGCTGTGAAAGGGCGCTGGTCTGGGACGGGAGCTGGTGAGCAGGTTCCACCTCAATTGTTTTTCAATAGGTTGACTGTGGCAGAACAAATACAAGGAAGGGTCAGAGGTTGTCCGTTTCCTCATCCATCTTCCCCTGTGCTCCTAGGGTCAGAGTTAGGATTGATTAAGATCTTAAATGTTTAACAAAAGCTCAGTGGGCAGAAATAGTTCCGGCCAGTGGACTGGGGCTTTGCACTTGTTGGGAGATCCCCAGGTTATGCTGGAGCTCCTTGTCCTCTCCTGGGACCTGCTCCCTGCCACACAATGCTGGGACAGACCAGTTGGCCCTTGGGTTGTCCTGCAAGCTGCTTCAAGTTCACTCACCCTCCCCATTTTTAAATAATACATTTTCCTTGAGATTCTTTTGCTAATTTCTGATGTGTGTGTGGGAAGCGTAATAGAAAGCCTTTTCACATCTAAAGTTCTTGTAGTGGGAGTTAATGACTTTCTGACCTCAAACGGGATTTTTAAAAAATTGTGTTGGTGGCATGGAGGTGTTTGAGTATGATGACAAAAATCTGTCCTTTATTTGACTGCTATTTTTTTCCAGTTGACTTCATTGATGATTGTCTTACTGAATATCCATAAGTGTGTGTGTATGTATATATGCAAAAACTTGGGACAGGAAGGAAAAGGACCTAATTACTTAATCCATATTTATTTGGGAAGCTTCACAGGTGTATCATGGCAGTGGTTCTGCAAATTTGGTCCTGAGCAGTAGAAATTTTAGGTGAGCTCTGATTCTTTAGTTGCAGGTGAACTTGTAGCTGTGAATTAGATGCCTGAAAAATTCCACTTTGCTATTTCTACTACTGTTTATTCTCCCTCAAATGTTATATGTTAGTGGCTGTCCAATTAGGAGAATATGAATGTGGAATATTGTTGATGGAAGATGACTGTCCCAAACAGTGGTGCATCTCAAGGCTAAGGCAATTAGTGCTTTAGGGCAAAGCTGAGACATGAAGTAATTTTAAACTTCACTTGTATACATCATTGTTATGTAAATTGTTTTGTTACACATTAATAAAATGTGGTTTGGATTTAGTTATGATTTCCTTATGATAAAACACGTATCTTTCTAACTCAAAGGAGGCGGGGGAAAACAAGCAGGAAGGGCGAAAAGACAGATTAAAGAAGCAATAGACTGTAGCCATCTGTGATGATTTTGATGCTGTGAATTTACAAATCTCAATTTCAGACCTGCCATTTAGTATAAATATGTGAGACAGTTGAGATTTTTACTGTGATATTACAAAGGTTATGAGAGCCAACAGCTTTGTCTTCATCTACACTTGCTTATTTCTGAGTTGTGAATTGGCCAATTGGCAGAAAATCCAGTGTCATTTAAAATATGGCTCAGTCCTGGTTTCATATCACTGCTGCTTTTAGAATTTTCCTTCGAACTTTGATAAGAGCATCCGTAAAAAGTAATAATTTGTATGATAAGATTCTTTTCATCTTGGAGGCTTTGAAGAGTGACTGTGATCATTGAAAGCAGCAGTTCAGTTTAGATCAGAAGTGTACAGTCTAATTATATGTTTTTCTGAGATAAGATTCTTGGATGGTGGGTTTTTGAAGGGTGGGGAAGCAAAGTAATTTGTGTGTACTTTCCCATTTTAGTTATAGATAACTTTTTGTCAAAATAGCACTGATGTACAGTCTGTCTGCACAAAAGGATGTTCAGAAGGGTGACTAAGACTGTGCAGATTTGAGATTTCAGAAGGATTTTTTTTTCAGGTTGATTATTTTTGGCAGGGGAAAAAATGCACAGACTCAACATGTTACATTTGAAAAGGAGCTGAGAAGACGGAAGCTACAGGCGGGGCCTGGGAGCGAAACTGAAACACAGTCTGTCTGAACCAAATTTAGTTGGTTCTCTTCTCTTGCTGATTTGGTTATGTTATGTTCTTATGTAGCTCAATAGCTCTTCCAATGGTTACTCTCTCTGTGATTTTCTTGTACCACCTGATGTATTTCAAAATCTGCATTTAAATGTCATTGCAGGAACTCTATTGCTTTTCTCCTGCATGGACCTCCTCAGAAGTCAAGCTACAGTTGTCAAACAACTGTCCCTTCATGTATTGCTTGGAGAAGGGCTGTGATTGCTTCCTTTTGAATTTCTGACAAGACTTCTGCTAGTACACAGGGGAGCAGTATCTGGTCCTTCTCAGTGTGTTACTGATGAAAAGCACAGTCCTTAGAATCAAAACCACATGAGCTTTGTGGTGGTAATGAATTTTGTGGTAGGTCTGGGTAGTCTTTTGTGGGACTTCCAGCCCATCTTCTGGTTTGTGTGTTCTTCTAGGATAAAAAAAAAAAAAAGTAACCCAAAACTTTCTAGACAACTCCAGTGTGTGTGATAAGTTCAGTATTTAGATCTTGGCTGGGTAAGGCTCCACTGAGCTTGGTCTTTATTGTGCTTGGGAATAGTGATTTAAGAAATGCTCAGCAGTACTCTAAGGTCTTTTGAGACTACATCAAAAAGCCCCCCAAACCAGAGAGGTAGATATCTTATCTGGTTTGTCCCATTATGTGACATCCTTTTCATATGTTGCAGGGAGCAGGTGAGGTCACACAGTTTTGTGAATCAGAGACAACGCTCCCATGACTAAACGGCCATTTGATGAATATTCAGAGCCTGCTTCACCTCCCTGGGAAGCAAACATGTTGGTTTCGTTCTCCTCCCTCCTGCTAGAGACTAGGGAAGCTCTCCCTGTGAATGAGGATTGGCAGCTGTCAGGCACTTTGCCTTTTGCATGCAGCAAATTCCTCATTTACATCATTTGTATACACCCTCATGCAAAGTAGCACACCCATTTCCCCATTTCACAAAGGAGATAAGAGCTTCCTTTGGAAACGCCAGCCAAAATCATCTTCTGTTTATGCAGAGCTCAAAAGATTTGGATTTTATGCAAATGAATTCTGTTTTGATTTTTTTTTTTTTTTGATCTCTTTGTTTAAGAGACAGGGTAATATTTGCTCAGCGTGCTCTTCGTGTCTTGACCATGGCAGGTTGTCCATGGCTCTTGGCCCGGTGTGCAGCTCCTTGCAGCTGGTGTGTGGGACAGAGCTGTGCTCAAACCCTGACCACCTCCAAAACGATGGCTGGCTGTGGAAGTGCCACTTCTCACGCTTGGAGGGGCTGCAGACCCTGGGGTGTCATCTCCTCCAGATGTTCACCATGATCATCACCAAGCTCTTCCGTAGCTGCAGCCTCAGCTGGGGGCATGACAAGGTTCGGATCCCCTCTGGGCCCTAAGTGTGCACCTAGGGCATGAAAAAGCAGCATTCTGTTTTGGCATTTCCTATGCTTTGTGCCAAGTACCTGCTCAGACCTGGGCTAGTGCCCTTCCCTTTGCTGTCTGGGCTGGCCTTGGCCCATGGTTATAGTGTAGTGAAAAGGGGCTCCCAGCACTTGGGTAAGTAAACATGCAGAAATGCTATGCTGTCTTTATTTATTGAATGAAAATAATCTGTGAGAAAAGTTCTGCTTTCTTAAGCCTCATGATTATATAAGAACCCATATTTTATTTTATTTTTGGTTTTAGTGGCTTTCTTTTCTTTTTAGCTTTTCTTTATTTCAACTTTACTTAAAATTGCTTTTGGCTTGAAATAAAGCTGAGGCTCATTAAATGCTCCCAAAACACAGGCTTGTTCAGAATGGATTTGTTGAAAGGTTTATTGATATAAGTTAGAACACATGCTGCATGAATGTACTGTATTTCTTTAAAGGACTGGTTTTCATTTTGTGTCTTTATAAATCAGTGGTATGAAATTTGGACCCCGATCGTGTTGGGGCTACATCCTATAAGAAACCAGAAGGAAAAACAGTTGTGGGGGGTTTTCATTTTTGTTGGATGTCCAATTAGTGTTTAACTTGAAGGTAATTTCACTGGGGTAGTAAACTGCTCAGTGTGAAACCTGGTGGCATAATTAAATGGAGGAAAGGCTCTTTAAAACAACAAAGGAACGTGCAAAAACTTTGCTTTTGTCCTAACAGTCACCCAGAAGGGGAGGTCATGCTGTTCAAAGTACAATATGGATGGGCTATTAAGGTTTGCAGGAAAAAAAGCTATACTATACAGTTGGTATTTGCCTTGGCTCATTTAGTCATGGATGCCTAGAAAAAAACCCATTTGCTGGTCTGCTTTTTATACTCCCCTTAGATGGGTGGGTTTAATTCTCACTAACGTTGAGTTATCTGTACAAGCCCACTGAAAGAGGTGTGCTGGGAAACAGGCTTTATTTTCACTGGAGGCCTGGTGCTGCACAGCTCGAGCTGTGGAGAGGCAGCAGATTCAGCAGCCTGGGCAAAGGTGGGTCCTGGGCAGGAGGAAGGATGCTCCCGTGCTGCAGCAGCCAGAGGATATAGGGATGAAGCCTGGGTAGCTTTGCCAGAGGCACACAGGGTGTCTCTGACTGAGGTAAGACCAGAGTGAAGGCTGAATGTAGTGTCCTAGCTGCAGACAGCTTCTGCCCCTCCTCACTTGTCAGAAGTTTTTGCTCACCTTTTCCTAATGAGGGATGCATCTTACACATCCTTAAAACATCATTTGAGCTAAGGCAATCAATACCTATTGCTTCTACTTGTATATGTGAAAGCTTTGTACAGCCACACTACAAAGCTGCAGTACAGTGTCTTAATTACCCAGATAATCCTGTTTGCTTGTATTTTTAAACTATGGAGCACTGGGTAATTATTCAATTCTTAATAGAAGGCAAATGGCAATGTAAACAATAATTAGGATGTTAGACTAATGTGCTTCAAAGCAAATTGGATTTTTTTTCATACCGTTCAGCATGAAGTCCCATAAAGCTGACAATTTAGTGGCAAGGAAGCAAGTTCCATTTTGTTTGTCTTCTGGTGTTATCTCCTCATGCCTTGTTTCTGTGAATGAGTTTGCTGTGATGCTGCTGCCTGCTCCGGAGCAAGGGTCAGGCTGATAGTCAGTTCTCCCCATTTGCCTGTTCTCTCCTGCAGTTTTTTGTCCCCTGCAGCTAGGGGTTAGGGGTCAGCAGCATCCTGAACTGCCTCCTTTGCCCGGGCATGCGAGTGTGGAGAGGGCAGCTGGTGCTGCTGAGGAAGCCAGCACTGGGCTCGGTGGGTTCTGGCTGTCCCAGCACAGGGTCCAGATGACTGGGAGCACACTGAGCTTGGTGACTTAAGCTCTTCCTGTGTTTAGAAATAAAGATATTTTTCAAGGGAAATTCAAGTTGTTGGCTCTTCAGTCTTTGCAAACAGGGTAACACGCTGTGGTTCAGAACAACAGCTTATTATTCCCTTAGCTTGGAGAGCTCTCCTGGTTTTCATAGTTCATAGCAGGTTTTCCTTCGAGTGTGATGTGAGCCACAAACACTGATGCAGAACACTGAATTGATTTCTGTTCTGCCTGCAAAACTTGTGTAATGTAACATATTTCAGTGCTTGCCCAGACCGTTAATTAAACCCTGCCATTGTATCCGTTCTTCTCATTGTAGTTAGCCCGTGATTGAAAGGCGAGAGTTGGTAGCAAGGGCGTCAGTCAATAACCCTGCTGCTTCCCGAAATTCTTTAATAATGTCTCTGTCACACCGAGGGTTTTGTCTGGCCTTCGCTGTGTGTTCTCAGCAGCCTGAAGGGATTGAACAATTGCCTTTATTTTCCCCATTATCAATGCTAAGAAAGGCCGAAATGTTCTCCAGTGTTGATGCTGAATTACAGAAATTGAATTCCAGAAATTTAATTTTAAATACATTTTGTTCTTCTCCTAAGAAGTGTGTGTGTGTGTGTGTGTATCAATGGAACACTTCCAGAGGTTATGGCTGAATATTTTTGATACAAGTACATGCTGTCTTTATATTAAAGTGTGCACTTAGAGGGTGTGGATTTTCTTATTTTAAATCTCGGAGGGTTTTTGCCAGGCCACATTTTAATAACCCTAATTAACAAGTCTGTCTTTCCATACATCAAACATCTGTCTGGGGAGCTGAAGAATACCTGCGAGTGCTTCTGTGAACTTGGGGCTTGAATTCATTTGTTTTCAGTTTAAGTTTTTCTGCTGCTGAAAGAGACATCGCTGCTTTGAAAACAGTTTCCTTTTGAAGTGTCCAGCCTGGCAATGACTGAAGCAGCCACTGGGCAAATTAGCATGTTAAAAGGAGCGGATCAATACTTTCTCTTTGCCTGATCTCTGCTGGGGCTGGGTCTTGGCAGCCCTTGCTTGGGGTCTGGCCAGCTGCACCCCGGCATTTCAGGGGAGCCATCAATAGTGGCATAGGTTGTGTCAAGCTGAGACTGCTTGATCTGATGCCCAGGCTCTTTCAAGGATGGCAATTTGAAAATGGAGTTGAGGGAATTGATAGCTTTGGGAAGATCAGACAGCTTGTGTAATTATAAACAGGATTAGAAGGAAAGCGGAGGGAGAAATAGGAGATCAATCGTAGGGCACAAGTCGGCTGAACTCCTCTTCTGATGCTTGAGTTTTGTTGTACTTAGCTGCTGTGTGTAGATTTCTTTGGGCTTTTTGAAGAGACAAGTAAACACAAATTAAAAAGTGTGTGGGCAGTCTCTAGTGTTTCAGTGAAATGCTTGGGGGCAGTGGCTGCTGGGTAAGTGTAGCAGGAGATGCTTAGATCCAGCTGTGTTTGCTGACAAACTGGAGAAGGTGGTTCTGGCTTCCCCGTGTGAGCCCCAGCTCATGTGCCCACACACCTGCAGCAGCACCCTCCAGGAGCTGGCGTGGAATGCTCGCCTGTCCTTGGCTTTCTCTCTGCCAGACTCCTCTCACTGTTGCAGACCTCCCTCCCTGGGCCTTTGGCAGAGCCCAGTGTCTGCTCCCTGGGGAGACACAGCCCCTGCCTTGGCAGTGGGGGGAGCACCAGAGGTTCCTCCTCTGTCCACCACTGTTTAAACAATGAACAAATGATTGCAGTAACCATAATGGCTCTGGAGCTGTTCTGAAATGGAGACTTTTTCTTGAGAGGCTTCCTGCGGTCTCACTCACCAGAGATACCAGAAGATAACAGAGTTCTGTTGCTGTTTCTTTTTAGTGGCTTCGGTATTTGCATCTTGCACATCTGCCAGCCTTCCCTTAATCTCTGAAGTACCCTAACGCAGTTGTTAGGTTGACACATTTTGTCCAGGCACAATTAGTACTTGGATTTCCTCATTTATTTTGTGGTGATCAGTAGTGTCCAGGGTAGAGCTAATAAGACAGCTGAAATCAGGACCAAGTCGCTGTGTGCACTCCACCTGCTCATTAATCAAGGACTCTGCAGTTAATGAGTGTAATTTCCAGGTAATATTTAATCTTAGAGTAGCAATAGTTACACTTAATGTGAAAGAACTTTTTTTGTGGTTTGTTGCTGAAGTCATTCCCATGGCACGTTAGAAACCTCTGCTACTCCCAGGTGCAGTTCTGTCAGGATGCCCCAAATTTGGACTGCTTCCAAAAGTCCATACAAGATGAAAATACTGGATCCAAGTATTTAGGCTGGACATGACATTTCAGTGGGTACTGAGTGCAGAACATATGCCTATAGACATGGCTGATAATGTCCAGTTCTGTAATGCTTTGAGGTTCAAAGGCCTCTTTGTGTGGGGAAGAAAGTTGAAAGCCATCAGCTAAAGGGGTGAAGTCAGCGTATATAACTGAAGGTGCATCACTAATTACCTGCAAGACTGTTTCCATCCTTTTTGTCTGAATCTACCCCTGTGCAGGTCCTTTATCCATTTAGTTGATTCACCTGAAAGTTCTCAGTGGCTCTTTGAAGACGTGCTCTTGGTGCCCAGGTTTAATGTGCCCAGAATTAATGCACCTGGTAACCTTGAATTCAACACACCCAATAGCTTGGGAAAGTGAGCTCAAAGGGTTGTGGGCACTGTGAAAGTACCCATTTGGAGCTTTAGGATTCTTTAATTTGGGAGAGAAAGGATAACAAAATCCACCTACAGTCACAGCAGCAGAAGGGAAAGGAGCACAGCCACAGCTTTGCCAAGGAGGGTGGCTGGCCAGCTCCAGAAAGGGGCAGGAAACCTTGTCCACTGTGGAAGGGAAGCACTGGCTGTGACAGAGGCTACAGTGGGTTGGTCCAGCACTGCAGGGACCTGCCTTTGTCTGAACAGGGGTGGTGCAGTTCCAAGAGCAGTATGTGGCCTCATTATCTCATCTCCTCCCCATTAGGTTGCAATGAGGCAGTGACTGTACAGAACTGGTGTTTTTAGTTCAGGATGAACTGTAATTGGGGTATGAGAGTGTGCAAAAGGAGATCTCCTCCCTCTTTCCTGTTTGGTTGAGCATTGGTTTGTCTTTGTGAAATCAGAGTACCCTGCTGCTCTAACTTGTGCTGTTTTTAGGAGCTCCCAGCTCACTGTGGGGATATGGGAGCAGGAGTTCTGCTCACCATGTTCCTTTGCTTCTTTAAAGGTTGCCACTAACTCCTTCCTGTGGCTGCGCGTTTAGCTAGCCTTTTGCAGTAATGCTAATTTGACCTCTCTATACACCTGTATTAAAGTTTGAGTCAAAAATGTAGTGTAGCAAAGGAGAGACATTTTTCCATGGGATTGTTGAGCTCTTTGAGAATGCCGAATGACAAAGTTAACTCTTGTGCAAACATTGCCTTTTATTTGACTTTGTAGTTTGCCCTTTGAAATACAAACATATTTGTGTCAATCAGCAAGTCTCCTTTCCGGAGTTCTGGTTGACCCTGTGGAAAGAAATGTGACTGTGCAATTATTAAAGGTGAGGCCTTAGCTTTAACAAATGCTGAGTAATTACTATTCACTCTTCTCTGTGCCTGTGCCATAAATGACAGTGAACTGCCCTTCAGCCTGGCTAAATAACAAGGAAGGTACTTGTTTGGAAGGAATAATTCTTCAGAAATTTGCAATGTGTCAGATGTATTGTGTCACAGGGACTTGTGGGTAGAAAAAAAGTTGTCTGTCTCAGCTTAGAGTGCAAGAATCTTACTTGGGCTTTAAAATGCAATTAGGTCAAACACTATACCTATGTCACTCAGAGCTAGTAGAAGTTGTCAGAGTATAGAAGAGGGCAGAATTTGCCCATTATAAAAAAATCTGAAGTGTATATGGCAGTGTGATACTCTGACAACTTACCTACAGCTCTTCATGATTAAAAGGATGAAAGCTCCTACTCTCCCCTGCCAGAGTGTTGGCAGGAATTGGAAAAAGGCTCCTGATGTTTCCTAGGAGTATTTCCACAGTCTGGAGACTTGGCTCTGCTTGGTGCCTCTGCTCTGATTGATTTTGTCCAGGGAAGTTGTCAGCCAGATAGTGAGGCTATGGATGAGTTGTGCCAAAGAAATAGAGAATTAGACCTCATCACTATTTTTGGAAAATAGCCTCTATCCTCTGCCAGGTATTTTTTTCTTGCTGTTTTTTTTATGTAAAAGCCTTCAGAAGAGCCAGAAGTATGGCATAAATTCAAGTTTATTAATCATTCTTGATGCTTTATAGAGATACTATCAAGATCTGATGGTGTCAAATCAGCCCAGTGCTGATTTGACCTGCGTCATCTTTTTGTATCAGGTTCTAATTCCTATATCTTCATTCAGTCTGTCTGTGATTTCTCAAAATAAATTGCTTATTGCCCTGAGTTCAGCATCATGAGTTTGGATGCAAACTTTCAATAACAAATAAGTCCTCTTGATAACATGAGGGGAAATAAATTTTTGAGAGCATTTCTCAGTTTGTTTTTTAAAGAGATTTTTCAGAAAGTAGTAGATTCTGTTTTACCTATTCACATCAACAAGCTTATTTTTGCCTTACTCCAGAAGGAAATAATTGAAACACTCTGCATTGGCTTTCTAAGTAGTCCAGAGCTTGATTGATGGATTTGTAGCCCTTAAGCAGGCTTAAGAGACTAAGGCATGCCTTCTGCCTATGTTAGGGCTTACTGACCAGTTTGCTTTTAGTAGTTCAAAGGTTGGAATTGCTTAAAATTGAGGATATCTTGAAATGTCTGTCACCTTCCTTCTTTAACCAGAGGGGCACAGAATTTGGCTATAAAGATGGAGCTGATAAACAGGGCAAGGAAAAAAATGGGCTTAAATTGCAAAAACAAAAGATAAGGCTAGACCCAAGGGAAAAAATAAATCATAATTACTGAGATCTGAGGTGCCAGTGCAGATTGCACAGGAGTGTGGGGGAATCTCAGTATCAGAGTATTTTCAGAATAAGTTAGACATCCAGTACCATGGTTTAACTACAGGTTATCACCCTGTGGGGCTGGGAGCAGGCTGACTGGGATCATCTCTACCCGTGTCTCTTGTGGTAAGTGCTCTTGTACAGTTGTTATGGGATCACATTGTCTTACAGGTGAAAAGCAGCTCTTGAGGGCTGACCTAGAAAAGGAGAGACTTAATCATACTGTCTCCTGACTTCTTTCCCTCGAGAGAGAAACTCTTTCAGTCTGAAGAGGTCTTTTGGCTACTAGAGCTCTTGCTGTGCTGTTCAGCTTTCCAGTTTAACCAGCTACTTCCAGCTAAACAGAACCTTCTTTAGGTGTCTTGGATAACCCTCTCTGTTTGTTCCAGTCCTTCATGGAGCCAGAGGGATCCTGGACAAGGCCCTGGCTTTTCCAGTGAATCATGGCCTTAAATATGAGATTCATAGCTTCATTTTACAGGCCTTAGTTATCCCCTCTGAGCATCTGAGCCGTGGTAATGACAGAGGATGTCAGGGATGCTGTGGAGTAGCCATGAAGAGCTCTGCCTGTTACTGGCTCAGCTGGAAAGATGAGCAGAAATGCTGTTTCTGCCTGGGTCCTTCCCCTGTTGCAGCAGCACTGCTCTCCTCGCTCTGGAGCTGTCCTGGCCTTTCAGAAGAGCCCAGAGTAGATGTGTCCAGCAGCAGCGGTGCTGCGCTCCTTGCTTTGTGGCTCCATGCTGTGTTCTGGTTTCATTTTGCATTCCCTCCTGTGCACCTGAGGTACTTGGCAGATGTATCTCAGCTTGTTGCAGAATAGTCCCCTTGTGCCTTCTCTTTGCATCCAGGTTGGTTTTAATGTGGAGCACATGTGCTCACTTACAAGTTGAATAAACAAGTAACTCCTGAGGAGATATTGTCTGCTCAGGTGCAGTTCTATATCTGTTAGGATGTGGAGAAGGGATATTAAAATTGTTTACGAGGTCAGAGCTGTAGTGAGCCTTGCACCACCTTTGAGTTACGATATCATTACCTGAGCTGCGGGAACCAAGAAATAAAACCTTTTACAGTGAAATATGAGGAGTGCTTATGATTTTGAAGTATAGAGAGGAAGAAAAATGTGCATTGTCCTAGTACTTTTTTGTTGTTGTTGTTTTTGTTTTATTGCAGGAATTTGTTTTTGCTTACTGGTGACACACATAGAATAGATACAGCATTTGCTAATAATGTTTGTGCTAGAGAAATGCTCTTTTTACTAGTTCATTTCTTTTTTGGGTCACACTAGGAAAATGTTCCTTCCTAAAATGAATAAATAATTCAAGTTTATGTAAATAAATATGCTATTATTTAACTACCTGGTACCTGCACTTTTGCAAGTCCAATCCACTTGTTTTCATTTACCATGCTGTGTTTCCTGTCCTTTCTGTGAAAAGCTTTTTCTTTTCCTCCCCTCGAGTAGGAGCCATTTTAAAGTTCATGCCATATGAAAATTTGCGCGGAAAACATTGATGGACTAGAACAGCAACATTGATTAAGCTGATTATTCTCAAACAGATGAGAGCAGCTAGCAGCTTACATCTTTTTAGGAGACCCACTACCTGCTTTTCAAGGACTGAAAGCAGTTGATGCTCTATAGGTAGTGATCTCTCAAAACATATTTTGACAGTTTTTGTATTGTCCTGCCTAGATACTTGTCTCATAAATCACTTTTGTGGAATTAAACAACACTGTTATAAAGTTATGTCTCTGCAGAGTGAGAAAGAAATTAAAAGCCATGAACAGGAGATAAGAAAGTGTAGGTGTAAAAACTGAATGAATGTGAGCTATCAGACAGAAAGATATGCTGGGGACAGCAGGAGAAGCAGCAGAGATTCTCTTGGGAGAAACTGAGAGACAGCTGCCACATAGTAAACCAGTATTTAGCAAAGTTAACTTTCGGTTTCTTTAGAAAGTGGGGTTTGTGGTCTTGCTGGTCTGCTGTTATGCCAATGACTTGCATCAAAACTTCCTCAAGTCAGAACATCTGTTGTGGCCAATGGAAAGATTCCTCTTGACTTTAATGTGCTTTGGATCAGGCCCAAAATGCAAATAGCTTTTCTCTCATCCTTTGAAGTCTTTAACATTTCATGGGCTCCCTTATGTTATTGGTAATTTGCACCAGAGGTATTTTGCATGCAAATGAAATTTTGGCAGTAACAATGATTTCATTGGTGAATATGCATGTAGGTATATCAGTAAAGCAAACTGTACTTTTCAGTGTATCAAACTTAAAAATTTATTTGTAACAATGAGTTGTTCACAGTATCTACAGCTACAATCAAGTGTATTGACAAATGCATGTAAAAGACTGTATAAATCTGTCAAAGTACATTTTGATACATCTGTTTAGAGCCAATTGATTTTTCCTTGTTTTTTTCTTGTGGCTTGTGCAGGTTAATACATGTTTTCTATATGAAACTGGCATTTGTCACTAACTTCATAAAGCACTGTGGATGTCATAAATTTGAATACTGTAATTGAACCTGAAGTTACTATGGATTTATTTAGCAGATCAAAGAGTAGCTTCAACCTATAACACTCATTTTGTTTGCTAGTATAAACTCCTGAGCTTAGGGAAGTGCCAGAGAAGGACTGTTCCTTTGAATTATGTGAATGTGAGCAAATCACTGGGTTTCTAGTTCTTAATAAAACTGAAAGTGTATTTTTAGCTGAGGGATCATGCTGATTTTAGTATAAACATTTTGAAGTTTCTTAGAGTCATAAAGACTATTGTAGTGCTCTCATGGGTGAGTGCAATACCAAGGCAATAAAATATGACAAATTTACAGTGCCCCTGTTTAGCTTATATTAGGAGCTCACTTTCTCATGTGAGGTGGGTGCTTTGCTCCCCAGTACTTGTGCAGTAAACCTTGTCTGAAAAACACTGAGCCCTAATGAGGGCAGCATCTTCTCATCGTGGGTTGTCACCTACCCTGGCCACCGAGATGCTCTTCCCCATTTAAAAGTCATCCTTTCTTGCTCATCTGCTTAGTTTCATCTGCTCCTGACCCAGCCCTTCCTGCCTGAGCCCTCATTTGCAGAGCAATCCTGCTGAATCCCAGCAGGCTGAGCTGAGCTCTCGTCCCCTGGGGCCTCAGCCCTTCCTGCTCCCTGTGGCAGCTGGCCCTACCTGTCCTGGCTGGGCTGGCTGTACTTCAAGGGCACAGCCAGCTGGTGCCTGGCAGGAGAAAGGGAAAAACAATTTGTGTTTCTAATTGCTCTAAGATATGATTATGAGCATCTTTCCACAGAAAAAATGTCTGCTAAATAGAGTATTGCAGGAAGGGCTTGTCAGTGCTGTTGCTGTTGGGAGATCACCATGTATGACTGGGAATGTAGAGAGTTAGTCACTCTGCTTGTACCCCAGGCTGTTATTCAAACCTCTTGCTGGGAATGCCATTGCAACAGGGAAGGAGTAGCAGGAAATAAGGGCTGGGGTCAACAGTGATGTTTCCTG
Organism: Phainopepla nitens; assembly: GCA_013400175.1. NCBI lineage: Eukaryota > Metazoa > Chordata > Aves > Passeriformes > Bombycillidae > Phainopepla > Phainopepla nitens. The sequence goes on along the minus strand of VXBQ01006095.1, from coordinate 985,042 downwards.
AGTGGAGAGAAATGATGTGTCAGCTGAGCAGAGGTGGGAGTGCCCAGAGCCCTCACCTGAGCTGCAGGGATGGTACTCACGGCAGGGCTTGGCTGTGGGAGCTTCTGTCTGTTTCAGAGCATCTTTCTGTGTAAGAAAGAAGCACATAAATAGTCAAAACCTGAACGGGGTCTTATGTAGAATTATGTGATTGCCCAGCTCCATAAAAAACAATAGTTGCCAGAAATACTTGTCTGTTGTCAGTGGAAAATCTTTAAGGGAAAGGAGGGTCTTTTTGGTTCGGCGTTTAATTTTGTGTTGATTTAACCAAGTTTCATTTTGAGAAAGAGGAAAGGCAATGTAGGGTACCTTAAGGAAGCATAAGGGGAGGTAGCATTGCAAGTCACAGTATGTTACTGCTGGCTTTACTGGGACAGAGTAACTCTAGCAAACTGATGTACCTAAACTGCTAAGGATAGCAAGGGTTTGACTGACATTAGTTCTGGTCCAGATAATACTGATGGGGAGGGGAGGAAAGGGAAGGAGTGGGGCTATGGACCAGGCTTTGCTTAGGAGTAGATTGGAGGTGCTGTAAAGCCATGCCTTTTCCCACGGGGCTGCTCTCAGCCTGAGGCACCTGGAACCTTGCTGAGTCAGCCCCTGCAGTCCCAAGGGCAAGTGCAGAGGGCTCCACAGGCTCCGTGGCCCCGAGGAGCCAGTGCCAGCCTGCACACAGCAGAGGCAGCCCGAGGCTGCCCTGCTCAATCCTGGAGCTCCGGGCTCCTTGAGCAATCTCCAGCTTCAGAGGGCACCGCTCTGGTGCCTCCAGTTGCTTGTACTGCAGGGTGGTGCCGGAGCCAGGCTGGACTTTCCCTCCTCAGCCTCCTCCAGGCGCCTCTCAGGGGCACCGCCTCAGGAATGGCTTCAGGAGAGCAGAGGGAGGGGTGCGGGGGCATCTGTGCAAATCCTCGGCTGCTTTGAGCTCCTCTGTTACAACTCAAGCTGGGGAGGTTTGTGCTTCATGGGTCCTTCCATTTGTTTAAACATGCTGCTTGTATTTTCTGCAGGCAGGTGGTGTCCGAAATTATTATGTAGTATGGACTCTTTAATATCATGAATTTGAGGGCTAACTTTGATATGAGCTGCATAACCAGAGAGCAAGAGCTGCTTCATTGCTGGCAGAGGCTTGGTGGTGGATGCTGGCAGGGGTATCTAGTTAATTTTTGAACTCTTACTCCATCCAAAGTTAAAAGCTGATCCCAAACTGCTGATGACATCTACCACCTAAAACTAGGTGGTTAAATCTCAACCCATCAGCTTTGGTGGTTCAGGGACACTGCTCAAGCTGTACTGTGACACCCAAGCATGCTTGAAATTCGCCTCACAAATGTGCAGTTGTGTTCCTGATTCACTGCCACTCCTCTAAAGAGTCAGCAAGTGACAGTGGGTGCAGTGAGAGCTGGGCTCTGTCCAAATTAGCATTCCAAAGTAAGTGTGAGGTATTGCCCAATTAATATATAGTCTGCATTACCTAAGACCATGAACAGCCTCTTTTGTGAGGACCAAAGTTGTCTTTATAAAGAAATAATACAAAGATGTGTTTAAATATGCATGGAATGTGTATTGGTTATTTTAAACACTAAAAAAGCCTTGTTATCTAGGCGAGCAAGGACAGTTGTTTTATTGTATTGAGTGTTACAACATCTTTGAAACTTTTCAGCTGGGTACAAGTGTAGAATGAGAATGTTCTCGTAAGGCTGAATCACATCAAATTGTGAGCAGTATTCTTCTGGCAGTGCAGAGGGCAGAATGGAAAGAGGAGGATTGTCCACCCAGTAATGAGACAATGCAGAAATTTAAAATGTTTAAAAGTAAAAAGTTTAAAATGCAGAAATTAGGGGTTTGCATGGTGTTCGTTCCCTTCTGCAGTTTGGGGAGGGGGTGGTTTGGTTAGTCTAAATTTTTTTTTTTTTTTTTTTTTTAATCACTGGAAAACGATTACAGGCTTTTTTTAATTGCCAGGAGGGATGTGCTTTGCCTCTAGGATGTGATGACAGTGCCCACTTAATTGCCATTCGAGGGTGGGGTTGATAAAGCAGCACACAGTGTGCAGACAGTGCGGTGCTGGTAGCTGCCTCTGACTCGTACAGGGACACCTGATGGAGCCAAACTCAGGCATCCTGTGGTGCTCAGATCTGGTTTCTTGTGAAGCTTCTCAGTGCATAGCCCTTAGCTCTGCTTCTCCTGCCTTACAACTTTTCTATCAGTGAAACCCCACTGATAGATGATGAGAATTTCAATTTGCTGCTTAATTTTATGGTGATATCAAGGTGAGGAGACTCAGGCCATGCATTATGAGGGTGGTTTTATGAGAGCAGTGATCAGGCTGTTGAGTCATTACATCTACTTTACACTTTGGATTTTGATTGCTTTATGGAGCTTGTTAATTTTTGTTTAGTTTGCTTGCAGCTTATGAGAGGTAGTTTGCTTTATCAAAAACTTCCACCAGCTCTTTCATTGCTACTTCTCTATGGTACCACAATTCTTAGAAACACGCAGGAAGGATTTTATTGCAGGTGGCTATTACACTGTGGCTTCAAAAATACCACTGTGTTTTATTTTGTCTTGTTTTTCTCTCTCAGTTGCTAGGAAAAGATATAACACTCAGAACAATATGAGTAATAATCAGAAGTTCTTAAATACCAACTAATGTGGAAGATAAAACTACCCAGGTGACATATTTGTAGGTGCAAGCAGTAGTAAAGCCATATGAAAAGTCGTTATCTCCACATTTTTTAAATCATTAGTTGAGATGTATATTGCTGCTTATTTAAAATACCCTTAGTACAGAGCTCCTGGGAATACCAGTTACAATATGGTGTGCAAGTCTCTCTGTGCAGGGGTTTCCATGGGCAGCTGTTCTTTGACCTTGCCCTACATGAGGAGTTTCAGGCTTTCATGTCTGGATTACCGGCTGTCCTCTCTCAGTATCACACATTCACCCTAGCTTTCTCAAAATGCAATGGCAAATCAGATTGCATTAATGGAAAATGCTGTGGCCTAGAAAACAGCTTTTACTGCTGACAGAATGGACTGATGAAATCTGGGCTGGTAAGGTATGCTATTTTTGACTGTGAAAAGTAGAATTTTCTGAAAGTTTGCTGAATGCAGCAATGTGATTTCATGTTCCTCTTTGTTAGTTATTTCTAGCTGCTGGTGATGGTAATGGATGTTGTTAATGTTCAACATTTAATCAGCTAAGGTATGTGTCTGTCTGCTTTTCTTTCTGGAAATTTGCAAGGATTGTTACCAGCTCCGTGTATTTTCTAAGAAGTCAAAGGTAGCTCAGAGTAGATGAACAGAGGTCTGCTAAATCAATTTTAGAAGCCCATAGTACAAATGAATGATTATGTGAAAAAAATTCTGTCTTCCCTGTGACTAAAGAGGTGCTTGCATTAACTGTTGGCTTGCACTGACTTCCTCCAACCTTGCCATGACCATTTAGTGAGGTCTGATTCAGAGTAATTCCCACGATCTCTAGGTTTTATTCCCTGCTGAGGCTGGAATATTTGGATGTCTGTTCAAACACAGAGTTTACTTCCTAATTAGCACATCAAGTGCGTATTTTTTTTCTTGTTTTTTTTCTTTTTTCTTTTTTTTTTTTTTTTCCCTTCTGAAGGCCACAACCTCTTGTCCCAATCCGGGCAGGTGGAATTTCACAAGCACTTTACCATGGCTCATACCTCAAGCATCCGGACACGCCTTTCTGATTGTCATTCATATCCGCCTGCCATTGCCTCTGGCATTTGCTGAGTTCACGTTTCCATGTGATTTACTGCAGAACATTTTGTTTAACGAGTCACTAACACACACTGACAGGGAAGTCCCTCTCAAGAAGCTGAACTAATGATAGCCTTCATCTTTGCTTTCTTCAGGTAGATGCTAAAAAAAATCAATCCGTGGTATCCGTGCTTTAGACTTTGCACTTAGGGAGAATTTTTGAAACTTGGAAACTCTGACCTTGAGTCTGTGAGTGTTTTGAATTGCAAATGCTCTTTGTCGTGGGCTCTCAATGTGTGTAACAAGGCGGAGGAGCTCTGAGGCAGCCCTGTGCTCCCCAGTTGCAGAATTTCCAGTGCAATTGGGTTATGAGTCAGCAGCAGCTCTGTGAGTGTTCAGGTAACTGCTCTGGTGTCTGGATGCTGAGGCTGCTCCTTTACAGCATTTCTGGGAAACCTTTTAATATACCAGAGCAGCTGCTCTGTCTTCTGGCCTTGGCTTCTTTAGTGCATGCCTGAATAAAGTCACCAAGTGTTTGTAGTACTAAAATCCACTTAACGTTGGCAAAAGTGATTCATATGGGTCTTATAAAAGATTGCTTATCTCCCATGATGAGTTGGGTACAACTGCAAAAATAGCTCCAAGTGTCACATTCACGAATCATAAGCAAATGCATAAGAATAAAATACAGCAAAAACCCCCCATCTCCTCTCTTCCCCCACTTGGTTGCTGATCTCATGTATTTGGGGCTCTGCCTGGCACAGTGCAGATTTACTGATCCATTAGTGGCTGCTGTTTGGCTGCACCTTCACATAGGAAAAATATGTCTAGAAAATGAACTTGGCACATCAGACACACCATAACTAAATCATTGCAGCCAGCGCATTTCCTCCTGTTCTGCTTAACTGCCTCAAGTTTTGATTATGTACAAATTTAATGGTTTGGTTCTGCTAGAAAATCTGGGGTTTGTTTATTTAAATTTATACTTCTTAATGAATGCATGCAAGAGAAAGTGCTAAGTAATTACAAGTGAGGAACATGGAAAGCTACTATGCTGAGCTGAGCATTAGTTTTTGAAAATACAGGCTCTCCTATGTTTTTTTAATAGTCTTAATAAAAATTTTGGTAAATGAGTGACAAAGTGCTTGCAAATTCAAGCAGGTAGTGCTCCCTGAAGGACTCCTTGCTGGAGCAACCTAACAAATCCTCTGGGAACTCAGTTTTGGTGGTTAAAGGCAGAGTGCAAGTAACCCTTTGGTGGGGTGGGCACAGGGAACAAGGCTCTGGTGGCTGTAGGTGGGTGCTGGGACTGCTCTAGAGGATTATCCATCTGTAGTTGTAAGGTGCCTCACTGTATCAAACTCTGCAGTCAGGGGAACACCAGGAAGACAACGTAATTTTGCAAGGTATTTTTTTCTGTTTTGGGAAGACCCTACTGGTAGTTGACAGAGGCAGAGAGAAAACCAGGGAAAAAATCCATTTCTGCCTCAGGTCTTCTGTCTTGGTTGAAGGTAGGAGTGGAGGTTACTCTGTATGACTTTGGGATCTCTTAAAGTGAGAAATACATGCTGAAAAGAGATTGTCTTGCATACCCGAGCAAATTTGTTTAACTCCTGTAAGATCACCATGTCGACAGCATTGTAAAACCTTGCTCTCCTAAGCTATCTTAGATACAATTGGGATGTTGGTGATAGCGTTTTGTTAATTGTTGAGGCAAAATTAAGTTGTGATACGGTTTATTGAGAGTAGATAAAGTAGTGCTCATAAGGACTCGGAGCTGATAGCTTATCGTACCAGGAGGAGCGCGAGGTGATCAGGGCGGGCGTGAGTCACGCGCCAGCTCCAGCTTTGGTGCCAGGTTTCTTTGCTGGAGTAAATTTTTGTGGCCTGGACTGAAGTCAGTGGTGCTTTTGGCCATTTCTAAATAGCTCCATGGTTACCACAGTTAATTTCTTTATTATCTTACACTAATTGTAAATATTTGAATAAATAGCTCTATCGTGTCACCCGTGGGGACCTCTGAGCCAAAATGAAATGTTTATTTGCCTGTAGTTTTGTTGGAGACAGATGCTTTTTCAGATTATAGAAGCAAAGCTGTGTTTGTTTTGTCACTTTCTCCTAATTAGTGGCTGTACAATATGCAGCAGGAATTCGAAGGGAAAGTTTCCTTCTTGTGTGTCACCGTTGCTGGAGTGAAGGCTCTGTGGGCTGGGCTGTGTCCTGACCCTTATCCCAGCCTGTGTGCCCTCTGGGTACCAGTCTGTGCCCAGGGCTGCAGGAGGCTTGGGGCAATGTGACAACGCCCCACTGGGAGTGGCTCATGCTAGGGATGGGGTTGGCATCCTGGGTCTGCCTCCTGCAGTGGCCCAGAGTGTGAGCTCCATCTCCCACAGGAGCAACAGGCATCTCCACCATGCAGGCTTTCAGCCACTGTGCCTTTGCTCTGGTACAGGTAGATTCACACTCCAGATGCTTCCCCTGGAGCAAGTCAGAGGGCCCTGCCATCCTCTTGTAATTCATTTGTTCATTTCTGCTGCTCACTGCTCACTGTGTCTCCTGAGAGCCTCACTGGAGCTGTGTGTCAAACACTAAGCTGGGAAAGAAGAAACCTATCACAACTGGTTTTGGTCATGCCTGACAATTGGCTTCTTTCCCCCAGGACTTTATTTAATTTATCTTCTCATAATAAGGGAGACTTTCTACAGGACCCTTGAAGAGTTCTTAAAGCATTCATTAAATGTCTGCCTCCGTAAAAACCCCTACTTTTAAGTTTTAGCAGCTGATACGCCCATTGCACAACGGGGCCAAACCCCCTACTCCTGGAGCAGTGGCTGTGTTGTAAATCTCTGGGCTGCCTGGACCTGGAAGACGGATGGGCAGAGCTCTGATTTAAAGATACCATACATCTTATGAATTCAGGACAGTAGAGGATTTTAAAAGCTGAGTCCAGCTCAAATTGTAATTCTTCTTGTTCAGAGCCCCCAGCAACCACTCATAAAACTGGTCTCTCTTTGGCTGTTCTTTTTCTGAACCTCTTGCTTGCTGGGGCTGTGACAGCAGATCCTCCAAATGAGCCTCTGTACACAAAGTGCCTTTCCCTCACTCTGCAGGGGTGTGACATCGAGGATAAAAAGAGGCACTGAATGCAGGCTTGGGGAGACACCTGCTCTCTGCAGAGCAAGTGCTGACAAACCAGAGTGGTGGAAAGCATTCTGCATGCACCTGAATGGGTCAGCACTGAGAGCTTGCTTTCCTTCTCCTTCTGGATTGGTGCAGTGCTGCTCCTGGCATATCCTTCAGAATGTCATGATACACAACTTGACAGGGGTTCTGCTGTGCTGATGTTTCTGTTGGTGACCTAACAGACTCTGCTTCAGAGCTATTTTCTCCTGAGGTAATTCCCTGTCTTGCTTTTATTTATTGGTGATAAAAGTCTATCACAGATAAATAGGCATGTTCTCACTTGACTTGATAACTTACATGGCATTGCTGAAGGTGATTTACAATTTATACATGGAAAGGATTTGCTGATCTCATTAATAACTTTCCAAACATGTGGATAAACACGCTATTGCTCTGAATCAAATGAGCATGAAACAGCCAAGGTATTCACCTGCAAGGGCTTCTGGCACTCTGCTCTTTCCCAGACAACAGAAGTTTGACAAAAGAATGTGGGAACTGCCAAAACGCGTTTCTCCTTACAGCCACCCAGATCACCCTAAGGTGGGAGATTTCAGCTATTTTTGCTAAATTATTCTTCTCTATTGGAAGGCTTGTTGACAGGAGAAGATGCCCAGCTCTTTGATTTTTGAATAGGGGCTGCATTTCACATCTGAGACTGCAGCCCATTGAATCATTTTGCTGCATCCTCTTGAATGTCCTGCCAAAGCCTGAGATGCAAAAGAGCAGGTAAACAACCTCTTCAAGTTTCCTCCATCGCGGCTGTAAAAGGAGAGTTGAGACAGCCCTGGGTATTCCCTGCTGAGCAAGGTTGTTGCCATGATTTGTTTCATCAGAAATAATCACCTCCTCTTGTTTTATGGCCATCTTGTTATCTGGAGATCTCAGAGTGCTCTATTGCTTAATTAAACTTCACAACAGCTTTTAGGCGTATCTATTGTGAATCTTATTGCCACTTCCTAAGTGGATAAACTGAGGCAGGGATGTTGAATCACACACTGAATGTCTGTGTAGTTACCCTTTTCAGTTTAGGGGGCCCAAAGGAACAGCCCTGCTTGTTTCATGCCGTTAACTCCTGTGAGAGGATTATCCATACCATGGGAATCTCCCATGATCTGTAGAGAGATGAGCTGGAAGTTAGTGAGCAGAAGGTGAGGCCGGACCAGCTGGGAGGGAAAATGAATGATTTTTTCCTCTTTAAGACAGTGATACATGCTGTTGTGTCCATGAATGCCAGAGGCAGGTTAGGCAAGCTGTTCTCAGGCTCTGTGGCAGAGCCAGGAATTGCAGCTGTCTTGGTCTCCCATGTAGCTGTGAGATTGTGCCTCGTTGTGAGGCTTCAGGCTGTAAAGGAGAATAGGTGTGGAGGAATAGCTTCCAGATGGCTCCAGGCATGTTTGGGGGTTGTAGGTTAGTCCATTGAGGGGCAAGTCTCCGTCCCTGGAGATACTCAGAAGTGGTCTGGACACAATCCTGAGTGATGTGCTCTACAGAACTTTGCTTGGGCAGAGAGGTTGGAGTGGACCTCCAGTGATGTCTTCCAACCTTACCCATTCCGTGAAACTTCAGCTTGATTTGCACATCTACGAGAGAGTTGGGGGTGAAAAATAGGCATCTAGGGAAATCCTGGATGCTTTGAGTCTTCCTCTTTTAGAACCTCTTTAGTAGCAAGTGTCACCTTTAAACAAGGGTGCACCTGCATGTGCCTCAAGTCCAACACTTGTGAAAAGGTGGGATCTGTGTAGAAAGAACAGAGAAATATGCAACTTGAGCAGAAAAGGACCAACAGTTTAGGGAGAAAAGGACCAACAATTGAGCTGCTGTTTTCCTCTTGCTGAAGTTGAGCTTTGTGCTAAATTTTGAATTGGTAATGATCTAAAAGTGCTCATGTGCTCCAAATAGCAAAGGACAAAGAAGAGAAGCAACTCATCAATGTATGACCCTCTCTAAAGTGTCGTGGGTAATCAAGTGTGAAGTACTTAATGGATCATGATTTGCATGCCACTATTTTGATTGATGTACTACTTAGTAGAGGTTTGATAGTTTTTTACAGTGGTGTTGATGGGAGTCCCTCAGAAGCTAAGGTATTTAAAAGATGTGTAGATGTGGCACCTAGGGACATGGTTGGTTTGGTGGTGGACTTGGCAGTGCAGAGTTAGCACTTGGACTCGATTTTTTTCCCTAACTAAATGACTCTATAAACACCTCGTCTGTTTTCTTTAGTGCTGGGGAGAGCCAAAGCAGTGGTTTTTTGAAGTCATTGTGTTCCCAGCATCTTTGTTAAACAGTCAAAAATAGTGCAGAGTTGTTATCTTGCATAGACCCGGATCTCACCAGAACTGTCTATATTTAGGCATCTTCCAAAACCTTTGTGTTAAGCAATTCTCTGGGGAGACCAAAATAGCTTTTTTTTGTTGTTTATATATAATGTTGTACAGCCATCTAGAGAGGATGTGATGATTAAACCATATTAAGACATCTTGCTATGGCTCTGGAGATAGGAGGTTTAATTGTGTTCCAGACTGCTCACAGTTAAAGCAAGAATAGAAAAAGCCCAGAAAAACACTGTAGTTTTTATTTTGCTGGCATGACATGGCTCCATTACACTCATGATACAAGTTCAAACAGTAGCAGAAAACATTACAGCTATGCTGGGTTCTGCTGCAGAGTGAAATTCCACTTGCACAGAAGAGACAGCATTAAGGGATTAAAGTGCAGGATCAATCCTCAAATTCTTAACAATAGACAATTTGTTAAGGGGTATTACTGTAATAATTATTTCAACCAACTTGCAGTGGCTCACTAGCCTGTATAAAATACAAACACTTTTAAAGTAACTGGGAATAACATGTTAGATACTTTATAATACATTGCATTCCTGCAAAGTTCAGGACCCTGAGCTGATGCTTGTGATAGGAGTAAACAGACATTTTAAACAGTAATGTCAGAACTGTGTTGGGCCTTTCTGTCTTAAAATGCCTAAGATGATACTGTGCTCTATCGGGCTTATCTAACTTTGGAGGTTTAATTGGCTTTCTCCAGAGCTGTTAAGATTTAGGAGATGAGAGATAATCCCAGGCTGGCTGGACAGTGCTCTTGAGATACAGATCTCTGTTCTCATCAGTGCTTTTACACCACTGGGGAGAGACGCTTGTAAGCAGGTCTCCTGACAAGAGGATTAGGGCTTGTTAATGTGGAGATTCAGGCCAATTAATCAGCTTTCACTGGAGTATATCATAAAACTTCAGTAGGGTTTTTCTTTTCCTGTAAAATGTAGCTGCTAAAGAGCAAAAATCGCTATTTTCTCCTTTTTTATATAAAAAACCCCACCTTTTTATCTTAGGTTTGCTTGAAAATCCGTCACTTGTGATTCTCCTTGTGCTGCTTCTGTTCAAGGGAATCCATCAACTTGTTTTTCTAATTGAGTAGTTATTTGAAACTGATTAGTTGACTCGTTCTTTAAATCTCACAGCTTGTATAAAGGTGATTAAACTTTCAAAGTTAGATGAAGTCTGTGATAGAGCAGAGTGACAGCCTGAGCACTCTGAAGAGCAGAACATCGAAGGCTTGGCTGAGGCAGCAGTGTTTTAAAGATGCCCTGAGCACTTGGGTCAGCGTGCTGGCAGCGTTGGTGCTCTGCGCTCCCAAAAAGGACACGGCTGCTCCGGCGCTGCTTCCGAGCACAGCCAGCGTTATCGTACCAGGGCATCTGTTCACTGTTTAAATGCTTTTTAAAAGTAAAAGTGCAAGCAGTGACCTGCCAAGTCCCCAGTTCAGCAGCACATTCCTCTTCGTTAAAGCACTGAAATGTGAAGCTGTGTGTGCTTTTAGTGCTCTGCTGCCTGGAAGGAAGGGACCTGTCCCTGTGCCACCGCGCAGGCACAGTGTCCCCAGTGCTTCCTGCTGGTGGCTGTCCGCCGCTTCGCTCACACTGCCAGTCCTAGCAAATATCTTCCTGTAGAGAGCAGAGCAGGTTGGGATTTTCATTCCTTGTGGAAAGTGCTGACTTCTCACTGAGAGAGGTTTTTTTTTGGTGATTATTTTTAGTCACAAATTTTTTCACCTAGTCCTTGAATTTTTAGCCTTTTATTTCTATTTTAATTTCTGACAAAAACCCAATGCAGTGAGTGTTCTGTCCAGGGGCTGATTTTTCCTTGGTGAGATTTTCCAGCTGTTCTCCCCTCTGGTGCAGAGCTGGAAGCTTTGTGTGCTGGCAGGGTTGACAGAGCTGACATGAGATCAGGGCGCTGTCAAAGAGCAGGAGTGAGCATGACATGGGAAATGTCAAGCTTATCCCCAACTATTCCCCCCACTACCACAGCTGTAGCAGAGAAGAGGATTGCATAGATAAGCTATTACTGTTATTAATACATAGAAATGTGAGATTTTCAAATTAGTATATTTTTAAGAAGAGGTCTTTTTTAGCAATTGTCATCTATCAACTATGTAGCAAAGTTCAGAATAATTTTTAATAATTTTTAAGAATAAAAGCTGATATTTCATTTTTGAACTTTTCTATGTGTGCAGCTATTAAACTTTATATATTAATTGTATATATATTTAATTTTTTAGTTTATGATTTTGACTGTCTAGTTTCTTTAGAAAAAGGGGACTCATTAAGCAAATTTCAGCTTTTGAAATTACTCTATTGCATTATCAGCATAATTATATTTCTTTTGAGTTCAGAGGAACTGAGGTGGAGCTGATGGGATGTGCCTGATGGTGCAGAAGGATTTGGCTGATGTCAGTGCACTGCCATTCCCTGCTGCCTCTGACAGGCTTTGGCAATGGGCCCCTTGCAGTAGGCATTGAGTGCCTCATCCCTTTGCCTCCCAGGAATTCAGCAAGAGACCTTGGATGGTGATGGTGATTTGTTTTCACGCCAAAGATTGCTCTAGCCCCTCACTTCTTAAACTGAACTAGGCAATTGACTTTCTAGTCTCCCATGAGCCAAATAAAAATCTGGCCACCTATCAACGAGGTGACCATCACATCTCCATGGATGCACATCAGGCAAGGTACTCTTAGATTTGCCAAAGATGTTTGAGTCTTGCTATGACTGGCATCAGCATCATGGGATCAGTCCCCAGCCTGAAATCAGCAAACCACAGCACTAGCAGCAGACCTGCAGCCGAGGAAGCTATACTGGGGAAAAATAACCAAAGATTTTAATTTTTTTTTTTTTTATGGTTGCTCAGATTGGGTGTGTGAAAAGCTCCTCCACTTGGTTTCTGCTGCAGCTTTGCAAAGGAGGTCTGAGTGCTTAACCTGCCAGGGTATCTGCATGTACAGGTCCGGTGGCTGGGATACTTGGAGTTTGGATTTCAAATCATACTACATTTATGTTCCAAGGTCCCTTTATTTCTGTTCTGAACTTCCTGAGTTTTTACCCAGTCATGAAGTAAAAGTGCTCTGCAGTCAGTCTAGACTCTTCCTCAGTGGGATTGTGCTTGTGTTTCCTTGTGTCACTCATGCATCAAAAATACATACTTAGTGTGTAGAAATACTGGTTTTCTCATCAGAGATAGGAGTTAAAGATGGGGAGCTCCTTTTTATGTGTAGCAATAGTACAGTCATTATCAACAGGAGGCAAAGATCTTACAGTGCGAACATCAAAGGAATCTGACGTTATTTGGAAAGAGCATTTGGTACCTCACATCACAGTCTACAACTTGACTTTTAAGAAATGCTCAAGAGAAAGCTTTTTTTTTTTTTTCCCCTCCTGCTTGGCTTCTAAGGATCTTTATTTATCACCCTCAGGGGCATTACAGTGAGTAATTAGATTGGACCAGGAGAACGACTTAATTTTACAAGAAACTCATTAATTCATCCTATTTTAAATCTTCTCATTTCACCCAAAACCCAATTATGCTTGTAGTGGCAATGATCTGGAAAGGCATTGTTCGTAGGTATCAGGGGGGCCACTGGGACTGCTTGGGGTATTCATGTTGGTGAGACAAGGGCGACTCCCTTTCTTTGACTTTTAGGTCAAAAGACCTAGTTGCTGGGACAGCTTGACAATTAGAAAACCCTGATGAGCATTTTGAAGTAAAACAGCTGTACAATAACAGAGGGGTTCATGGTGCAGGGCAGAAAGCTCATCAAAAGAGACTATCCAAACAATTGAGTTCTATAATTAACACACAAAAATCTGTTCAGAAATGGTAATAACAGTAAAAGTAAGCTGAGAAGATGCTGCCTTCTTATGTGGCAGATGTAGCTTTGTTACGATGTGAGAGAGAAAATCCATCCTCTTAAAGACTAGAACAACATTCAAGGGGAAAAGTAAAAGTAACTTTTTGTTCCTAAGGGCGCAGTTGAAATGTGAGCTCAAAATATTTCCAGAGAGAAGAGCTGTAGAAAAAGTAACCAGTGATGAAACACATCAAATGTGCTATCAAAGTATTTCCAAGTCTTTAAACAGAAATTTGTTTTCTCACTGCAATACATAAATGTGACATTGAAATATCTCTTACTAAATGATTTGCCTTGTCCTTCATTTCACCAGGAGTACTACTTTGGAGTCTTTCTTCAAAGTTGGCTACAATCATTGACTTGAAAATAATTTTCCCTCTTCTGTTGTTTGTGGAGGGAGATTTGATTCAAAATTGCTTCTCAAGGAATTTAGAAGTTTTTTTGAGTATGTAGCTAACATATTTTTCTGCTTCAAGAAATGGAAACTGGAATGCATAGCTTCTGACAATCGGGCTGATTGCGCAGGCTTTAGCGGCACTGCTCACTTGTCTGTGATAGCAGTTGTTCTTGGGGGTACAGAGGCATCCTTTGGGGCGGGAGGGTGCAGCAGGAGCGTGGTTTGGTTGTGGTCCTGTCCTGCTTGGGGGCCCTTTCCTTGTGTGGAGAGCTCAGCCTTGGCACAGGGACCTCGTGGCCATGGCTGTGCAGCCAGTGCTGCTGGCCTGTGCAGGACTGCATCCCACTGGGCTTTTGGGAATAAGCACTTCAGGACATCTCTGGCACATTTGCTGCTAATATCAGTTTATTGACTTAACTAGATTTACTTGAGCAAAACCACGTTTCTGTGCTTGTTTTTCTCTCTATTTACTTTATTAGGTCCTAATCAGAAATCAGTATTTTCTTGGTTACAAGTCCTCCTCTTCAGCAGAGGCTGAGGCTTCAAGCAGGATTTCTCCTGGCCTTGGTCCCTGGTGCCCAGGGCTGCTGCCAGAGCTCCTGCCCAGCAGTTTTCAGCTCGGGGCTGACCCTCTTGGGCCTCCCCATCCCATCCCTGCTCAGATCCCAGCCAGGCCCAGGGGTGTCTCCCATCCCTGCCTCAGTCCTGCTCAGCCTCCAGGCACTGCCACAGCCTCTGCCTGGAGCTCCCTGAGATGTTTTTAAGACATGCACTGCATTTTTGATGGTTTAGGAACTTGTCAGCAGGGAGGTTGGGATGATTTGTTTATCCAACCCTTTGCGAACATTACCAGTTTTTTTATTTTTTTAAAGGACTTTCAGGTATGTCAAGCCTTTTCCAAACTCAGATGGAAGGAATTATTGCCATTTCCACAAGGACAAAGAAACGATTTAAGAGCAAGTGCTGGGGGAATTTTTTTTTAAACAACTCTGAATTTGAAAGAATAATTTTCTTAAATATTTCCCACACCCCCAGTAAAAAACCCCAACAACATAGCTTATTTAAAAATCATTAAAATCAGTTTAATACATGTCTCTTGCTGTAGCAGTGTTTAAAAAGAATGTGATTAGAGCCTCATCCGCTATGAGATGAGTTTTTAAATTCTGAAATTGCTGTCTGCAGTTTTCTAGTAGAAAATTTGGCATTTGGAGAGACCAAGCAAGCAGACTTTGCAGCCCACACACGTATTCTTTCTCTTTTTTTGAGGAAACTTTAAGTCTGAAAATCAGCTTTTAATGTGAAAACAGAGTTGGAAAAACAGCTTGAGAAAATTCACATCTAGATTTGACTGAAGTTCCATAATTCTTCAGAGAAATTTTTGTAGTTTTGACATGTATCACTCTGATACATATGGAAAAAAGGAGAAAGGCATGTAATAATGACCAGCAATGTTTGCCAGATCTTGTCGTGCTTTAAGAGAAATAAAAATCAAGTAGATTTTAATATTATAACTCAAAGACATCAGCATGATTGTTTAAAGCTGATGTCATTTAAATTAATGTGATTTGTTCTGAGGAAAAACTGTGAATGGAAAATATTTTTGTTTGAGAATTTCCCTTGAATGGGCAGCAGTCAGTTGTAACCGTGTTACACTTGTGGGTGACCTGAATGTGAGAAAAGGTTTTTCCCCCTTAAAAAAAAAAGAAACCCAACAGAAAGAACTAATTAAGGCAAAGCTAAGAAATTGAACTCAAAGTTTGCATTGCACATGTGAACTAATCTTTTTACAAAGGCATCTTTCGAAAACTGTGTAAGAACCCCATTCATGCTGGGTCTCACCCAGCAAATCCTTCCTAG
Organism: Phainopepla nitens; assembly: GCA_013400175.1. Classification (NCBI taxonomy): domain Eukaryota; kingdom Metazoa; phylum Chordata; class Aves; order Passeriformes; family Bombycillidae; genus Phainopepla; species Phainopepla nitens. The sequence continues at coordinate 969,654 of VXBQ01006095.1, read as the reverse complement.
AAAAGCAGCTGCGTGAAGATTTGTCATGAGCTAGCAATAAAGACTTCCAGGGAATGAGTTCTGTACAGGCTTCTTGTTTGCCTACTAAATCACTACCCTTCAAAAAAAAGTCCATCCGTAGTTGTAATAGGTGTGTCAGCAGCACTTCATGCTAAGAACAGCTTTTACAGGATTAGGTTCGAGTTTTTAAGTGGCGGTACCATGGAGCTCTTGGGGGAAAGAGCTCCTGGTTCAGTGCAGCACATTCTCTAGTGCCCTTTAACGTCTGTTATGAAATGTGGTGAATCTCCGAGCACACTAAAACGAAGAGAGCTGTCTTCAGGAACAGTTGATTTTTGAAGCAAAATGGCTGTGTGTGCTTTAGGAGCAGCCACTGTGTTTGGAGAGCTTTCTTCAGGTCTTGAAATATTAATGATCCTGGCTTAATATAGTAGAAAACAAAATACAGTGCATGAAATGAGGGGGAAAAAAATCCTTGAGTTACAGTGTTGACCTTGCAGTACCCACTGAATACATCTATTCCCTTTTAAACCACGGAGTATGAAAAGACAGGGAGGAATGATCACAAAAATCTTTACCTGTGACATTTTCTTGTCTTTCTTAGAAGCATGTTATAACCAAAATAGGAATTTCAGCCTTGAGCTAGATTGTTGAATAGATTAGCATATTTGGGGTATTAAAATACTTAAGATATCTCACTGTTTAATGATTTCTGTGGATTGCGATGTTCATATTAAGAGTAATATTAGAGTTTACATGTTTAGTTTTTAAAACCGTGAATAATAGAGTTTTGTGGGTAAAAGCAGTCAGCTTGGTTTCCTCTTGTATTCTGTTTTTCAATGCCTTGTATATATAACCCTTTATATATGGCAGCAAGATCCTTCCCTTGTATGTCTGTCCTGATCATATACCGACTTAGGCGTATTTCTCACCTGAGCCTTGAAAAACAGTGAAAACCAGGAGTAATGTCTGAGACCAGCATCTGCCACTTGACTGCTGCTGTTGTTAAATTCAGGACATGTAGTGATATAGCAACTTGTTCACCAGATAGTGCAAATCATATATATGTGTGTATATATATATGTAAATAAAGAAGGGTTATTTTCCTTGTTTGTTTGTTTGTTTTGCTGGGCAATTCCCATCCCAGGCAGAATAAGCTGTTTTCCAGGTGTTGCCTTTGCATTCTGCCAGTGCCTGGCTGATGGACCAGACGTGGTGGGTTTGAATTTGTGTTCAGGGACCAAAATTGTTTGTGATGTGGGCAGGCTGGGTTTAACCCCTGCGACTCTCCCTGCCAGAGCTGTGGCTGCTGATTTTAATTGAAACTCTGAGGCTGTTTGAAGCATAGCCAAAACACACCTTGCAAGTCGAACCTTATCTAATGCCACGATGCATGTGAGCTCTGGAAGTGTAAATCTCAGTCACTTGGGCAGTGTGTTTTCACAAGGCTCTCTGGTCCTGTGACAGCCCCAGCGAGTGACACCGGGCTGATCTCCCAGCGCTCTCACAGATGCCGTGCGGCACATCGTAAAGTCAGGACTTGTTAAGGACATTTCATAAATGGCTTTGGCTAGTAAGAATGAAGTAACTTGCTCTTTTATAAGTGTGTTACTAATATCCCTCTCCATTTCCCACTGGAGGGTTTTGTAAGAGAAGCAGGGAAAGCGTGAGGGGGACTAAGGGAAGGTTGAAACAGCAAGAGTGAGCCCTGGCTGTGCAGGGGCTTATGCCCTCCCAACAGGAGCCTGTGTGTAGCAGGGGAACCCTAAAGGTAGTGCAGGTGATAAATGACAAGATGTGAGAGTGAGTCACACCGTAAATACTGGGAACAGCCTTTCTTTTTTACTGTTTTGCATGCCTGGGAATTCTCTCTCTTCTCAGCAGTGCTAAAAGCCAGTGGTGATGGTGGGCTTTTTTCTCTAGCCAAGGGAGAAATTTCTAGGATGACATACCTGTTAGCCACCATGAAAATGTGTTATTAATGATGCTAATGAGTTTTTTCCAAGTGATGTAAAAGTAGCCTTTTGTGTAAGTCCTGCTTTTATGAAGCTGATGTCACCAAAAGCTTGCCAACTGCACGTGGGCCCGGGTGGCAGTGGTGCAGTTACTGCTGTGCCCCAGCTCTGAGCAGGGCAGAACACTGCTGATCTCTTCCCTTGGGGAGAAAGAGCCAAATGGATTCTGCCTTGCCAGGAGGGAGATGTGCCATTTCCGGGCATGTTGGGTTCCTGTCCCACTCCCTCTTAAAAACTGGCAGTGTCTGACTGTCAGCTGCCATTCCTTAAGTGGTTGTAGAATGAACCAATTGCACCCCTTTTGTTATGCTCTGTGTGTGTGGGGTGCAGGTGGACATGAGTTAAGCCACATGTAACTCAGCAGTAAGCACAAAGAGGCAGCTGATTTTCTGGCAGTGTCAACAGAAGAGTATAATTTTTTTTTTGCCGTGTTTAAGCCAGCTTTTTAAATGGCTCTTGTTGGAATTAGAAATCAGTATCCCCTGACGTAGGACTACTCGTTAGGAGTGTGATGATTGTTAATTCTTCACCTAGGGCTAAGAGGACATCATTAGATCTCTTTGAAATGTCTCCTGCCTTGATTTTGAATGAGTAAGCTAGCAATTTATGATCACAGCCCGGGCCAGTAACACTCTCCCTTCCTGTTCCTCCATCTAGCTTGCAAAATCGGATACTACAAGGCTCTCTCGACAGATGTTGCCTGTGCCAAATGCCCCCCTCACAGCTACTCCATCTGGGAAGGCTCCACATCCTGCACCTGTGACCGGGGCTTCTTCCGAGCCGAGAACGACGCTGCCTCCATGCCCTGCACTCGTAAGTTGCTCTTTGACCAGTCTCTTGCCCCTTTTACCACCCGTTTCTTCCCTGTGTCTCTAAAAAGCGTTCTGCTTCTGACAGCAACACCAGTAGCTCTTCTGGCCCTTTGCAGACGCAGTTTGCGTCTTGGCTCACACTTCTGAGTGACAGTGTTCGTTCTCAGCCCTCAATTCCTAATGGTGGCATGGTTGTTCTGACCCTTGTGAACTTGCAGTAGAAATAAATCAGGAGTTACCAAAGAGGGACTTGCACACCTTAGTAATACAGGTAGAAGTAAAATACAGACCTGAGTTCCAGTCTGAGGCCAGTACCTAGGCCAGTAGATCACATCACCTTTTACTCTTTAAATATGGATATTTGGAGAAATTGTGAAAGCTTTCCTTGTTAATTTTATGACCTCAGGTAAACAGCTAATATTTATAATCTCGTTATATTTCTACTTTGCTTGAAATATAGCTGATGACCCTTGGGAACCTAAATGCTCATCTGAAAGGAGTGGTAATAGTAAATCTTAAACTTTGATGAAACAACCACCCACTGCATGGTTTATTTTATCCTGTGTAGGTAAATAGATCATGTGCAGCAAATGGAATTTGCTTTAGTTCCACCAAAATGCCTTTATCAGGGTGCAGGAGAGATGCATTGAGCCCAGTCACAGGGTTGCTGGATAAACTCCTTGTCCTGTGTGTTGGTTAATGGCTCATGCAGTTGAAGACCTGGGATTCCAGGCATGTCCTAGTGTTAAATTGTGATCATCTGGTTCTTTGATTTTCACTTTCTTAGGAGCAGAGCAGTTTGAAACAATAAGTGAAAGGGCTGTATTTTACCAGGGGGATATATCCATGTGTGGCATTCCCTGAAAGCTATTGGAAGTGTTTCCAGATTTTTGGAGTTCAGCTGTATATTTATGTAGAGAGAGAGAGAGTGTGTGTGTCTGAGTGAGGGAAGGCCGAGATATTTCTTTTGTAACATTTTAATATATTGAGAATTAATTTTGTGAGCGATGACTCACATTTATTTAAACCTTAATTTCTCCCTTACAAGGCAGAAACAGAGTATGTCCATAACTAAGTTAACACTCATCCCTTCCCCACACCCCCTTGATTCCAGCTGTTCTCCAGTGATTTCCTTCTTTTCAGCAGTGAGTTTTGCTGGGTGGTGGTTGAGGAGGCCGGGGCATAGCCAAGAGCAGCTGCTTTTGCTTAGGAAGCAGAGTGGTGCATATATCCCTTGCCAAGTATTGACTGGGAATGGAGTCTAACTGTATTGTGAAACCTTGTCTAAATGGGCAAGAACATGCTTTCTATAATATAATTTACACTACTTGATCTAAAACGTGACCAGTTTGATAGGAAAAATGTCTTTCTGCAACAACAAAACTGTTGTTTGGAATGTACACCCTAAATAACATTATACCAACAAAAGTTTTTCAAAGCCCTGGTTCTTGTGAACGATATCTTGACCAAATTGAAATCAAATTAGTAATCAGCTGGTTGAATTTAAGTAGGCATGTGCAGTTAGTGAAGTATGAGGAGAGAGCAAAACATTTCCAGATGGGGAAATTGTAAGCAAATGATATGTGTGTTTGCTGGTATTGCAAAATGTACCCCTGCAAGCTTAGCTCTTTGTCAAGTCTTGGGCCTGCTGCAGGCTCTCTTCCCCGTTCCTGTCTTGGGAGGTCAGACAAAGCTGAAGTTCCTGATCTTGGTCTTTTACCCGAAAAATATAAAGAGGGAAGGAGAAAAGGCAAAGGCTCTGGTGCTGGCCTCAGTCTTCATCTCTGCAGCAGCCTAGGAGGACTCTGTTGGCATGAAGAGGCAAGCCAACACCACAGTCTTATGGACACCTGCTCTTGGGAAACAGGCCTGTCTCTGGAGGTCCTGTTTCACAACTTTGAATTTCCCTGTAGCTGAGGGGCTTCTTTTTCTGTGCTCCAAGGTGAAGGATGACTCAGGAGCCATTTCTGAGCTGGCTGTGGGGCAGCTGTGCTTCCCTAGTCGTGCTGTGCCCCTGGCAGCCCCTCTCGAGCGCTCTTGGCTGTGCTGGCAGGGGGTGCCTGCTCGGGTGTGAAATGCAGCCCTGCCTGCCGGGCTCTGGGGACTCCTCCTTTGCCACGCTCCCCCTCTGAGTGCCCTTCTGCCCATGTATCTGAGGCAAGTGACAGCATTCAAAGGGCCTCTGCTGAAGGAAGACCCTTCAGACGGAGGTCCCCATTTGACTTTGCTGACAAGATGTGTAGACAGAAAGGAGCATAAACATCAAAGGTGCTTTCAGGTGGATTCAGACTGTAATCAGTTCTTACCAGTTGGTTAAACCAGGTGACAAACCCAATTCCCTTTTGCTGACAGCCATAATAATCAGGCACCTTCTTTGTTCATTATGCTCTCTTTAACTCTGGTATTCTCATTCAGGCCTGCATTTAGTAATCGCTCAGTGTGACGGCACACTAATGAAGAAATAAAACACAGTATCTGAGATCCATTCTTCTAGCAAAAAGATAGACTCTGCTCCACTGACTTGTAAAATCAGGTTTCTGTTCACTTGGAGAACTATTAGACCAGGTGAATAAAAGTAACATTGGATAATTTGGAAAGAACACCTGGAATGGACTGTGGATTGATCCCTGCTTTATTATTCCTGAACACTTTTTAAGATTAAGAACTTCAGCCTTCTTAAGATGTGTTTTTGTAAAGCTTTGACCCTTGGCTATTGATTTCCTTTAGTAGTAAACTGGCTGGCCTTGTCACTTATCTCGCCTTCTAGGCTGGGGGAGGAAGACTGTTAGGACTTTCCATTAGCGTGATTGTGCTGGTGGATGAAAGGGAATTAGAGAATTCCCCTTCCTTTTCCTTTCTTGCAATTCCCATGATAAATAACAAAAGCAGTAGCTACTTCCTGGTGTGCTGGCCAGGAGAGGTGCTCCAGAGTTTTACCCTTCTATAATACTACTCTCTGACATTGCCATCCCTTGCTGAGCTGTAAAAACTGTGTCTAACCTCAGGTAAGCCAGGCATCAGGCTCCTAAACAAGTTACTCAAACTCTGGTTTTAGGATTCTGCTCTATTTCAGCTCTGCTAGAGTGAGTAATTATGTCTGGTGTGAAGTTTATGCAAGTAAGAGCAGAATGTGGCAGGGTGGGTTTAGACACTGGAGTAGGCAGTGTCAAAGGCCAGGCAGAGACCCTGACATAAATGTGTTTACTGGTGCATCCTTCCCCTCAAACTTGCCTCCTGGGGATAATCATCAGTGTGTCTGTCACCACCAAGGGGCACAGCCACTCTGGATCTGCTGCTTTGGCCAAACTTGGGACTTCAGACTTGAAGCTCTGGAGCACTGTGGGCTTGTCAGCTGTGTGCTTGGGCACGGAGATGGAATGATTGACTTGTAATACACCTGAGCCCAAACCATGGAAAACACAGATCCCTTTCCATTTTGGAAGCTTTGAAAAAGTAATGTCAAGGCAACTCTATAGACGTTCATTATATTTCAGTACGTGCAGAGAGGAAGGGTCTTTCATAAGGTTAGCAAATGTAATGGAGAATAAATTGCCTTACCCACGCATGAATCCATGAGGCAGGAAAACAAATCAGTCTCAATCATGGCCCTTGTCCCTGAATTCCCTTCTCTGTAAGGAGATATCCTGTGAGTTGCAGCCTAGTGCAGGCAGGTGCAGTTCCCACTCAAATTAATGGGCGTTGCTCCTGCATCCCCACCATTAATGAGCTGGGTTCTCTAACTCTTAACAAACAATGCTCACATTATCAGCGAGAACGGGACGGTTTTGTGTTGTTTGTATTGTCTATTCAATTCAAATTATTAATGATTTTTAATTGGGAGCCCTTTACAAAAGAGAGATTACCATTATGGACTGTCCATCTTGAAATCTGCCTCAGTAAATGACCCTGAATAATTTAGTCAGTCGTGTCACCCAAACAGGGACTGATGGATTGATTGATATTTGTCATGGCCTGAAATATTTCAAAAACTATTGCATTTAAGACAGTTTATATCAGAGAAGCTTGGTGTAATAAGAGCAGATGTAGTGAGATGCAAGAGAAGAGTGCCTGCTTTAAAAGGACATTCTCCAGTCTAGGTTATCAAGAAACTGAATAGGCTGACTTCAAACAGCAAACATCACTTACTTGTCTTTACATTCCCTTCTTCTAATTGAATTTAGTGCACTGCTGTATTTCCTTCAGAAAGTATATTGTTTTTAAATTACCATTTCAGTGCTATTACTCAAGGCTCCTGCTTCTAATGCTTTCTGACAGTTATCAGCATAATGAACCATAATGAAATGATGAGCAATCTACAGTGGAAACTCAATGTGAATTCCACTAGAGCTGTGTGACTGTGTTGTTAAAATCTGAATGCACATTAAAATAACACTGTCCTTATTTGTTTCCAAGGTCAAGGCTTTAAAAAAAGGTCGGAAAGGTCTAAACACTTCAATTTTGTTAATGTTGCAGTCTTAACGTATACCCTACATGCAATTTTGTGTTACATGTAACATATCTCAGAGATAAATATTTGACCTGCATTTTCAAGAAAGGGTGAATTTAGCTACCTAATAACTGTGGCTGCAAATGAGTAATTACATAGCAGCTGATTATTTGAGCACATGTTTATAATGATTGCTTAGACTATAAACAATATAAATAAGCAAAAGTGCTTAAATAAGGAAAAGTGCTCTTTTCCCTTCAACTTAACTTGTTCCTTTTCTAAGTTTCCAGTTGGATGTGGGTTATCAGCATTGTGGCTGCTAGGAAAAAGGAAAGCAGGATACACCATGCAGTTGTGCTGGCTGCTGCATTGTAGGTGGCTTTGCACTGGCTTTGCCAACCTTCCACACTTGTGCTGGCACTACTGCAGTCCTCTGCTGTTGGAGCCTGTTCTCTGTAGTTTGAGGTATATGGCAGTACAGCCTGTGATCTTCAGAATTTAAATTTATGACATAATAACTCTTCCACATCTTTATATATATGCGTATGTCCGCATCTTCAGTAAATGGTTTTGTTCTTGAAGCATCCTTTGATATTGTTCATTATGTAAATGTACATCAGAATTCCTTTTAAGCTGTAGTACAGCAGTAACAAGAGCAGAGGGAACAGTGGGTAGGCTGTAAGGAGAGAATGATTTTTCTTCTCCATGTAGGCTGGGAAAATAGACCATCCAATCGCTGCATCGCTGCCAGACCGAGAGAAAGGGATTGTGAGAGATGGGAATCTCGAAGGAGAAAGCTGTCTCCCCTTGTGTGTGGTGACGGGCTGAAAGAATTGAATAAGAAGGGGAGTGGTTATGGCTTGAAGAGAAGAGACGGGGTAATTTGACAGTGTGTGTTTATAATCAGTAGACTTGAAATCATCACTCCTTGAAATACAGCAACTGTTTTTTAGCTGTCTTCTGATTTTCTGGCCAGAGCCTTAAATTAACAGAGACATTTACTCAATTAAGTGGGGGCTTTGATTTGGTTAGTCAGGACCCAGTTCTGTAGAGTTGTTGAAGTAAATTAGAGGGCAAACAGAATAAGAAATTCAGCAGTTGGGCCAATTACAGAACATCTTATTTTTCTGGTTGGATTTCTTTCCTGTCAGACTGTCAGATAACTTTCTGGTTTCTGCAGTGGAATTCTTTTTATCTTGGAAGAGTGAGTGAACACGGGTGGTATTGTCTGCAGCACAGTGCATTAGAGTAGATGTGATAATATGTCTTAGCATATGTGACAATGCAAAATGTTCTTATATGGCAGTTCTTGGAAGAGAAGTCTGGAGCCCAAAGGAGTGGTACCTGCAAGCATCAGTTTTGCCACACCTCTGCTAGTGGTAACTGGGCCTCTTTGCTTAACTTCTTTAGCCTCTTTAGGAGAGGAGCTATTAATTGGATTGTTCTCCGGGTGAAAGGAACAAAGCCTATTGTGAAGCTGGTAACCAGGGTACTTTTGGCAAGTAAATAGGAAATCGTACATTCCAGTGAAATGGGCATTTTGTCACTGGTCCAGCATCCCTAGCTTGGCAGAACTCCACTGAAGTCAAAGGAATCTTGCCCAAGTAAATAAATGAAGAATTGTTTACCAAATTATTTGCCTTATTATAACCCAATTGTAAAGCTAACTATGCCCAGAGAAGAGAGAGGGTGGAAATGGAGCAGATGACTGGTATTTTCAGTGACTGCTGCATCCTGCAGCCTGTTGGCTTTGGTCTCGCCAGCTGTAAAACACATAAACTATAATGATAAATGGTCAGGAGTAGCCAGGCAGACAAGAAGTGAGGGTTGTCCGACCTGCCTTTGCTTGTGTAAATTAGCCCACAACAACAGGAGACCTGTCCACAACTGCTGAAAGAAGCAATTAGTGGCAGCAACATACACAACTGTCACGGGAAAGTGTGGGCTTTATTTGCAAGCTTAAACGTACAGGACCCAGGTATTTACTCTGTGTTAGAACTTTTCTTTCAGATGGTTAGAGATCAACAACAAAGGCATATCTGAAGGGCATCACAGCTCACATGCTGAAACATCATTGATAGCTCCACTGCTGTAGAGGTTCAATGAAACCTTATGAGATGGAAAGAGGAGGCCAGAGTGCTTCTTCTTGAACATTGTGCTTGGCACTGCTTAATGCCAGAGATTTTAGTCAGTGAACTTAAGGCGTTTAAGGACATTGATTATTTAATAATTACTTTCTTTACATACTTTCTGAAAATAGTGAGCTCCCTATTTCATGCTCAGCCCTGCCCCCAGGGAGATGATTCTAGGATCACGATCAAATGAAAGAGCATTGATAAAGAGTTGTTAAAGGCCATCCATACAGTCCCATGGTGGTGAGGCCTTGCTGAGAGAGCAGCAGTGTGACCCCGTGGGTGCAGCTGGCAACATGACCAACAGCCTTAGCTGAGCCCTAGTGCTGCTTCTCTGTGCCTGAGCCAGCCCCTTCAAAGGCACCCGGTGTACTTCCACTGGCATTTCATTGCTCTCTGCAGATATTCTCCAAAGATCTTTGGAAGCGTTCACTGTGTGGATCCTTTTTTTTTTGTACACCTCTTTATTTGGTCTCTTTATTCTTTGCTATGTTACGCACAAAAGCTGGCTCTCCGATCTTGTATGGCACATGTGCTAAACTTTTCCCTGCTTCTGATAGTGCATTTCTAGTCAGGTTTTCTCGCTATTAGACAGTCGGATGCTTGCTCCCAGGTGCCTGCTGCTCCTTTAACTTATCAAAGACTGCTGCTCCTCTGTAGTGCAGCCAAGGCCAAGCTGCCGATTCAAAACAGGCCAGTTCATCCTAGGCTCCTTTTAAACAACCGTGAGTCATAGCAACCTTCCCTGTTGTATGAATCTTGTTTATTATGTAGCAAATTAGCTCAAGATTTCTGAATACCCTGAGTTCCCTTTGAAACCAAGGCAGATGAAGAGGGTCAGTGTCTCTGGAGCAGGCTCATAAAGAGGATCCTTTTGTCAGTCGTGGTCCAAAGCCCATTGAGGCCTGCTGGTCTGCCTGATTGACTTTAATTAGCAAACGCCCATTGCACAGCTGCAATTCAACAGTATTTTTGTAGGGCTCTCACAGTTTTAGGGTGAAGTAAGAAAGCTTTGAACTGTAGCAGGTTATTGTATTATTTTTAATACAATATTTTAATATTTTTTGTTTGTTAAAATAATTTTGAATCTCTGTCAAGCTAAGGTCTGCTTTTTCTGCCTCAAAAAAGAAGTGATATTTTCTTCAAGGCAAGTGTGGGAATGGTTAAAGAAGATTAAAGTATTTTCTACATGCTTGAGGTTTTCTGATGTCTGGTGGGAATTGCCAATGAAGCTTCCTTCCGATTTCACACTGTCAGGCGAACGCAGGCTGAATGCAGTGTGACAACCTACTTGAAAATAATTATCCCACTGCCCTGGCTGCAGAGACATCCGTTACCTGCTGGAGAAATGTGCTTTTACACACGTGCCCATGCAGATGGAGTAAATTATTTTTTTAATAATTTTCCCCTTCCAGGGCTTCAGAGTTGCATCCTGCTAGTTACTTAGTCATATACATACCTTTAGAAAGCATCTTTCTTTTGAAGGAGGTACACTTTAAATGCACTGATCTGGTGACTGACAGGATGCTCCTAACAAAGGCTTGCCTTCTTGAGGGTATATATTTGAAGTATCTCCATTAGCACTTCCATGGAGAGTGTGGGTTTCAGTTTGCGTTTTTAATAGATCTCCTCCCACAGCCAGATCTTTTAAGGTAATAAATCTTAACTATAACATAGGCTAGTAGTAAACAGATGTAGTTACAGTCCTAATACTGATAATATCAGTTCAGTCCTTAATGGGTAATGTTGCTGCCAGAATAATTCCCTACCACTCTTGATGGCTGAAAACTAAGCTGGCATAAAAAAGAAGCTCCTGAAGGAGCCCTCTGCCTGGCTGTGACCAGCCAGGCGGCTATTTGTGGCTAAGAGAGCTTTATTTTGGGTGCCACCAGAGTGGGTTTCTTGGAAGGGCTAAATTCACTTTAAAGGAATTAAGTGTCAGAACCTTGTGCTGAAGTGCTTTTTTTTGTTTTGTCATGTTTTTGTTTTTCAACATAAGAAAATAGTACGTAAAGGCTACTTGGATCTGATAAAATAGGCCAAACCAACTCCCTCAACTTTATCTTCAACCCTGTGGCCATGGGATCTCTGAAAAAAAAGAGGAGTTTTTTTACTTGTGTCTACCTTTGGTGAACAAAAGTTGTTTACCCAAAATTTGGAGCTGCTAGTTGTCTAGAAGTGGGATTCTGGAATCCTGTCAACTTGAGGCAGCAGAGAACCAAGCTTCAAGGTCTTTCTAATTTCTTCTCATTTTTTGGGGCAGCAAGGTCACTCAGGAGCTGTTTTGCTGGGAATCATTTCTTTCTCATCTCCGTTCTCTGTACTTTAATCCACACCTCCTAACCATACAGTGTTGCTGAACTAAATTAACTGGTTTAGTGAAGACTGTATTCTTGATGTCAAACAAGTCTGTCTGGTCTCCTCGTAGAAAACTGTAATTGAATTTACCGCATACACCCACAGAGACTTTCAGAGAAGCACCTTGCTGGGCAGATCAGTAATAAAAAAGGAAGATGTAAAACCGGGGATATTAAAACCTCTGTCATAACCATTTAAATTCCCAGCACAGTGCACTTACAAGTCTAACTTCAAATCCCAGGGTTAGTTTTCAGGGATATTTTTTGGTTGTGTGGAGCTGTAGGGAGGAAGGGAGGACTGACTTGGTTGGAGTCTCGGTGCTCACCCAACCGACTGTGCCTGCCTGCCAGTCTCTCTGGGGCCCCTCCAGCTTCAGGAGCCCAGCTACAGCGTGTCCTCTGCCATGGCTTTGTGTGGGTTTGTGGTGTATGGCATTGGTCAGGGGAGGGGCTCTCTCCTCCCCACTTGTGCCTCTGTGGTGGTGCTGCACTCACAGTCCTGGCCTGCCCTGGTTAGACCCTGTCCTTGGGCACGCTGAAGTCCTGGGGTGTGTATTAGCCCTGTGATGTGCGTGAAGGGCTGGGCATGCTGATCCCTCAGGGCAGCAGGAGTATTCACTCAGTTGTAGCTAATCCCCTTTGTGCTATCTTTCTTTGAAATCATTCATTGCATTGGAGTACACGTTCTTTCTCCTTGGCAGAATGACTTGGCCAGATTTTAGTGAGGCTGAGCCTCCTACATTTGTGCTGCTATCCTGTGGGGACAGGAAGAAAGGGACTTTGGGATAACGTTCTCAGCTGGATGGCATCCAAACAACAGTCAGACAACTTGTTGATGTTTGACTCTGATGTCCCTTAGTCTTTAGGGCAGCTGATTTAAATGGAAAATACTGTACTCCTTGCAAATAAACAGTTTACTGAGGAGTTAGTATGCCTAGTGTTGGTCTGTAGTCTGGTCCACTTCCTTCACTTCCCAGCTGTGTCCCCTTGTCATCTGCACCCCACAGGTGCTACTTCAGTCCTGGAGAGCAAGTTCATTGCTGGGCCTTCACTGTGGAAGCTGTCTGTGAGTCATACAGCACTTGGACCAGGCTTGATCCCTGGTATGCATCATTAAGGCTCCCTAAGTGTGCCCACAGAGACCTGTAATCCACAGAGAGCTGGCACACAGGGATCTCCTGTGGTCTGGAAGGAAGGAAGGAGACAGTCAAGTGTTGATATGTGCCCTTGTCATGGTTTTCACCAGGTCCTTGTCAGTTGTAGAGGCGCGTGTAGGTGGCTTCTGACTGGAGAGAGACTTGAGTGTAGGAAGGGAGGGAGAGAAATGTTGATGGATGAAAAGTTAAAGTACTACCTGAAGTTGTAGAAAGAGTGCTAAAATACATAGTCCTTTTAATACAAGTAGTGCTTATGCTATTAACGCCTTAAAAACTCTTGTTTCCATGAATGTTTGTTTGACAAATAGGTACAACATTGTTCTTAAGACAGACAGATCTCTCTATCTGTGGATGAAAGACAGATAGCTGTAATGGCTATAGCCTATTGCAGCAAGAGAAAGCCAAACAATCTGCATTGCCCAATACAGTTAAGGAAATCTAATAGGAGGGTTGAGGAAGATAGCAAGATTACCTTGATGAAGATTACTTGTTGCTAAACAGACTCTTCAGTGTTTCCCTCAGCCCTGACACACACAATGAACTGCTCCACCCAGGGCCTTCCTATTTGCTTCATGGCTCACTTGATTTTGATGGGTTTATTGTGAAGCAAGATTTATGGAGCCCCAGGAAGGAATAAAATTGAAAACTTCCGTTCCCTATGTTCCCACAGAGGAGTCTCCCCATCCGTTCAGGGTGCTGGTTAAAGGGGTGGAAAGGGATCCGGCTTTCAGGCCCCATGATCAAACTGTGTCCCCTTTGCAGTTGCTGTCATGAGAAGACTGAGGGGCTCTGCTGATCCATCCCTCAGATTCTGTTGTCCTGTGCAGGGAGAACAACAGCACCTGCCTTCCTAACATCATGAAATGAATTGTAAAATTAATTTGTTTTCAGAATTAAAATGTTTTGATTTAAATTTGATTTCCTGTAGGAGCTGTCACATTTTCAAACTGTTCCAGGCAGTGTGGCAGTATCAGCTCCATTCTTCCACAGTGCCAAATAGCCCATACACTAGCCTGCTTCCATTGGCAGGGGATTTATGAAAAATACTGTAGATCATGGGACTTGTGACAAAACTACAGATGGTGGTGGTGATTCAGAGGCACAGGTCCCTGTCTCCTCTCTCATCTGCCCCGTAGCTAGATTTTTCTGCCAGAGGACACAGGTTTGTGTGAGAGTGATGGTCTGGATGTCAGGATGCTGTTCCTGTGGGAACCTGCTTGCTGGGTTCATCCAGGTACTGTCCTGGCCCTTGCAGCCTGCCATGGCCCTGAAAGGGTTTGTCTCATCTATTGGCAGCGGCTCTATTCTCAGAAACAAAGCAAATCCTGATCACCATTGAAGGAGCAGATACGCCCTGTGTTTCAACATCTGAAACCAGGCCCATCAATCTGAAGCTATTCCCCACTCCCTGTGCCAACAGCTCCATTGATGGCTATGCTCCAGGAAGAAAAGAAATTGCTTTTCCCCTCACTGTAATGTCAGCCCACCATTTGGAGACTCCCCCGCATCTTCCTTTTCATGCTGGAGGTGGTGCACTCATCTCTGTGACCTGCAAGCATCTGCTTTCCTGGTTTTCCGCTTGGTCGCATCTCTGTTTAGACACTGCAAAGCCCTGTCCCACATACTAATTACTGACTTTTTGCTTCTGAGGAGCTTGATTCATTCTGGCACATTTTCCCATGTGAAACTGGACCTAGAGCCTTGGAAAATATCTTAATGGACATCAGACTACGTCTGAGTTTAACCCCAAACTGGCTGCTGTGTCTGAGCTAAGAGGCACATCTTTCAGACCACAGCTGTGGCAGTATAAACCCTCCTCCCATGGAGGTCTTTGCTTCAGGAGTACCACTCTGAAATGGTGATATTCTTGGCCCTGGTAGCTGGCACCACCTCAGCTCTCCTGACCATGCTCCTGGTCGATGCTCTTGTGTGTGTGACTGCAGCGAGTGAACGCTCTGTAAGAAAACCCTTTTTGCTTCTTGCTATCAGGCCCTTGGTGTTTCCCACAGGNTTTTGCACTGGCACCACCTCAGCTCTCCTGACCATGCTCCTGGTCGATGCTCTTGTGTGTGTGACTGCAGCGAGTGAACGCTCTGTAAGAAAACCCTTTTTGCTTCTTGCTATCAGGCCCTTGGTGTTTCCCACAGGAGCAGTTTCTGTTCAGGGCTTG
The DNA here is from genome assembly GCA_013400175.1 of Phainopepla nitens. Taxonomy (NCBI): domain Eukaryota; kingdom Metazoa; phylum Chordata; class Aves; order Passeriformes; family Bombycillidae; genus Phainopepla; species Phainopepla nitens. The sequence goes on along the minus strand of VXBQ01006095.1, from coordinate 954,564 downwards.
CTGCTGCCAGGTCCTGACCAGTCTCTGGGAGGACACACAGCCTCAGCTCCCAGTGTCTCTGGCTGCTGCTCTGGCCAGGGCAGACCTTTGCTGTACAATGTGCACCTGAGCTTGCAGCCTGCTGAGGCTGCTGTTCCCCCCCAGAGGTTTTTGTTGGTTTTCCTGTTCCCTTGACAGTGCAGAAGGACAGGTGGTATCACCTTGTGCACCTGCCTGCCCTGAAGAGAGCACAGGTGTGAGGCAGTTTGGGGAAGTCCAGGGTGGAGAGTTTGGTTCAGTTCCTGCTCAGCAGTTCCTGCGCTGCCGCTTGAGTTCACGATTTCAGGAGTGTCTTCCACCTCATTGCACTCAGAGTTTGTTTTTGAAAAGAAAGCTCGTGTATTTGCAGGCTAAGCAGAGACCACTTTCCTGTGCCCGGGGGAGCTGGCAAAGCCAGCTTTTGGGGGAAGGAGAGCTGGTTATGGGACAGAGGCATTGGGCTGGGACTTGGGACAGTTTTGCCCACTGCGCAGATGTGCAAAGCATGTCTTGTGTGCCCTTGTCTCACCATATCTCTCTCTGCCTCCATTTCCACATGATGAATAGAGATGAAAACCAGTTTCTTTCCTTCTTCTTTCTCGTATAGCTTTTGGATCAGGAAAAGTCTCTTACTGTGTTCAGTAACTGATCTTTGAGTAAAAGGGTTTTGTCCTTAGGAGTCCGAAATGCTGCCAGTGCATAAATAAATGCCATGAATGGCAGCCTGGTGGTGCAGCAGGCAGGAGGGCTCCCTGGCTCAGAGACTGGACTCAGCTCTCTCTTCTTGCAGTAATTCTACCTGTCAACCCTGATTAACTCAGAGACTGTTTCAAAGGTTTGGCAAGAAGGGAGGATTTCCCTCCTTTCAAAAGAAATATATTAACTTTGTATTTTTGAAGTAAACACAGACAAACAATCCTTGCTTAGCTACTCCTGCAACAGGGACTGTTTCATTTAGGTACCAAAGACCCATTTGACCTCTATGTCATGTAAGACTCTTTTCTTAACCTACCTACCTCTCTCAAAATAAAAGTCCTGTCTCCTGTTGAGCATATGTTACATCCTGGTGGCTTCAAGCACCTGAGGAAGTGATGCAACCCTCAAAACCTCATCCTTTGCAGCCTGTTCAGGCCTCAGGCTTCCTTTGAGATGAACCTGATGAATTGAGGAGGGAGCCACAATTAATCTTCCCCACAGTCACCCCTTAACAGCTTAACCTTTTTGCTGTTACACTTGATGAGTCACTTTGTAATTTCAGTAGAATTTCATGTTTTCGATGTATTTGGTTCCCGTCTTACCACAATTACTGTTTTTGTACCTTTGGCATATGAGTGATTATGACTTATTTATTTATACACTTAATGGAACTGTCAGTGCTGGCTGATTGTTTTTTGCCAGGTTCATAGTTTCATAACTTTTGACAAATTTGTCAGAACTTTCTCCTTTCCTTCCTTTTCTGCAAGGAGATCTGGTTGAAATTCTTTTGAATTGCTACCGTCAAATGTTTTCGGATGAAATCTAAGAAGCTATCATGAGCTTTCTTGTGTCTTGAATTTGTGACTTTCTACAAAATTATTTCCAGTATTTTTTTGCTAATAATATTTGTATGTAAAGCTCTGACTATCAGTAGTTAGTAAGCACAGCTATTTTTACTGTGTTCCGACTTGGACTGATACCTTTTGCCTTCTTCATCCTCATTCTGTTTCATTTCTGTTGGATGCAGTCCTGCATGAAATGCAAATGAAATAGTCTGCAGCCTTCTCCCAGAGCACTGTGTGTGTCAATATACTTGTGTGCTCTGCCCCAGAGCAGGCTGCCTGGCGATGGTCAGGGAAGCTTTTTGGGATGGATGAAATACCCATCTCTTTCATGGGTTCACTCTGAATCATCTGCCTTAAATTTAAGGGTACGAAATGCGTGTCTCAACTGTATTGAAATTAGATTAGGAGTTGCAGGATTAGCTCTTCTGCATTTTCATTTTGCCTGTGGGGATTTAAGCACATAAGTAGGGTTTGTGCCCGTGCATAGGTCGGCGCGAGGCAGGGCAGTGCTGGCGGCAGCTTGTCCGCTCGGGCAGGGCCGGCCACGGCACCTCCAGAGGGGGGCTGCAGGGGCAGGAGGGGCTGCTGCTGCTGGGCTCTGCCCTCTCCTGCCCAGCCTGCCTTCGGCTCTGTGCTCTAATCCCATAGTCCCTGTGTTGGAACCAGCTGCGAGCTCTCTGGCAGCGTGTTTGAGTCCTGAAGCCTCCCGTCCGTGTGGTGGAAAAGTTGACCTTGTGTCTCAAATCCAGCCTTATTGCCAAGCTTTCTGTCTGGTCTCTTGTTTCTGACCAGGTTGCTGTTATCAGCTCTTCCTTTAGATACTTGCCATATTTTCCTCTCCAGTTTTTTCACTTTCTCCAGCATTCCCCTGTTGTAAACTTTTATTTTCTGTCCTTCAAAGCCTTAGTTCTGTGTCTGGCCTTCTAGTCAGATATGCATCCTGCATGCTGAAGTGTCACGTTCAGGTTCCTGCTTGATGGACTTCAGTGTTCACTCAGTGTGATTTGACATCAACTTATCTGGAAAATATTGCACTTATATTTTTCAGAAAAATATACCATGAGATATGTCTATAATAATTTCAATGAGAGTCTGCCTGTAGGTAATGGGGGACCTTGAAAATCTCAAGTGAAGCAGAGATTTGTGCATTTGATGCTTTGCTTAGGAGATCATGGAAAAAATGAGTGTAAGATATGTAAATTTAACATTTTTCATAATAAGTATAAACAGTGAAAGGAAAAAAGTCCCACTCTTGAGTAATTGCAATACTGAGCTTTCAGGCTCATTTAGAGCTGGAAAATACTGTTAGTTCATCAGATGAAGAGATCAGTTTGACTTAGCAGCTCATTTTTTTTTATCTTCATTGTGAACACAGAGAAGTAAAATTCTGTTGGGTCTCTGCTGTCCTTAACTCAGATGGGAGTTGCGCAAGGTCTGGGACCGTTAATGCCAGCGTTACTATGTAAGGTTTTTTGTTTTCGTTTTTGTTTTATTTTTCCCTTAACTTAAAACATATGGACTTTGTCTTTTTAGGCCCTCCATCTGCTCCCCAGCACCTGATTTCCAATGTCAACGAGACCTCAGTGAACCTGGAGTGGAGCCCCCCCCAGAACAAGGGTGGCCGGGAGGACATCTCCTACAACGTGGTGTGCAAGCGGTGCGGGGCCGGCGAGCTGAGCCGCTGCCGCTCCTGTGGCAGCGGGGTGCACTTCAGCCCCCAGCAGAACGGCCTGAAAACCACCAAGGTCTCCATCACTGACCTCCTGGCACACACCAACTACACCTTTGAAGTCTGGGCGGTGAATGGAGTGTCCAAGCAAAACCCCAGCCAGGACCAGGCTGTGTCAGTCACTGTGACAACGAACCAAGCAGGTAGGAACACAAACAGCAATTCCCTTCCCATCTCTGCCGCCTGTTTTTTAGGAAAGCTGTGATTTCCATTACATTTAGCATTAGCAAATGAATGCGAGGAGCCTTAAGATGTGTAAATGGGTCAAACCCTTATTTTCTGGTGATTTATATGGATAGTTTAAATGCTTCAGAGGCAGGGAGAGAGGAGGGTTTTGGATGCTGTGTCTGGGAGCAGGCTGTGCTGCAGCATGCGGGCAGGACGCTGGGAGGCATTCTGCAGAAGCACAACAGCACGGCTGCCCTGTTCCCCTCCTGGCCCACCAGCAGCTCTGCTCTTTGCAGGAGACGCCTTGTACAGGGACACAGGGTGTCCTTGGTGTCTGCAGGGGGCAAAATACATGCTCAAGGAGGGTTGTTGTGCTCCTGCCCCCCCTTGAAGAAAGGCTGTGTAAAATTCAACGAGCGGAGCCTGCTCGCCTGCCTGCTTGCTCTCCTCTCCTGGAAAGTCTATTAGATTCTGTCCCCTTGTTAAATAAATACCTCCTTAACCTGCTGCTGACAATATTTCAGTTGATCAGAGCTGGCATTGCTTTGGTAGAAATCCTATATGAGCTTTCAACTTCGTGCTGACTGATTTTTGCATTTCATTAATCTGGGAGAGTGAAATACTATTTCTACGTATACGAGATTATTTCAGATACCCTGGGCAACTCTGCTTTTTTGGTACCCCATGCTTGACCTAGTAAGGGCAAAGGCTGCAGCAGCAGATTGCCATTTCGTTTTGATGCTAATTTGTTTGATCTTTTTCTTTAATTACACGAAAACATTCTTTAGTTTGCAGCCAGCTAGGGTTTAACGCACAGGGTTCCAGTTGAATTTTTAATTTAATGCACAAAATTATATACATTTGAATATGACACTCTTCTAAATGCAAATGAGATATCCAGACTGTCAGACTGGCTACAAGAGCGTCAAACCTGTTATCTGATGGCTCAGAGTGCTGATTGCCTTCAGGTCCCACAGATGTTGCAGGCATTCAGCACCTTGGAGCGTAGCTTACAGGGTATCATTTATTACCAGGCTTACAGTGTATGAGACAGTATTAATATTGCATATTTTGATAGTACCAGACCATATAAATGTTTTGAATTCTGTTTCCTAGTAGGTGTGTGTATGAAGAATAGGTAGGCATAGTCTAAATCTGCAAACGTTAGCTGTGGTGCAGGACATGTCAGTATTACCATGAGAGATACATTCAATTTTGCAGTGACAGTTACAAGCGAAATTGTCAAGTCCATGCTGAAGCGCCTTTGAAAATCTGGTCCTGTGCTTTTTGTTCTCCATATACAGTTGACAGCATCCCTTTTAAATTATGATTCAAAAATTCAAACTACCACTTTGCCTAGTGAAAAGAAGACTAATAGAGAGCAGGGGCTATTAGGGAGTCCTGGGAGAAAGCCGTGGGAGAGTGCTGTCATACGCTATACGGAAAGAGAAGGTTGAGAACAGCAGCAGGGACAGTGTTTTTGTGCTATGAATGCCTAGCAAAGAGAGTATTTCTGACTGATTTTGGCATGTGTAAGGATTAGTGGATGCATATATGCATGAATAAGCGAGCAGGATCCATCTACCGTGTGAAAATTCTGCCATCTTATGCTTTTATATGCAAACCAAAATCTGATTGAATATGCAAATAAGAATTGATTTTGTTTATTATCCATGAGTAGTATTCTTCCCATCAGGAAATTTGTATTTTTGCCAACATTTCCAATTTCGTAACATACCTGGTTTATCAAATGCGTCAGAGGGATGGAGAAAATTATACTGGTATAAATGAAAATTAACTCCAAGGTGCAGTGTTCTCCTGTTCTTCATAACAACTTTGTGGTTTCTGCTGCATAGAAGATCTAAACAGAAATATGTGGCCTAAACCTACAGATCCCAGCTGAGATAAATAGCCTTACATATGCAAATTATCTCATTGATTTTGGTGAAACTGCTTGCTTGAGTAAAGGTTTGTAAAGTTAGACCCTTGGGTTTTACAAGTACTGATCTGTTTAATCATTGTAAATGTGTGTCTGGGGTGCATTAAAATCCTTGTGCCACTAATTTTCTTTCACTATATTTCATTATAAAGAAATCATGTCATGATGGAGCTCTGCCACAGGCTTGGTTTTCATCTTGCACCTTTCTTACACTAATGTAAAGCTGCCTTGGTTTCTTTAAGGCAATTCTAAATTCAGATTAGAGCTGAGCTCCTCCCTTAATAGCACTTTTTCCCTGTTTTACTAATAAAAATGAAGCCACCAGCACTGAAAATTTGTAAATTACTTCATTGGTTGTGCTCTCTATGCTTGTGCTTCCCAACACTTGATAGGGAAAAAAATGTTGTCACCATGAGGAGGTTTTTTTAGTTTTTTACATATGAGCAGTGCTTTTGGGTTGTCTTCTGGAGAATTTGCTAGAACTCTTTGCAAGAGGTGCATCTCTGAGTTAAATTCAGTAGAAATGATAAATATGCAGGAGGCCAGGGAATTCTTCTTGAGAACAACTTGACTTTCCAAATATGCAACCGTCTAATATGAAGAAAATAGGCAGAAATTTTCGAAGCAGTTTTTGATGTGAGAATCAGGAGTCCGGGTGCCTGTGTGTTTGCTTGCCTTGGTGCCAGCCCCTTGGAAGGTGTGCATTTGGAGACACGCAGAAAGCAATGAGAAATCACTTGTGGTATATGCAGCACAAAATTGATGGAATGCATTGCAATGGCATAAAAGGTGTATTTGAATAGCACAGGTGGGTTTTTGTTTGCTTCTGTCATTTTACTCCTGAGATAATGAAATGAGGCAGTTTACTTTCCACTCTTCATTTAGAAACTCTTTTCAGTTTCCAATACTATAGAAAAGTGTTTAAATAAAAATGAGATTTGCCGTTCAAAGCAGGATCAAAAGTTGTTTGAAAAAGGTATTGGTTTTTATAGCTTGCCTTTTTCCCCAAAAAAAGGTAAATTTCAGGCTTTGAAGCAAGTAAAAATTTCTATCTCCTAGTGAAATTCTTCAGTGTTGTGACATTTTAAGAATTTTGAATGAATTCAGCTCATTGTTCTGCATGTTTAGTTTTTGTTTGTTTGTTTGTTTTTTGCTTTTTTGAGTTGAGAACCATTACTCTTTTCCGATTTGAGATTAAAAAAAAATAGAAAAAACAAGGATGGAACACTGAGCTGCTGAAACTTGGAGCCAGTGTCCTTAACACAGTGAGTACTGTAAGTGCTGATATTGGGGTCTTATCACCAGGAGTAGTGGCTTTTGGGCTTTCAGTTTTCAATGAAATGAAATCAGCACTTTGTCCATCTTTAAAAAATTGTGAAATGATTTGTGGAAGAGATGCAGACCAGGAATTCTGTTGTGATGCTGCTAGGAGAAGCTAATTTCAATGAGGAACTCTATCAGGGTGTGGACTGAGTAGCTCAGAAATCTCTGGGCTTGTTGGTTGCTTTTTTTTTTTTCCTGCTATGGATAATGCTGTGAAGCTGTTCAAAATTAAAAATAAAGCTCTCAATAAAGAGATCTTGTTCACAGCATGCAGGAGGCTTGTGTGGTTTTTTTTTTTGAAGAGGCGCTGAACAGTTAATATTTTGATTAAGGATTAAGCAGCTGAGCTGTTTGGGTCTCCAGCCTGAGAGGCAGTTCCCTGCTCAGCCCCTCTGTGTGCCCGTCTGAGGGGGCAGTGCCGCAGGGACAAGGTTTTTGCATGGATGCTAAAGGCATTCGTCAGGCAGGGGAGCCATGGGGGGGGGCAGAGCCTACACAGGCTTAAATGAGATTTAAAATCCAAATTTATTATCCTGCTTGCTTGGCTCCCTTTGTTTTGTTTGTGTTTTATGAGGGATGGTTGTCCTGCTCACTCCTTTGCTTGTTGGAGTTGAAGCTGTTGGTATTTCTGAATTTACAAACTGCCTGGTGATTTGTTACCTTGTTAGGTTACCTTGGGCTCTGTGTTTCCTTAAGTGGATCGGCAGAGGAGCTGGATGGATGCAGAATGTGCCAATTAGGATGAAAATACAGTATAAATAAATAAACTTACTTCTTCACTCCTTTATCACCCTGGATGTTTTCAAGCTGCCTGTGCTCAGGATCAAGAAATGATCTTTCTTGAGAATATCGAATATCTCAGGCTCCCTGTCCCGGTTATTCCTCCTGCTGTTGTTGCTCCTGTGCCCAGCCCCTTTGTCTGTGTGATGCCCTGCTCCTGGCGTGTGCAGCCGTGTGTTGACCCTCTCAGAGCTGCCTCACCCCTGGGCAGAGCGGGGCTGGCTGGTGGTGCTGCAGTCCTTCCCCTCTTCTGTGTGCTCCCCTGGCCTCTCACTGTCACTCACAGCCCTGCAGTGCTTCAGGGTCTGTTTCCAGGTGGGAACTAAAATGGGTCACAGTGCCACCAGGATTTCAGTGCCCCTGAGAAGATCCATGTGAATTCAGTATTCTTCTGGGACAGGCTGCAGTTGTGGTGAACCCAAAATACTGACTTTCACTGCAGGGAAGGGAAATGTCAGCTGTTACTCAGTTTTATATAGCCTTTAGGTTTGTTTGTTGTTTATGTTCTTAATTCCTTTACTGAAAGGAAAAAGAACCCCAAACCTGAAAGATCCCAGTCCTTTGAGGATGATGGTAGTTTAAGTCAGAAATGGCAGGGATAGGGGGGAAAGAAGTGGGAGTTACGACTCGTAAGTTCTACTGGACTTCTTGGTAGGGGAATATATATTCCCATTTTGCATTTTGGTGGGTCTTCTTTGAAAGCCCATGTTTCCTTTCAAATGCTGATTAACATTCCTCACGTGTTATACAGAACAGCACAGAAAATGCATATAAGGTCTTACATTATGACAGTGTGGTTTAGCCTGTGCTGAGCTACATTTCCAGTCAGTAAAAATTCATGGACATACATTGCCCTTGGTCAGTGTGCACTCCTCGTGTAAAAAAAATAATGGTTGCTCAGGCAGCTCAAAAGCAATGCATGCCAAGGCCAGGAAAGCTAAGGATTTTAATATTTTCTTTTTAATGTACTATTTTCCTGGGTATTTATAACTTACCTATAAAGAATTGCTCTGTAGTGAAACATCAAAAGACATTGTTAAGTAGATTTCAGTCACAGAGCTTTCTTTAGGTGACTGCATGAACACCCTTAAACTGCTGCTGGAAAATAAAATTAACAGTTACTGTGAAGGTTGATCGATCCATCTGATTCTCTAAGCGCCCTCATGTTCTTTGACTATAATCCTGGTTTCAGTATAAGTGATAGTAAATCATTTCTGTTTGTTGAGAGTGAACAAAATATTTTTTGATTTTATGTGTGGCAATATTTATGTTCATAGTAACAATCTTATCGATAGGGAGGTGCTGAAGGAAGTTAATTTTGATTTTAAAAATTGCAAGGTCCGTAGTCATTCAGACTGCTAGTTTTATACTCAGCTCTTGCAAAAAATGTTCCTTTTTTTAATGCAGTCCTGGTGAAGAGCTGTTTATTGTTGTGTTGAAACATAATTTTTGAAGGGCTGTATAACCCCAAGGAAGGCTTCATCTCCGAATAGCCAGCAAAGGAGCTCTGTGAATGTGAAGGCAGAATTCATCATGCACTTGTGGCACAGTTTCACAGACCCTGTGAAATAGTGTAAGCTGGCAAAATAAGTCATTTTGTGTGCTGGCATGCCCGTTCCCTAGTGCCTGGAGAGGCTGTTGGGATGGTGGCACAGTCAGCTCCCCCTCCATGGTGGGTGAGCTCTCCAGCCCAGCCCCTGCCTCACTCCTGTGGGTGATGTGGGGTTTAGGACTTTGGGAAGGGAAGGATTGAGGTGCTGGGCCAAACTGTTCCTCAGGAGCCTTTGGACCTTTGGAGAGTGTTGAGGTGACAGCAGCTGGATGGCCCAGCCTGGGAGAGATGCAGGAGGGGTGAGTGAGTTCGTGCCTCTGCCCAAGCAGAGGAGCAAGTGGCACTCCAGATGCTGGCCTCAGCTGGTCTGGCTGTAGCCTTCACAGGCATCCAAGAGTCAATTTAGTTTTTTATTTTTATTCTGAGTACCTGCTACCAACACAGTCCCACCCTTTCCACTTACTTGTTCCCCGCAGCCAAAGGATACAAATAGCCTGTTCCAGTAGTCCTTTTTCAGGCACACAAACTCGTGAGGAAACTCATGCACGTAGCTGGGTGTGTATAAACAGTCTCAGCACCCTGGCCACCCAGTTCCCAACAAGCCTGATTTAAAATAATCTCTTGGCAAACATCTGGATGCATGCCAGCTGTACAGAGCATGGGAAGTGTGTGTGATACTACTGGCTGCATTTTTTTTTTTCTGTAAAATGTCAGGGTAATGGGAAAGGGGAGTTGTAAAGGGGTATTCTTACTTTGCTTTAAGAGTGTTTGTACTAAGGATGATAGACCAGCAGTCTCCTTATTCCCCAAATGGAGCTGTGTCAAGCCTGAATTCAGTAGGAAAGAAAATCAAAACTAGTAAGCAAGGACTTGGAAAAGGGCTGATCCATGAGCGTGACACTCTGAGTGATTTCTTACAGCATCTTGCAGAATTCCAGGGTAATTATACGCAACTGTCTCATTTTCAGTCTAAATCAGTGGGGTTTCTAAGGCTTCACATTTTTGTGCTGGACACGAGCAGCAATGCCCGCTGCACACACTTGTTCAAGCAGGAGGGTTGGGACAAGCTGCCCTGATGGGTGAGGTGACCTGCCAGGATGTGCAAGACAGCTGACTGCCTTTTCTTCCCCTGCTTTGCTTTTCAAAGGGACTTGTGTTTTGGCTTTGGACAGCTGAATGTTTACATTGAAAGGAGTTACTGCAAAGACTTCTGAAATGTTGTATTATGGGAAACAATAGATCTTTCAAATATTAATGCAGTGAGAGATACAGAAAGAAAAGTGATCCTAGCGCTGGAAATTTGGGAATTGTGTGCAACTGAACAGTGGGGAATACTTTTGAATGGGCGAATTTCAGCACTGAGCATGAGATTTCTCAGAGACTTGAAGATGTCATGTGTTGACTGCCTCAGGTTTCTTCTGCTGCACGTTTAATTACGTATGTAAGTTTAAATGTCTGAGTAAGGAGCTTCTCCAAGCTGGCAGATGCAAGTGGGAGTTTCTCCTTAACAACTCCGTGTTCTTGCAGAGGCTTTTAACTGATGGTCTGTAATAAATGTGTAGTTATAGGCATACGTGCTCCTGTCTCAAAAACAAAACTGGGAAAACTATTGTTGAGAAGGATTAAATTATTATTTTAAGGTAACTGCAGCATTCCACAAAGAAATAATAATTAAAATAACAACTGCCTGCTTTCTGGCAAAGCTGTCTGCACCACCCATTTCCATGAATTTTAATTCAAGGTGGGGGATACAAGTCTTGGTCGGAAGGAAAAAAAAAAGTGCTTTCTAAAGATCCTTAGTAAATAACCAGCTTCAGGGTTCAGTGAACAGCTTAGACAAGCTGCATGTCAGATAAAGCCAAGATGTAATTGCAGCATTTAAATAAAACTTTGGTCACATTTTTAAAAAGATCTCGTGGTTTGCTATGGAAAATGGAAGTAGTTACACATCCTCCTAGGGAAAGAGATGCTTAATTTCAGCATCGGGTAGCGTTGATCATATTTAAGTCATATAAATTTACTTCAAGGAGGCAGAAAATTCTGGTCTCAGTGATGTTGGTACAGATGAATAGTTACCAAACTGACAGAGATGGAGATGCAGTCCTGCAGCTTTTATTTGCCCTGGACTATTTAACTGTGTGCTCACTTTCCCTGGCAGCACACTGACATTTCCCATTCATGGAGCTTGACAATCCGTGCGAGCACTTCCCTTAAACAACTGGCACAGAAATATTTTCGTGTGGAAGGAGAATTTGCCCAAGAATGTTTGTGGCTGCTGAATGTTTAGATGGGCTTCTAAATTCTCTAGTTGTTTTTGCAGCTGACAAAATAAATTGGAAAGCAGCCAGAGAGACAGCAGAGTCCAGTCGGTAGTTCAGCAACAATAAAAGGCTTTGGAGAACTTTATCAAAGCTTCCATTAACCCCCCGCTGATGTCCTCAAACAGGATTTTTTTGAGGGAGTAGAAACACAAAAGCTAGGCTGCACAACTGCCCCTGTGTGTCCATTCACAGTTTTTAAATCCACACAGTTACTAATTAAAATGCCATGCAGAGTAGCACAAATAAACATCACTAGTCCCTGAAGCCCAAAAGTTTCTGCATTGGCTCATAGTTTGGAGGGCAGGATGCTGAACTGACCCCAAAGGGTGGGTGAAGCAGCCCATTCTGGTTCAGATATTCCGTCCTTGTGAAATGTGTGTCAAACCCATCCATATGCATGAAATCCCGCTCCCAGAATGCCATCCCAAGGCAGCCCGTTATATTTTATTTATACGTTGCATAGCGTTGCGCTAAACCGCGAGGGCTAAATAGAGCTGTGGCATGCCTGCTGGCTCCCTATAATCATGTTTGCCAGATTCTGGGGGACATCAAAATGCTGAGCACACGAGTGAATACTGCTGCTTTCATTGAGAAATGTCACTTCAGATTTAGCCCCACGTGTGAACTGGTGTGCAGGGAGCGCTTTATTATCATGGCAGGGCTCCAGTGGGCTTCCCCTCCCCAACAAAGTGGGCAGATGCGTAGCCTCTCTCTGCATCCACTTGAAGGATTTCATGGCGTCTCCTTAGATTAAGGTAATCTGCCTTCATTACTAAATTCAAGAACCAGAGCCCCAGAACTTCGAGTGCTCTCTGAGAATGGATTCGGGGTCTCTGAAAGCTCTGTTTTGGAAACTGATGATAACAAAAGTTGACCATAGTTTTGTATTTAGTTTTTTAAATGCAGTCAAAAGAGACAGGAAGCTCAAGCATTTGTATTTTATTCCTGTGGTCATTTGTATTTCATACCATCCCTTATGGAAAAATCCTACTGTTAATTTAAAAGGAAATGATAGCTTTTGTCTCAGCCTTCTGAACTGTTCCCGCAGAGTTTATTAGAACTTTTATCCCTGCTATTGAATTCTATCACCTAATCTTAAAAAGACGATTGACTGATTCAGATTTTTTTATTAAATTCTTCTACTGCTCCATAAAATACCTTTGGTTTTGTCTGTATTAAAATCCACTGAAAGTATCCATGGACTATTACAGTCAGAAGAACGCTTAAACTGTAATGTGCTTTGGATATAAATGTCTTCCAATTCCATAGATTACCGTAGGCTAAAAGGAAAGCACTGAAATTTTTAATTAGCTTTTTATTATTTTTAATTTACTGTGTTGCCGCTAAGTGGTCTTATCAAGAGACAATAGAACAAGACAGTTTTGACTGAGCAAAATGGGAAAGTATAGTGGGCTGGAAGAGGTGTCTCGTATATGAATTGAGTTTTGTGTGCTGTCCCATTTATTTTAGCAAACAAATCAAGGCATGATCTGGAGACAACCCGCTACAAGGGCTCCCTGGGAAGATTGCGCTTGTCTCGGTAACAGACTGCGTTCTTTAAATCTGTCCTCTGAATCAGCCCCAATTTATCTTCCCAGCATAAAAGGGAATGCAGATGGAGTAGCCGCAGCCTCCCTTATAGTTTATCAGGATATTGTGCATGCACATAAATAAGGCAGAAAGTGACTGGAATATGTAAGTGGCTGAATGTTAAATCCCATGTTTTTCAAGCTCCCTGGGCACTCAGGGATGGAGCAGCCAAGGGGAGTCCTGGAGGAGCTGCAGGGATTTGGGGGGGCTCTCTGTGGCACTCCAGACAGGGGGTGCGGACCCAGTGGTGCCTTTGCAAGAGCCTCTTACTTTCACTGCTGCCTGTGCTGAAGGTTAAAGCTGCAGTTGTAGAGGGACTGGGAAAAAATGATGTGAAAAGGGTGGATTGGCTCAAAAGGAGACTTCTCAGCACTGCTTGCACAAGTGGCGTTTTGCTTTAACCAAGGAATATTTTTATTCATATTTGTTACACTGACAAGATGCAGGTTAGAAGGGCTCTGTAGCATAGGGCCTCCCTAGCTTATTTTTGGCCTGAGTGATCCTTAAATCAGGAAGGTACCAGCTTCACTTGCATTAGATGAGAAGATGATAAAATGAACTAAAACCATAACAGTGAACCTTTCAGGGAGGAGAGAAATACCATTGAAAAATGCTTTGCGTGCTGTTGCAAGAAGTGATTTTTGAATTGCAGGTTTTGAAGGAAGATAGTTTAAACTTTCAGTCCCTATTGTGTGCAGGTCTCAGTTCCACCTGCAGTCCCCTTAGGAGCCCTGGCTGCAGTGGGGAGGAAAGGCCTGCTGGAGAAAGGATCTCAGGGGCTGGGCTGTGCTCCTCTCAGTGTCATCCTGTCTGTGGGAATATGGGACTGCAAACGAAGGTCCAAACTCAGAGTACAGACCAGTCTCTTCAACTGCTGCACAAATTACTGTTTTTATGAGCTTCTGTTTGCCCAGACTGTAGCTCAGTACTCTTCCAAGCCATAAATCTGGCTGGTCTTTGTGCAGCTCAATATCCTCATAACCTCACAAGGTTAATTTATTTTTTTTCATTTTTATTTATTTATTTTTAGAATTGAAGTTTTTCAGACTTTGTAATGGCACTTGCATTGCACAGGAAACCAATTATTCCTTGGAGTGTTTTACACTGAGGCAATCACCTTTAATATTTAATTGCTGATTCCACTTGGGGTTTTTCCAATTGACACAATTTTAAACCAAATAATGCACTGGTTTTCAGTATCCAGCATAAAACCAAAATAATGAAACCCCTTTATAAGTTTAATTATGTGCCACCTATGATGTAATTGGCTACTGACATCATGAACTAAGATTTTAATTTTAAGGTTTATGTGTTTCAGGAAGCTTAGGACTCTTCCCCAGTTTGTACCTCATCACTTTTTTTTTTTTTTTTAAATGAATGGCAAACATAGGTAATTTTGCTTTTTGCAGCAACACTTTGTGCAGAGTTTTTTTTCTCTCATCGGGTCTATTAATGATTTTTAATTTCCTGAACAAATCTGCTCGTTGTGGGTGAAGGAAAGGGGGTTTAATTCAGTTCCAGTGAAATGACCTGGTGGAGAGCTCCAAGTGTGAGTTAAGTGCTGCAGTCTGGTTATCTGATTCTTTTCCAAAAGTACAGAGTATCTTTGTTCCCTGGAGAAGAGATGCTTTGATGGGGGAATATGGCAGAGTGTCTTGCAGCATCCTGGAAGGAGGAGGATCTCCAAGCGCAGTCAGAGCAGTGTCCTTCACACAGTGCTGCTAACCTGAGCCCAGGAAACCCAAACCTTGATTCGGTCTCAAGCATTTCTCAACAGCACAGAGACAGAGATCGTATCATATCAAATCCATCTAACCTTTGTACAGGAGATACTTCACCAGAGTTCCAACTGAACACTCTGAATATCAATTATAATTAAAATTCATAGCTTGTTCAGCTGAAATGTAAATATGTAAATGCAAACCTTCTGCACCAGCCTCTTTTGTGTGATGGAGCTGAAACTAAATATGGCTGAAGTTCCTTATCTTTGGTGGCTTTGAAACAATTCATGCTCTCAAGTGTTAAGATGAGAATTGTGGTTATTGTTGAATGAGTCCTGGATTTGGAGTCTGCTGGGTGCTGCAGGCTCAGGAGGGCATGGTCGAGACCCAGCCTGTGGTTGCTGTTGGAGCTGTGGATCACAGTGGAAGTAAAATGTTTATAATTTGATTGCTTTTTCTTCCCCCAAGAATCTTGCCATTTCTGACTTTAGATGATTGATCTGAGAAACCCAAATGGCAAAGTCTAAGTCTGTGCTATTACTGAAGCACTGCAGAAGCCAGGATGAGGCAATGTGGCCAAATCTATTTATTAAAATAGCGAATGCTGCTTTAGCAGAATGAGTCATGCCATTTATTTATTTATTTATTTTGTTTAGAAGATGCTTCAGTATTTCAAAGGCATCTAAGCGGCAAATAGGGCAGAGACTTCTGTTTGTCAGGATTTTAAAAAGGCTTTTAAGCAGCATTTTTTACAAAATCTAATATTTTTAATGCTGAAGGTAAGTGACAAAGGATGTTATTTAGCACATGTATATACATCATCTAGACATCCATGTTTCAAGTAAATAAAAAGTGACTGTGTGGGACCCAAGCAGAGCAGCGTTAGGAGATGTGTTGCCTTGGGTACCAAATCACACATTTGCCCCATAATGGATTAAGCTTTATGCCATAATTATTGGGGTAACCACATGCTCAGGTCACTTGGTGGTAAGTATAACAAAGGAGCAGGGAACAGAAATGAGGCTTTCTGTGGTTAGATACAGACATGGGACATCATGTGAGAGCTGTCCTATGCCCTGTGAGACAAAGGATTGCCCCTTTGGGCTATTACACTGCAGGGTCAATATTTTTTATGTTGTTTTATGGATTATTGAAACACTGTTGTAAAAAGTTTGAAAGCTTAACACAGCAAGTGGTTTGCAGGGCACAGATACAGTAAGTTATTTCATTGCTTCTGTGCCATTTAAGAATAGCTCTTCCCCTCTTGTGTGTTGACTCATGACGTGTATGCAAACATATCTTAACTGTGGGCAGCAGGATGGCAAAATGAAGGAGGTTTGACTTGAGGAAGGGCTTAGAGAATGGGATGGGGGTCTAATTTTGAGGGTAACTGGTGTTTCTCTAAGGGTAGCTTTGATTTCCTGGTGGAAGGGGCTGAGGGGGAGTGGAATTCGTTTAGAAAAGGCAGCTCAACAGATCCTACTCCTGTGCAGCAATGCAAGGGTGAAAGGTGGGCTATTTCTGGGGAGGAATTACCTCTGGTGGCTACCTCTGGCTTCCTGGGAGGATCGGCAGAGCGTGTGGGTGAGGCAGAGTTGCCCCAAGGGAAAGATGCTAAGTGGGGCATTTTGCTCCAGACTACTTATTTTGAACTGTTGGGAATGCTCCATTTCCAACATTATTATCTGCTTTAATAACTGGGGCTTATGGTCTCTAATTCCTCCTTTCAGCTCCCCCAGAGCCAGTCTCCTCAGGGGTGCTGTACATTGTGTCACAGCATCAGGGGTTTCTGGTGCTCTGTGCTTGCTTGGACCAGCATCTGAGAAGTAAGAGAATGATTACAGCATGTCCTTCCCACAAGTGTCCCACCCAAATTCAGGTCCTGGAGTCCTACCTCTAAGTGTGACAGCTCTGGCCCACAGCAGTCACTCTTTGTCAGGACTGCCTGGCCCATTTTTTCTGCTTCTCTCAAGCCAATAATGCAGTGGAGCATCAGCATTGGCTTCTTTAGGCTACAGAATTTATTGTTGTTTATACTGGGTCAGATTCCAAGCTCAACTAGAGGGAAGAGTAACTGCAATGTGACCTGCTTTGTGACCAGCGGCTCCAAACCTGCTCGGGTCAGACAGCTGCTGACTAATTCCCCATCTTAACAAATTACTTATGGCTCTAGAGTCTCTAGAGCAGCTCATACCTCAAAGCATGTTCACCCTTCCATGTTAATCATTCTAGCATTTAGAAATGTTTTGGTGCTGGGGTTTTTAAGTGATTGTGATGTTCAGATAGATTTTTATAAATTGCCTTCCAACTGAAAGGCTTGTTTTCCTGTTTGTTTTAAACTGGCATTCATACATACCGGAAATACACGGTATTCTGCCATGTTTCTGTTGGCAGCTATTAAGTTATCCTTGTCAGAACATGCCAACAGGATTTCTTAGCAAGCTAGCAGAAAGAAAACAAGCAATTTTCAGACGAAACAGACCCCATGCTTGAGTTGTAATACAAATCTCATGCTAACTGCTATGTAGATTCTATAATCTTTTAGTTTACGGCAATCTTTGGGATTGTAGGTTGCAGATTCAGATCTTTGGAGTAATTCCAGACCTGCATTGCATAAGCTGACATCATTATTTGGCCTTCAAAATTGGAGGAGCCAGTACCTGGAAATAGTGTACTGCTGTCAAGAGCTGGCTCTCTTTGATCGCCAGAACAAGCCATCTCCTGGGCTTGCAAAATCTTCTTCATCTTTCTTTCATTTCTGATGTAAGCCACAGGGAACTGTGGTCACATCTCAGTTCCTATAATAGTTTTGATCTAAATTAGAGCAGTTATGGTATGTTGAAGTAGTAGTCTGTGCTAAAAGTGACACAGAACTGGATGTGCAGCCCAGAAAATACACAGGCTCTTTGTGGGTCCTCAGCAGCCACTGCAAGTCGCCAAGAAATGAAGCTGGACTTAGGTGGTAAAAGTACAGCACTCTAATAATCCCCCACTACTACTATTTGTTGCTGCTGAAAGCCTAGGTTTTCCTTCAAGCTTTTGATTTGGTGCAAGTCAGAGCCAGCTTTTGTGGTTTGGCAAGATTTGCAGCGCAGGTTCTTTTGGGAGAGGCAAGAAATGAAAACTTTAAAACAGAGGAAATGTTTAAAACTTAATAATACTGTGTTAACAGTCTTTAAAATCTCATTTTCTAGCCCCTTTCTTTATGAACACATCATTACAAATAACTGATGTGAGCTGGTCCCCAGGTTTGAGAGCCTGTCACTTGTTTCTCTCAGAGGTCTGTGACTGGGTTGCAGAGCCTGGAAAGTAAGGGAAGATCCCTCGTGCCTGTTACTTTGGGATGAAGGTGTCCTGTGAGAATATCCTGTGGCCAAGCTGGTGCTTTCCCTCAGCAGTGTAATTTCTAGCAACAAGGAGGGAAAGTTCAGTTCAGCAGTATTAGGGCTGGTTAAAGGGAGCGGGAGAAAGAGGCCAAGCTCAGCTGTCACTGCTTCTCACTGCGCCGGCCAGGATTTTCATGTGTGGGTGGATAACCTTGGGCGCTTTACTCCACAGGCAGGGATTTAAAGTCTTTGCTTTAAACACTAAAAGCGTGAAAATGTTGGCCTGAATCTTGGCATGTCTCACTCTCCAAGCTGGGAGGTGTTCCTTGCCAGTCGTCATTCCTGGGGGAAGGAGAGGCAGACGGTGGGAAGACGGAGAACTCGGGAATGTCTTGGGAAGCTTCCAGTGGTTTGGTTGAGCAATCAGGCCTCTAGATCCTTGTCCAAGTCCTAACCTGGTCCAATCATCACTAGTACAAATGTTTGCTCCGCTTTTACAGAGGGAATAATGAAAAAAGCCCCAAATATGCATGTGGTTAGTTTTTAAAGTGTACAGGCAGCCCACAGACTCTGGCAGGTCCCTCGGAGAAGGCGTAGCTGTCATGCTGACAGTGAGCAATGGCAACGCCAGACTCCAGCTTGGCTCTTCAGATGTGCACAGACATCTAATCTGGGAGTGCACAGCGCCTCACACATGTGCAGGAGCCTTTCCTGTGCGCATCCTGATGGACATACATGGCTTGTACACATGCTTTGCATATGTTCGGAACTGTGGTCATGCTAAAATGTTTTCTGGTGCTGATGAGGCCGCATCTGGACTGCTGTGTCCAGTTCTGGGCTCCTCAGTACAAAAATGAAAAGGAGTGATTGGAGAGAGTCAAGTGGATGCCACAAAGATGATGAGGGGTCTGGAGCATCTCTCTTATGAGGGGAGACTGAGGGATCTGGGCCTGGTTAGTCTGGAGAAGAGAAGACTGGGGAAATCTCATTAGTGCAGTAATGAGATCTCAGAGAGGTGCCAAGAGGATGGTGCCAGGCTCTTTTCAGTGGTGCCCAGTGATGGGACAGAGAGCAATGGCCATAAACTAAAACACAAGCAGTTCCTCAGCATGAGGAAGAACAGCACTGGAACAGCTGCCCAGCGAGGTCATGGAGTCTCCCCTTCTGGAGACATTCCAAACCCATTTGGATTCATTTCTATGTGACCTGCCCAGGTGACCCCTGTCTTAGTAGGGGATTGGACTGGATAATCTCCAGAGGTCCCTTCCAACTCTAGCAATTCTGTGATTCTGTGAAAGAGAACTGCCGCCTTTTTAATTTATTCTAGTACATGTAACTTAAAAGGGTTGGATGTTTCTTTCTTCCCTCGATTTGAAGTCAGTGGGACAGCTAGTCCATTAAGATGCTCTCTTATATGAATAAAATTATCAGAATCTGGCCCAGAGTGTGGGCCTTTAGAAATTACTAAACCATATTTGATTCGTTGTGTTGTATATCCTTTTCCTGCTGTGAGATTATTTACTAATATAATTTACAAAATCTCATGTAAACGCCCACAGGGTTTCAAGGTAAATAGTCAAAGAGAAAACCTTAAATGTGCCAGGTTTCCTTGAATATGTTGTGTCCTAATCAAGAGAAGATTTATTTAATGGAAGACCTTTTATTTTCTTGTTTTGATTTCTGAGAGGACTTTTCTTTAGTGCTAGATTCTCAGAAATATTTTCTTTTTTCTTTTCTTTTTTTTTTTAAGTAATTAATAATGGAGCAGGCTTTTAGTATCTACCCTGGAAGGTAAAAACCCTTAATCACAGTAACATCATTAGTGCTTTCAAGCATTTAATTTTGATGCTTGACAAAGCGCATGGCCATTGATAAGAACAAATAAGTGTTGTGTGCAATTGAGGGAATAAAGAAAAGCATGAAAACCCCTAAGCTTCAAGTAATTAAATTTAAATATGTTATTTGAATTTAGCTGAGATAATGTACAAACTGTGGGTATATTTTTTAGCCAGTAAAAGACCCCTTGAGTAAACATGATCCATTTAAATTCAAATCATGAGGAGTGGAAAGCAAACCCTGCTGTGGGTAAGAAGGCATCTTCAGTAATACACTGGGCATTGTGTATCTTTGATATCTGAATACTCATGTGCTGTAGTTTTATAAAGGGCTGTTTTCACTCATGGATGCCTACATGCCAGAGACTTTATTGCATCTATTTATTTCCTGTTTTTTTCCTCTTTCCATTCCCCCCCACGCCTCCTAATTTGAACCAGTAATGAAAAACTGACACTCTGCCTTTGCCATCCTTTAAAGTGCCTCAAAACTGCTACAATTCAGCACTGGGTAGCCTTGGGATATGGCTTTATGGCATTTGGGTGAAGTTTTTGTAGTACATCTGTGCTCTTTCTCTCTCTGTAGGCCACAAGCTCAGAACTGAGGTAATAAAACTACTAGTAGGTGTTTAATGGCAGGTTATTGAGGAAGTAGATGAAAGAAAATTGCAACATTCACATCAGTAGGGAGTGGGGTTTTTAAGGGAGAGGAACTGCTGAGCTTTGAACTCAGGAAAGTTACACTTGCTGCTTTTGTTCAAGAGGAGACCCCTTTTTAGACACCAAAATACCTCATTCTGTGAAATGGGCTGTTCTGGTAGAATTGGTGCTTGGTATGTGCAGTCTGTGCACGTGTGGCAGACAGCTTGCTGTTGTAAGCAGTGATGATTGAGAAACAAGGCATTGCTTACTGCTCCTTTCCAAACATAAGGGAGCAGGGTGGAGGAAAGTGCAAAAAGTGAAAGAAAAAATGATCTCCTGCTCCCTTCCATAAGTTTCATGGGATCTTAATGTGAACATCTTAATTGTGTACATTATTCTTTTTGGTCAAGCTATCCTCGATGTGTTTTATGTAGGAATGTGTGCATCTAACAAACAGTTAGCCCACGCACATAGAAGAGAATATTCTGTCTTTTATTCTGCTTGTGATCAAAGCATGATTTTACAACCTGTTACATGTTTATCTTCACATCATCCCTAAGAGGCAATTTAAAGGCAAAAGGCAGAAGAACAAAGAATGTAAATATTTTGCACAAGCTCGCTCAGAAGGCTGTGTCTGCTGCCTGGAGTGCCATGTTGAGCTGGCAGTGCTGATGTCCTCTTTGTCCTGGCCAATATTGACCAGACTCTTACGCCCTTTGGTAATATGTGTGCCAGCAGAAACTGTTGTTCTTCCAGGAGTCCAGTCTTTCAGGTCAGATGGTGGATCCTGAAAACCAAGGGAAAAAAAATAAACCTAATTTGTAGGGCAACTTGCAGAAATAAAAGGGAATTTGTAACGAGGATTGTATCCATGCAGTGGGATAACTGTGGGTACTGGGTCCAGTTCCTCAAGGTCCTCAGACTTTCAGCTCACCATCCTATTGCCTAGACCACTATAGGTCTGTGCTGTAGGGATGTCACTCCTGAAGAGCTTATTCCAGTTCTGTAGTTGGACTTTGGCATTCTTAAGATTTCTGTATAGCATATGGAGAGGCAGGATGTGCAGTCAAAACAGAGGCAGGAGCAAATGGCTCATCTGCAGAATCCAGGACAAAAGAAGATACTGAAAGTTAAGGAGGATGAATTTGCATATAAAGGGCAGGAAGGAAAAAATAGGGCCATTCTTAAAAGTGTAGGGAGTAATGAAGGAATTGACGTACAAGTCCTTTTTGTGCTCCAGAAGCTGGGAGTATGTTGCTTATTCCAGTGTGGTGTAATGCCTAAGATCAGCTGTCCATTTTTGGGAGATGTGAGAAAGCACTTGTTAAGCTATATAAAGCTGAGAGTCTTTCACAAGAAGGCTTAGTTAATATAAATTCTTCTGCTGCAAATAGCCATTTTACAACAGAGAAGAAATGTGTTTTCATACCGCACTTACCAGCCCAGTATTGAAGGACTCACTAAATTCCAATATAGATGCCTGCTGAAATGAAATGGGAAACCAAGGAGGTTAAAGAGAGGATAAAGGAAAGAAAGTGAACTTTCTCTCTACAGTTCTTGAGGTCAGACCAGCATAAGTGACGGATTCTCAGTAAAAAGAATTGCTTGTGTGCCCTGCATGAGGCAGCAATTAACTAAGCAGATTTCTCTCTGCTTGGTTTTTCAGTAATGGCGTGTGCATGTGTGTTTTAGGGTAACAAATCAAATTTCTAATTTATTAGCTGAGCAGTATTCTTATTGAAGAGGGGAATTAAAAAGAGGTTTGATCCTCTCTTGAGGAAGTGTGAGGTTATTAAGCAGGTTTGCAGTCGTGCCACAGATATAATTTGATGGAGCACACCTGGATCCTCCGTGTTGGCTGTGTTTATAGTCTCCTCTGTCATTCAGTATTTGCCTTTGCCTGTGAGAGACAGACAAGGGAAAAAAAAGAGATAAAGGTTTTGGAGGCATTTCTAACAGAGATGCCAAACTGTCAAATAGTAAATCGTGAAGCAGCTCCCTGATGGTTTCACATCAGAGGAGACACCCTTTTGTGACTGCAGCATCTACCGGTTATTTTCACTTCCATCAGAACTGTCTGATATGGTCAAGTAGCTTTGAGGCTTTCAACATTCAATTTTCCTTTCATTTATAGTGACTGTTTTATTTATTTGTCTTTCTTGGTAGTTTTCAAGGATACCTCTTTCAAGGATACTTTTAACTTTATAACATTTTCATGGATCGTCATCCCAAAGTTAAAGGTAGAAAAAAGAAACAAAAAGAAAGGGAAATGGGGAAAAAAGAGCAGCTATAGCATCAGGGGACAAAAGAAGAAATATATTCAATTTAGGAAGACCCCTAATCTCTGGTTATACAGGACAGCTTTGTTAGATAAGATTAAAAATTTCATGAATGTCCCTTTTTATCCCTGGAGACTCCGCCATTTATACCAGCTATTGTCAGCATCAAAAGAGCTTGATAACAGCTGGCTAGAGATGTGACCACACAGCAACACAACAGCAAGAAAGGGGCAGCCGGGTTCATAAATCTTCAGAAAACCCGTTCCCCAGCGCAGCCATGAATCTGCTGCTATCACAGGCAGAGGGAGAAGGCATTGTCCTCCAGCCAGTCAGAAACCTGAACTTCAGCATTAGCAGGGGCTCTTTAGACAGTGCACTGTGCACAAAGAGATGTTTTCCATTATCTTCTTCATTGCAGCCTTTATGAGTGACACAGATACAGTTTAAAGGGTCTTGGAGTTTAGCTTGTTGCTAGGTAGAGTTTTTCCAAAAATGCTGCAGCCCTTGTCCTTGGTGGTGCAATCCTGCTCTTTTTATTCATGGCATCAATGCAGCGCCGCATGGGACAGGGTCATGAGATGCCATTTCGGCACACAGTGGACCAGTCTCTGCTATCTTTTGGCTGGGAAGGAGCTACCAAAGGCAGAATCTGGCCCTTGGCCATTTTCCAGAGACTGCACACAGATTTGGCGTAAGCAGGGCAAATTATGAGACACAAATTGGCTCAGATTCTTGAAATACAAGTTTCCTGGTTTTAATGGGACGGCCCAATTCAGACATATTCAGCTTTACTCTGGCCTTACTTAATTCAGTGGCAATATTTTCTCGGCTTTAGAGAAGACCACATTGAAACCTCAGGAACTTCATAGTTCCTTTAAAGTAAATAGCTAATGGAGTAACATCAGTTAATTTTAGGAGATGGAGGAAGAGAATGACTGTGGACCAAAATGACACAAGACAAAAATTAAGAGATCCTTTTAGTACCATGATCTCTTATGAAGGTTTTTACCTGGGCATTGTGAACATTGCAGTGGTTAGACAACTGTGTTGTTATTCAAAACCCACCTATCTAGTACTGTCCAGCATCCAAACCCAATCTTTCTTAGGGATAATTAAATATAATTTTGGTAGAGAAAACGGGAAAAATCTTTAATGCTTCTAATTTCCCCTCACTCCCACCCCCCAAGAAAAACACGGTTTCTGAAAGTGCTCATGTTGTGAAAATTACATCTAAAAATACATGTTCCTCATTAAAACTAAAGTATTGCTTATAATGTTTTTTTGGTTTTTTTTCTTCTGGCAGCTCCATCCCCGATTGCATTGATCCAGGCTAAGGAGATAACAAGGCACAGCGTTGCCTTGGCTTGGCTGGAGCCTGACAGGCCCAATGGAGTCATCCTGGAGTATGAGGTCAAATACTATGAGAAGGTACTGCTCAAAAACGGACAAGCAAGGAGTTCCCTTTGGGCTTGGGTAGAGCTTTTTTACTTCATTCCACTGCAGTTTATTTCCAGATAGGATTCTGTCATTTGAAACCAAATAGATTCAGTTTAATAAAATCCAATTAAGGATTTCATGCACTTGAATGGTTACTCGAAAGAGTAAAACTCACAGGCTGTTCCCACTGTATGGTATGAGTTTATTTTGTTATTTCTTTCCTACCTAGAAACTGAGCTTTTATAGCAATCACATTTATAATGAGAGTCAATAATGTTGGGCAGAAGTGAGACATTAGCTTTACCTCATAGACAGGCGTATAATAATGAAGTATATAACAGAGTCATAATAATGGGATCTGTTTGCCGACAGCTTCTGCTTGGAGTGATAGTGTGGACTGGCTGGCTTTTAATAGAGAATAAGGAGAGAAAATTAGATTCTTCATACTTTCCAAGTTAGAGGGAGATGTTATTCCTTCAAATAACTTCTCAAGTAGGGAATTATGAAAAGAGCTATTTTCTTTGAAGGCTCTCTGCAAAAATGAACAATTACCTGCTCTTGCTTGTGTGCACTGTCACTCACATGCACATGGATACTTCTAATTTTTTTTTTAATTAAAAAAATCACTTCCTTGCTTTCCACATACAGAAAAAGGCATCTGATTTGCAGGGAAGCTAGATTATTACGTTTTGTGATAGATTTTCCAGCCAAAAATAGAACAGTTTTTATTAATGGACTTTCTGGAAGACATTTTCTAAGTCTTTTCTTTTTAAAAATATTTTTATCATTTTTATATGGCTTCTGGCTGGTAGGAAAAAAAAGAAAGTGCCAGCATGTGTGAGTAAAATGTGCTTGTTCATCAAGAGGATCCTATTTGAATGCCTGACTCTTTTCCAGAGGTTTTCATGGTGTGACTTCTTAAATAATCAGTGATATATGAGCATCGTACCTACTGCCTCATCCTCCTTTTTTAGCAGTGCTAGTGCTAGGAGGATTGGGCAAGGCCAGTAGCAGCAGCCCTCAGGATGTGTTTTGAGAATTCTATTGCTGTTACTCATCAGGACAGTTTTGGCAAGGCAGTGGGGTTCCAGGATCGAGGTGCAGGGAGGCGTTTTCACTCCATCGACCCTGAGCTGACTCCATGGCCCCTGTGCCGCGCTCACCCCATCACGCTGTGTTCTGGCGTTGGCAGGACCAGAACGAGCGCAGCTATCGCATCGTGAAGACGGCCTCCAGGAACACGGACATCAAAGGCCTCAACCCGCTGACCTCCTACGTGTTCCACGTGCGGGCCAGGACAGCAGCAGGCTACGGAGACTTCAGCGGGCCCTTCGAGTTCACCACCAACACAGGTAATGACGTTCCCACTGAGCTCTTCTGCTCTCCTCGAGCAGAGAGTGCCGGCATAATGGGCTGTGTGCTGGGAGTTTCCCGCTGGATGCTTGGGCTGTGGTGGGTCTGCTCTGAGAAGATGTTCCTCTGTGGCCACAGGGCTGTTAGTGATGCCAGGAAGCTGACCCGAGACATCTATTTGGATATGCTGTACTGTAGATTCTAGCAATGACAGTACTTCAGTGTGGCATAAGGAAACAGGCACCCCATAAACACTTGGAAGCCATTGATGCTTGAGAGATTTTCTGTAAAAGTAGACATTTGCGCGTTTCTGGAATATCTTATTTCAAGGAGAATAGAACCCTGTTACTCCCCTTTACAGGCTATCAACATAGATCAGTTAGGTGTCTTACATCAGCTCCCATATTTGCACTTTTCCTTAGACAGTAGTATAAAGACAAGAATGTTCAAACTGCATTGTCAGTAGGGCTTTCCACTTCGCTCAAGGAAACATGGAGATTTAGCCCCCAAAATGTTTGCTTTTCAGTGGCAGAAAGGCACTGTGACCAAGCCTATTTTATTTTGGACATACAGGTCTCCTTAAATCAAGTTAAGGTCATGCCAGTTAGTGGTAGTATCATTCAGGATGTTAACAACTGAAAACAATCCATCAGGAGGAGGGTGGACATTTTAAAATAACTTACTCTCCTACTGTCGATTGTGAAGTGATCATCTGGCCCCCCTGAGAGAAAAAGGAGAAAGAAGTATGGAAAACAATTAGAAAGGCAAAAAAATTAGTCATTATACCCTCTGAGCATCACTGGAGGGGAGAAGGAGAGGGAGTCCTTGCTCCTGGTGAGCTGAAGTTTCCCAAATCGTGTCTTCAGCTCATTAGTACCCTGTTGGAAAATTGTGTCAAATGACTATATAATAAAGGCCTGAAAGTAGATTTGAGTGCTCCTCTAAACTGCCTTCATAAGCTAGAAAGCTCATTGAGTGCTACCTAGGTTGATTTTTTGAGGTTGTCTGACACAAATGCTCCCTTTTCTGTTTTCAGTTCCTTCCCCCATCATTGGCGATGGTACCAATCCCACAGTGCTTCTTGTTTCAGTGGCTGGCAGTGTTGTTCTTGTGGTCATTCTCATAGCAGCCTTTGTCATCAGCAGGAGGTAAGAACTTAAGCTTCTCTCTCCCTCTCTCTCTTTCATCAGGGAGCTTTTTGTCTCGTCCAAACAAAGCTAAATTCTTTGATTAGCATCATAAACAGTACATTTGCATTACAAGCCTTCTCCCATGTAGCTTTGATCTTCTTGACATTAGTACCAAGCAGCATGTGATGTAATGGCAGTAGTTCCAGCTCTATTTGCCCTTCAAATGCAAAGCTGATTCCAATAACTGGCATTGAGAAGCAAGCCAGTTAGAGATTTGTGGTTAGTGTAATTTGAAGTTAAGTTTAATGGGTATGGGTACAGTAGATTTTTTTGGACTGACTCCTGATAGGGAATAAACAATGGCAGTTTTGTTAACTATGCCATCAGACTGCTATGCTGGTGATTTCTGTGTTAGTCTAAGAGTCTGTACTAGTCCTTCCTGTGTGAGGGGATATGACTGTAAAATGGAAGCCACAGTCATTCAGCATCAGATGCAGTAACACAGCAGAACTGGATCGATGGTTATTTCATCGATGCAGCACCATAATCTTCTACTGAGTGCTTGTTCATTCTCCCAAATTCAGCCCAGGCATCAGGAACAATCCTGTGAGTGGGAGGACAGTGTAGCAGAAACACAGTGTGAGTGTTGCTGTCTTCATCTTTGTGTTCAATCTCATTTAAAAAGATCAGCATGATCTTGCTTCAGTGTAATTTTGAGATAAAACTGGTGGTATCATTACTGCGTCTGATGCCTGGGATCTGAGGGATGCACATTTTGCCAGTCTCTGTTGGTCAGTTTAATGGCATCAGCTGTAAATGCGCTCAAACTGCTCTTCATTTGCTCTCTTTAAATTGTCCTAGAGAGCAGTTAAGTGACTATGATTGCAATATCTGGAAAGTAGACATGCATTGTGATTGCTTTCTGTGGGTGTTCAACTCAAAGCCTCCATGCTGGCAAGAGGAAAGAAGAGCAGAACATATGAAAATGTGGTGTGGAGAGACAGGTTTATTGAAAGCCATTGCAACAGAAAATAGCATCACTGAGCTTGATGACTTAATCTCCTCTCCGCTTTTATTGATCATTTTATTATTTAAGGTAGGATTGATAGCAGGATACATTGGATTTCTAATTATGAGTCGCCACCTTGGAGAATTGAGCCTGTCGAGCTGCTTTGAGATGATTCCTTCCCCTTCTCCCGGTATAAAAAAATGTCTCTTCCCAAGGCTGATAAACACTGCTTGGTGATTGGCCCTCAATGGATCACTCTTTAGAAAATGAACTGTCAACCCCTTGCCCTAGTATTGATTCTCGTTAGGATCGGCCATAAAGCTGTCAGAGGAGAGGCTGCCTGGAGCCAGGTACTGACAGACCTGCTGGGCTCAGACAGGTCTGCTCAGGGCTGTCTGCTCACTTATCTCTGCCCAGAGTGTGGAGGCACACAAAGGCACCACAGAGCAGGTGGGCAGCAAGGACAAAAGCCCGGTCCAGGCACTGATGGCAATGGAGATCAAAGCATCCTGGTGGCCATGGGCTCAGGATGTCCCGTGGCTCTGCGCTGGTACCTCTCAGAGGGGCCATGGAAGGGAAAGGCAGAGCAAGATGAATGAAATACTAGGACAGTGAAACTACTCTGTGCATACTAATGCCTGGTGCCTTGCTAATTAATAGCCCTCAATACACAGCTCTCCAGTAGCTGGAAGTAGCTCTCAATAGACAGAATCTACTTTAACATTCACTGTTACTCTAATGATTTTAACCACTACCACAATGTCATTTAGAGGTGTGGAGTTTGGGGATATTTCACGATGTTCCTATGCCAGCAGAAGTTAATAGCAAAATAATTATACTTTGTTCCAAGATTACTTCAGATGAGAAAAAGCTTTTCTGTCCAGACAGTCCCCATGAGAAGGTTTTGTAATCTAACCATGACCTAAAAATCATATTTATACAATCAAACCTGTGCTTTGGCCTGCAGACACGGCCCCTCTGCATCCATGAGCCAAATGTGGGAACTGGGAATATGCTGTGGGTGCCCACTTTTGAACTCTGGGTTACTATTGGTAATTTAGCCTCACGCTTTTTTAAGACATTGTTCAAATCCCCAAATTCATCTTTACAGCAAAATTAGTCAAAGGACTTTGCCCTCAGGCAGCTCAAGCTGTTTGGCTCTGTCCTGCTATGCGAGAACCAATCTGCCTAATGTTGGTTTAAACTTCCCGAGGTCTGGATGGAGACATCCATGGGGCAGCAGACAGGACAGGCGTGGGTGTTCCTAAACCCTGCTCTGAAGGAATCCTCAGGGAAACTGCAGCATCTCAAAATGAGTGGTAAAGGATTTGAGAAAGTGTAAAGCAGAGAGAGACACCACCTAAAAGGGCTTGTGAGGAGTAAACATGGTCTGACCAAATCCTCTGGTCATCTGAAAGTTTCTCTCAGAAATTCTTCCAGCTGATAGATTGATTTGTCTTTGCTCTGCTGACACGTTTTCCCACCTTTTGCCGGTGGTATTGGAGCAGGTGCTCTGCCAGCCTGGTGCCTGAGCCCCCCCAGCCCCTCTTTGTGTGGGAAGGAGGAGGTGGGAGCAGGGGCATGCCAACCAGGTCCTGCTGTTTCACCTCAGTGCCTGCTAATTCCCCCCACTGTTAACTCCTCTTCATCACCAGCCCCACCTGTAGCTCTGCCCATCTCTGACCCCTGCAGTTCCTGAAAGCTTCTGTGTTCTTTTCCTGAATACCGGCTACTTAATCACCACTGCTGAAATCCCTGTAATTAGGGGATTCAGGTCTGTGACAAAGGCTCCCTTCTGCCACTCAGGTGAGCTGCCCCAGAGGCAGCCCCAGCCCGGGTGCCCCGTGGCGTGGGGCTCCTGGGCTGCTCTCCAGGACAATGGCACACAGCAGTGTCCTGCCCAGAGCCAGGCAGGAGAGGTCAACAGGTGACAAGGGGAGAGGTGGAAGTAGGTAGTTAGTTTAGAAGGCATTATTTAAACTTAATAAGCTACAATTACATTGCTTGAACAGTAATCCTTTTGTTTCCCTTCGCTTTTTGCTGTCTTTGAGTTTTAGTGGGGAAGGTTATTTTTTAATCTGTTGTAAGGGTGCTTGTACTTTTTTAAAATAAGATAAAGAGAATTTTTTTTCATACTTAAAATGCTTTCATGCAAAGTCTATTTGCATTTTATATTTCCCATCTGTGCCTGAACATTAATAAAATCAATTTGAAAGATCTTGGTTAAAATGCAGAATCTTCTTTTTCCCTTTTTTTCCTTCTTCTGAGAGAAATTGTATAATACCTGACTGAAATCATCTCTGCAGTCCCCTTAGCTGGCCTGGTCTTTTGTGGCCTCGGGTGAGATTAGTGCTGCCTCTTCCTTCTTACTCAGCTCAGTAGCTGGGAGCAGAACATCATCCCATTATTTCACTCAGCTGTGTTATAGGAGTGCTATAAGTTCTGGGGCAAACAAGCTGTTTAAATGGATGTTTGGATCCAGCGTGGGTTTTAATAATGCTCTTCTTGTGATTGGAGCCATTTGTGTTTCAGTTACTTGTGTCAAGAAGAGAAGCTCCCACTGGCTTATGGTTGGATGTGTACCTGCTTTTTCTGTCTGAACACAAGTCCTGTTGATGTTGGGAGCTGTGACACTTGGTTCAAAGATCACATGTCTTCACATGTCAAACAGGATTTTTTTTTCCTTCTGTTTCATGGTTAATTTATATTTTTTTTATTCTTGGTGTAGAGTGTTGTATAACCCAGCATGAGGACTGCAGAGGCAAAGGCTGGGAGATGGCCTCCCAGCTGACAGCAGTGGGAAGCTGCTATTCCCCACAGGGCAGCTGCAGAGTGGGAAGTGAGATGCTTTTTGCTAAGGGACAGAGAGGTTTTGCTGACAGGAGAGCTATGGTAAGACTCAGGGGGATTTGCTGCAAGTGAGGCTCTCAGTTATAAACTACCTTTTCTTCCTGTTATCTGTGAGTTTTTTGACCCCCTTTAACTTGCATCTTACAGGTTTTTGTTGTACCTGGTCCCATTTTCCTCTTCTCCTTATTCACCATTTTCAGCCTGTCAATTAAGCCAGTCTCATGCTGGTGTCTCTGGCAGGCCTGGTTGTCCCCTGCCCCCCTCCAGGCAGCAGCTCCACGTTGCTGGCAGTGCCAGTCTCACCTCCTGTTCTGCAGGCTTGGTTTCTCCTTCTGCCTTCCCTCTTCTCTCCACCCCAGCCTCTTGCCAGTCAGCTCTCCTGGGTCTGACTGGGAGACTTGGATTTCCCAGGAACAGGCAAACTGAGAGTAAACAACAGTAAGTCCTTCTCTTCAGCACTGTCTGTTCTGTGCTTGGTTCTGAACATTCAAGGATGGATGGGTAAAAGCCCAAATCATTTCTCTGCATCTACATACCTCTGGATCCTGGGCAACTTCAAATTCCTACACATTTGGCTGAGCAGACTCCTAAATATCCTCCCTAATGGAATAACTTCTTGTATTAGCTTTTCATAGTGCTCCTTGTCCGTTGAAGCTGAAAACTGAACTAATTAAATGCATAACTAGATTACAGTATCACAGGTGTAGGTGTAGAAGTAGTAATCTATAGAATTAACATACTCTGCTATGTTGTTGCCTCCAGCTCAGAGAGTTAGTAGAGGAGCTCTGGCATCAGAAATTCTTCAACCCCTTCAATTAAGCAGTGATTAAAAGAATAAGCAAAATCCTTGGGATCTTGATTTCTGATGGTCAGGGTTGGTGGTTTTTCTTTTTTTTTTCTGCTGAGATCCTGATTTCTGTGTTAGGAGACTTGTTTCCAGTTTTAAATTCGCAGTTAAATAGTGTATTGATGTTGGCATTTGCCTAATGATGTTTGAAAGTCAATCTACCAAAACACCTCCGTTGTAGCATTTAAATCCCTGTGTGGTAGGGCTAAAAAACAATTTGGCCCCTCAACTGTAAAAGTGAAGAAAAAGTAGCTGAAGCATGAACATTTTTTTCTTTCTTTAAATGCTGAGATACAAATAGATTTGTGTTTCTCCTGATGCTCTGTTGATGCCAGTAGCACGTAGAGGAGTGTGAGGATCCTCCTGCCCTGGCTGTGTGTTGTGTCATGGCTGTGGCAGGTGCCAGCAGCTCAAGTCTTTGCAGGTCAGGACAAGGGAGCTTGTCAGAGTGAGATCCTAATTTTGAACTCACATGCTGTGTTTTGTTCTGACAGGCGCAGTAAGTACAGCAAGGCAAAGCAAGAGGCAGATGAGGAGAAACACTTGAACCAAGGTAAAAGGCCCCGGTGCTTGGGGGTTTTGGTTTGGGTTGTAACATGTGGCTCATGTTATGGTGCTCGGGAAATAAAGGATTCCTCTTGAGGCAAATAGGTTTTTGGTTTCCCCTCTAGCAAACATCCTGCTTTGAAATTTATTTACTCTGGTAACAGGGAAAATAGAAGTATCTGAGTAAAGTCTTTTGAGGATACAGACAGGAGAAGGATTTATCAAATTTTTCCATTGTTTTTTTGCCATTGAAAGATGCCTGCTCTTAGCCACTTGATTTCTAGACAGGATTTTTCCCCACAGCACTCTGCTAAAGCAGTTTCTGAATGGCCCAGAGGCAATCCTGCAGGAAAGGGAATGTGAACATGGCTGGTTTTTTTCTAGCACTGAATCCTATTGTTACTTCCATGTACCAAACCCAGGACCTGAGCTCAGAATTTCCTGACTCCCATAGGAAAAAGAGATGTGTTTTAGTTTAACAGATCCATGACAGGCTATGCTAGTGACGGCAGTGATTTGTGAAGCTCATTAATTGGCAAAAGCCTGATTCCTTACATCAATATTGGGAAATATTAAATGTTTGCACTTCAAAATATTGCACTGGGGGGAAAAAATACTCGAGTCCTTCCTTCCTTATCAGTCATTCCTGGCTTACAGTACATTTTTATTGTACACTCTCTTTGCTGTTGTATATCATTAAGGCTTCAGTCTCATATGTTCTGTGTTCAGCAGCATGTAGATCAGTGACTTCAAATAAAACATTTCTGCCTTGCAGGTGTTAGAACATATGTGGATCCTTTTACATATGAGGATCCAAACCAAGCTGTGAGGGAATTTGCCAAAGAAATTGATGCCTCCTGCATAAAGATTGAAAAAGTTATTGGTGTGGGTAAGTGCCAGAACTTTTGCATTTTTTTCTGTAAATACACTTTTAAATTTGTTTTTAGTGGGTGTGTGATCCTATGATTTTTGTACGACAGTTCTCCCAAATGTACTGACATAACAGTTTGACAACACAAGTGCATGCTTCAGGCTCGTGACCATGGATTCTTGTGCCTTTTTTTTAAGGGGAGTTCGGTGAAGTGTGCAGTGGACGTCTCAAAGTGCCAGGAAAAAGAGAGATCTGTGTTGCTATCAAGACTCTGAAAGCTGGTTACACTGATAAACAAAGGAGAGACTTTCTGAGTGAGGCCAGTATCATGGGACAATTTGACCACCCCAATATCATCCACTTGGAAGGTGTAGTTACTAAATGTAAGTAGGTCGATTTCATGACAAGTACAGTTTGGAAGTCACTGAGAAATTAAGTCTGTATGGTGTGTGCTGGCTTTTTTTATTTTCTTCCTTCTTACCCTCTTTCGTATAAAATGACAGATGGAACAGATCCACTGATAGCTAATAGGAGGAAATCAGTGCAGGACAAGTCATTAATCTTGTTGTCAGCTATAAATGGGTTTACGGTTTCAACTGATACTCTATCTGTAGGCAGCTTGTACGAGATTTTGTAGAGGGAATTAATACTGCAGGGGTTGGCTTTTTTTTTTTATCCCTTCTTGCTATGCCAAGCAGGCATCTTTCACATCTTTGCTAGACTGAGATGATTGTTACAGGATAGGCAAAAGCAGATGGTGAGTGAAGAATTCAAAATGATGGGGGAAAAATACCAAAACAAAACTACACAGTCATATGTTTAAAGTACAAAGCACAGATGTAAGGAGCAAGCCTTTGAAATGAAGCAGGCTATTTTAGTGTGAAACTTGCTTATTTGTTTTCTCTGATATACAGGTGTGCTAATTTCACTGTAGAGTTCACCTAGAAGATCTTTTTGTTTGCTTGGTTTGGGGTTTCGCCAGTCTGACAGTGTTCCCTGTGCTTTAGAGAGTGACAATTCTTGGTGGGTGCTGTCTGTAGGCTAGAGCTGAAAATGCATGTGAGACACCAGTGCTTGGGCCTGACCTGATAATAATATCTGCACCACTGCCAGGTGTAGATATTGTCTCTGCTCCAACTGCCCTGGGCAGCATGGTGGCAAAGCCTGGCTCTGATTGCTAATCCTGAAAGACCCTTTGGATGTTGGTGCTCATGCTCAGGGTAGCATAGAAAGCAGGCAGTGATCTTGTGAGCTGCTGTCAGAGTGCACCTTGTGAAGCTCACCTTCTGCAGCATGAGGAACGTGAATGCAGGGTATTAACAGTGGGAGCAATTAAAATTCGAGATGGGTGAAAGGTTAAAAAGTAAAATATCACTAGAAGAACAAAGTACCTCTCATAGAGGGTTATCAAAAACCATCAGTTCCACTGTAAAACCCTGTCCCTCTTGAATGTCAGTGAGAGCTGATACTTACTCTGCCACTTTTGTTTCTGGAAATCTTACCCCTGCTCGTTTGTGTTGCTGTCTCCTGGTCTGCCTTCTCTCAACAGTTGAGAATGGCTTGTACAGTGAGTGGCAGTTTGCTTTTAAAGGCAAAGAGCAGTTTGGACCAATTTTAGCCATCCTTACTGAGAGATGGCTAAAAATTAAAATACAGTACTCCATTTAAATTTGGAAAGTCTGAGTGTCTCTCTGTGATTGTTTTAACAAAGGGGAGGAGGGTATTGATTAGGCCACGGTGCTTGCCTCAGACAGTGGTTCTTTTAGCACCTCAGTAAAAGCCAAGACAACAGGAGAATCTTTGTGTTGAAATCCCACTGAGGCTAGGAGCCCCCGAGCTGCTACAGCTCCAGCACTTCTAAATGACCGAAGGCATTTGCATAATGCAGCTGTCAGTGAATTAAAGTGATTGGGAATTTCCAGCGAGGAGGTGGCAGCTCGACCTGGGAGTGCTCGTTGCTGGCTCCCAGTAAGTGATGCTCGGCTGCAGCCCGGCTCCCTTACCTCCCGGCTGCACTCCTGGGGAAACAGAGCTACTTAAGAACACATTCATCTCCATTTCTCCATAGGTTTTCTGAATGCTGTGATAAATGAATGCATTTAACAAACTGAAAATTAAAACGTGAGATAAATAGTGGTATAGATGGGGGTTGAGAGAGGCAGCAAGAAACCATGAATAAATTATTGGCTGCTAGTCAAGTACTTTAATAATTGACTCGCTGATGGTAACTTCTCCCTCCTCTCTCTGTCCCCCCTCCCCTGCTAAAGAAGTGCCTGAGTAATGAAATTACATGTTAATGCACTGAAAGAGTCTTCCTTTTTTCCCTTCTACGTTGACATAGTATCTTTTGATTGAAGAAGGTTAATTAATACTCATTTAGCTGTATTTGTTCAGTAGAAGGGTTGCTGTTGCAGTGGCAAAGCATAAATGAAACAGTGTCTCATGCAGATTTGGTTGAAGATTTTCCTGTTTCTGCCAAAGAATGCTTTCAAAGGTGAATTAGAGGGAGGATGGTGTTTTATCACACCCTTTTACTTAAGGATATGCTCAGCCAAGGTCACTCAGCCCTTCATCCAGAGCAGTTTGCTTTATGCAATGCCACTGCTTCACTGCAACTTTCAAAAATGGCATTTCACAGGCATGCAAGTTTGCATGGGACCAAAACAGTAAGAATTTGGATACCAGCAGGGAAGGGAAGTAAAAGCAGGAGTAGTAAAAGGCCTGTAAAGGATAGGTTGGGACCGGAAAGGTGAAATAAGTAATGATGAGTGAAATAAGTTATGTACTGCACATAGATGTTGGCCTAAATGAAATGTGGTAAAATGTTCCTACAGTCAGTACTTACAGCATATGGTTTTCTAATTAAAAAAAGGTTACTTCAGAACCAGAAATCCCTGACAAATGAAGAGAAAAGAATCTTGGTGAAAGATGCACTGAGGTAGAAACTATTAGGGGAATTTTAAATGTTGCAACATTTCACGGTAGGGTAATTTTTAGAGATGGTTGTTCTGGAGCAGATCCTTGCTGGTGACAGAAGCAAGGAAAAATTAAGTAGTTCTGATACTTCCCATGCCAAGATGCAGTTGAGCTATCTGCAGTCTAGGTGACCTGGCCTTTGAAACCTTCTTTCCTTATAATGTTCCCTTACTCAGACCTCCTTCAGGAAGTAAAAGCTGAGTTTCTCTGGGACATCATCTTTTATTTAGGAAGAAAACTCTATAGTTCCTGTCGGTAAAGCATAAGAGAGAGGAATGTTTGCTATGCCAGACAGCACTGTCAGGCACTCATCTTAGCGGGGCTCAGCTTGGGACTGGGCTTTTGCCATTCAACTTTGGTGAGTTACTTCTGTACTTCAGCCATTGCTCTTTTGAGATCTTACCAGACCTACTTCTACAAATACCTGTATGTCAAATATGCAGTACGATTTAACTCCTTGAAATAATTACTGTTCCTTACATGCAGCTAAATGTTCTCAGTTTCAGCACTATGTATTCTTTATAAAACTCTTGAAGAACAACATCAAGCATTATTTGTGTATTTGCTGTTGTTTTAGGCAGGAGAGTGCCTAGGAAGCATCCCTCTGTCAGTAACATTGCACTTCCCCTCGGGTTGCCCAGCTTGGCCCCAGTTGCAGCACGGGGAGCTGGGTGCTGCTGAGCTCTGTGCCCCATGTGTGACACAGGGCACTGAATCATTTTGGCCCTGGCTGACTTCAGGAGGCAAATGGCCTTGGCTCATTTAGAAATAATGAGAGACACAGAACATGAATTCAGGACAGAGAAGATTGAGAGGAATGGCCTGTATTTTTCATTCTTGAATCCGGTTGTCTTGGAACACCTTGTAGTTCCTGGGAGCTTCCAACTTGCCTAAAGCATTGATCTTTCAAAAAAGACAGAGAGACCAAAGCATTCAAAAATTCCATTTTTGGCTCTGCAAGCAATTTATTACACTAAAGATTTTTTTCAGGTTTGGACAGATCTTTTTTTTCTTAGTTCTCAATTATCAGTTCACATATTCCTTAGAGAACAGGAGCCACTTTAGTTAAAGACCTTGTCAATGAGTCAGCCAAAGGGTTAACCTTCCAGATGGGCCCTTTAAATGTTTCTGTCCTGTAATATTTCATCTCTTGCTCCCCACAGCTGAGGCATAAGCTTGGTGCTTTTCAAATTAAATTAGATTGTGTAAGCCAGGTGTCTTGGCAGTAAAATCATGTGCAAGCCATTTTTATCCCATTAACATTGGTGTTCATCAAGGAATTGTGTTTTTCTTTCTGCACACTCTAGGTAAGCCAGTAATGATCATAACTGAGTACATGGAGAATGGCTCCTTGGATGCCTTCCTGAGGGTAGGTGATTTCTTCAAAAGCTAAGGAGATTTTACAGTGGGAAACATTTTCTGGTTCTTTCATTCTTTCTTTCTTTCTCTCTCTCTTCTTTGCCTTTTTTTCAGAAAGATACTGAAACTTGCACAGTTTTAAAGAAATTATGTTTGCACTTGGGAAATTCTGTTTTCTGGTGTTGCTTCTGTTGAAAACCAGAATAAAGTGGAAGACTGTAAAATAAATTAATTTTTAAAATATCAGCATCGTAAATAATCCATGTTTAATGTGAACAGTTCTGATTTGCTCCATTTTTGAAAGCATTGCAGTGCTGTAGACTCATTAAAATCAGATTCATTGCAAACGGGATACTGTATCACTGAAAGCTGTGACAGAACCTCTGGGTTTTTGCTTTACTGGTGAATTATAGACTGTGAGGAGAGTGAAGAAATAGCATTGCATTTTATTTGAGAGAAGATGGGAATCCGCAGCTCTGCTCTTTGCCAATTTCAGCAGTGGCAATAATGTAGCTTTTAGGTTAATGCTCTGTGATTTTGCTCCTTTCCCCATATGCAGAAGAATGATGGCAGATTCACAGTCATCCAGTTGGTGGGGATGCTCCGTGGCATTGGCTCAGGGATGAAGTACCTGTCCGACATGAGCTACGTGCACCGGGATCTCGCCGCTCGCAACATTCTGGTCAACAGCAACCTGGTCTGCAAAGTGTCTGACTTCGGCATGTCCCGCGTCCTGGAGGATGACCCTGAGGCAGCTTACACCACTCGGGTAAGGAGGGAAGGAAAATGGCCATGTTGTCATTCCTGCATGTTGGTTTTGTCTGTCTGTGTGGGAGGTGACAGTGGTTTGTTTTAAAATAGTCTCAGTCACAAGTGCAAACCTAAATCACAGTCTAAAAGTAAACATTGGCCCAGGCTCTGTAGCTCCTATAAATTGATGTGCTGTTGCTGCTACAGCAGTGGCCACAGCAGTATTTCTTTCCTGAGGATGTGACCCATGTATTCCTCTTGTTCCTTCATCGTGATACAGCACGTGACAGGAATCTGATGTCTGAAATTAGAGCCTGGACTTCTGTTCCTTCTGATATCTACAAACATGGTTTCCAAGTGGCTGGTCCTACTCGTGTTTGATACAGCAGGTGTAGACACGTCACAAAAAAATCTAAAAAGATGCATCCACTTTTGCCCATCCCCAGTCATAAATTTGACCTAAACGATTTGGACTAGGAAAAGTGTTAGGCCTGCGTTCCCATTTTTTGTTTCTTTCCCATTTTATCTATAATTCAGCATCCCACTAATTTTGCTAAAGCCATTTTAGTATACTGCACATGGAATAGGGCTATTGCAAGTATTCTGTCCACAAAACAACATCCCAGGCATTACCAGCCTTTGTACCAATACCTCTGATACTGACATGCACGTAAAGAGAAAAGCGTCGGTTTATAAAGTCTACTTTTTTAATTGCTTATTTGCTTCGTTTTTAAATATCTGTCATTCTCCATCTGTTCTCCCTAGTGCTGAGTTTGTTTGCAGCACTCAGATCTTGCTGTTTAATCCCAGCACTCATGCTTTAATGGATTCACAGCTCATTATAGGGAAGGACAGACTCCTGTAGTATTAAATGCCGACCAGCCTTGGTGTCTCTCACTCATAAGAATGGCAAGTGGAAGAAGCAGAAGCAGAGGTCTGAAAAGCTGTATTCAGGGAAATCAGAGTTCAGACAAGCACACAAGGACAAGACAGAAATGACTGAAAAGCTTCTCTTTGAATTTAGCAAGTGGAGATATGGTATTGTTGGCTCTCAGGAGTAAACTAGAGAGAGTCGATGACATTTGCTTTACAGTCATTGTCTTCATTTGGTGTCAGTAATAAGGATCAGGAATATTTGGATTAACTCCACTGTGCTCAAGCAGCTAAATATAAAGAGCTTATTGACAATTTTTAGAATGACAGCCATGTATAAACAGTGTCGGTGCATCTGTGTCTGAAAGGAGGAATTAAGCTTTTGCATAACCAGAGAGGCTGCAATAAAATGCAACTTTTAAAGCAACATTTTTTAAGAGAATGATGTGTTCTGCTCCTGTTAGTAACTCATTAAAGGGAGAGCATCTTGTAGTCACCAAGGCACATATTGCCACAACCTGATTCACAAAGGGCCTGATGCAAAGGCTGAAGCAGCCAGGAGAAGGACCCCTTTTGATTTCCCTTGGCTTTGGAACCAGTCCATATTAAACACTTCAGAGATATAGTGGAACAATATACTATTAAGTATGCACACACTGCACTCAGTTATGGATAAAAGCTATTTAGGAGATGGCTGGGAAAAAAACTACCAAAATAAACTTAATCAAAAAAGCATAAAAGCAAATGAAAAAACCCCCGAAAACCTTTGTTCAGCTTAAGTCATTCCCCAGATGGAACTGCAGGAAACCAAAAGCTCAATTAAAAACACCTTGCATATTAGCATAAACAAAAGGAGAAATCGCTGGCCTGGGATCACTCAGCTAAGGCAAAAATCAGATAAACAGGATGGAGTGAGCTCTGTTTTAAACAGTGTAGGACCTCAGTGGTCCAAATCAGATGGCCAAGTGTTTTTATTTGTCTAAAAGGAAGTACTGTAAGAAGAGGCAGCTTTCTCCAACAGGTATCAAAAGCAGCCTTGTACCCTGGTTTGGTGTTGAACTCCTCCCCCAGGGTCTGGGAGAGCCCAGAGGCTTGCTTGCCTTCTCACATCTCTGGTAGGGTTGGGATGTTGCCCATGGGAAACACCACTGTATTCATAAATCTTCCCAGTTTATCCTCTCTTTATTTTAGCTTTTTGAAAAGCAAAATGTTTATAATCCCATTTTTCTGAAACAAGCCAAACAGGTCAGACAGGCAAGCAAGGAAATAGTAATTAACAGCATATACTTATTTGTTTTGTCAACTAAATCTCTAATATATAGTTTGTAAAACCCCTGGCTTGTTCTCAGGCTTCAGCATAGCCTTAAGCAGAGATCTCTTGGAGGGCTGATAAAAATACATTTAACAATTTTCTGGTTTGCCTCCTCCTCGTGACTAAAGAAAACAGATGGGCAGCATTGCCTCCTGGTTGGATCTGACAGCTTTATGGCAAGCCGGAGAGAAAGCGGATGCGTTTTTAAGAAGGGTTCTGGAGTTGTACACAAAAAACCCTTTTGTATTTTGAGCATGTAGAGCGGTGTCAGCCACACACACCACTGCACCAGTGACTCACTGGCCTGTTTTTCCTTTTCTTGGTGGCAGGGGGGCAAGATCCCCATCAGGTGGACAGCGCCCGAGGCCATCGCCTACCGCAAGTTCACCTCGGCCAGCGACGTGTGGAGCTACGGCATCGTCATGTGGGAGGTGATGTCCTACGGGGAGAGGCCCTACTGGGACATGTCCAACCAGGATGTGAGTCTCCTTCTGAGCTTCCCCTGCATTTTCTCTCCCGTCCCCTCGCCATGCCTTTATCCTTGTCCTTAGATGTGTGCTGATGTGTTTCTGCGGCAATTGCTATATGGCTGTAACGTTTATTCCAGGCTTTTAAAAGGATATCATGGGAAGTAGACTCCTGCTTTCTCAGGGAACTTCTC
This sequence comes from Phainopepla nitens, assembly GCA_013400175.1. Lineage (NCBI taxonomy): Eukaryota > Metazoa > Chordata > Aves > Passeriformes > Bombycillidae > Phainopepla > Phainopepla nitens. Next base: position 913,829 of record VXBQ01006095.1, on the reverse strand, counting down.
TGGAACTAAAGTTCCTTGAGTAATTGAAGCTTTGTCTGAGGACATGGAATAGGGGATTCTCAAGTTAGGGTCTATACCTTGTGCATGGGGTTCATTTGGTTTGATCTTTTAAATTTAAAAAAAATAGCAATTAAAGAAAAATGGAGGAAAGGGAAACTAATATATTTAAACTGTCAAATTGTAATACTGTCAAGAGAAAGAAGATTTGAATGTTCATATTATATCTTGAGTTTACTGAATGTCTTTAAGAGAAAAACACTTGAATTTGATTTGGCTTCCTATTGGTAGCTAATTCTTGAAGCTCCACTATGTTTGTAACTCTTCCAGGTGATTTTATTTCTTGTAGGATATCTAAATCAACTCACAGGAAACCCACTATTGATTGCCAGTCAGAGCATCCTTGTGACAATGGCGTAGCTGCCCCCTGAGGGCATTAAAAAGCAGCTTTTGTAAATGACCATTCTTAAATTATTCATGTCCTGTTTAACCATACCATCTGGACTACTTCAGTGTGTTCCAAGAGGGACTGTGCACAATGGCTGCTGTTCCAGAAGAGTATTTAATAATAATGCTAATAAGAGCTTTTGCTAATAGAATTTTTATTAAATGAAAAAAAAATCCCAGTGAAAATGAGGCCTAGATTATCTGTAATTCTTTTCCCAGGGGATTTACAAGCAAATAAAGGAAGAAGAAAATGGTAATCTGAATATACAGCCATGGGAGTGGTTAAGGCATTTTACAAGTCATCTGCTTTCTTCTGTAGAGCTGAACATTTTCAAAGAGAGTCTAGATACGGATGGCATTTAATCTAAATGGGGGATATAATTTTAATTTCCTTCTGATGTGAAATGTCTCTTCTGGCACCCAATCTTGCCTTCCTTTTGCTAACAGGAAGTCATCAAGACTTAGCAAGAAAATAAAACACCAGATGTGTCTCGGTTATATCAGGCATGTCTGCACAGCACAGTGGAGCTCACTGCAACAAACAGAGCTGTTTTTATTAGAGCTGTTTATGTTAGGCTGGTGTTCACTGCGACTGTGCACTGCTAGACCATGTTGAAAAGCTGGCTTGAACAAGACAGGGAAGGCCAATATAACTGTCTCTGCACACTCTTTACAGTCCATAGTATAGACATGCCTTTTTTCCTCCTTAATGATGGCAAGAGCAGTGCTTCTAACAACAAAGCAGAAGTGGATTTCAAATTATACTCGCTGTCTGTTGAATCAAGAGAAATCAAAAGGATCTTCATACTTTCTGGAGGAGTGAGAGCCACTTTGTTTGTGGTCACTGAATAGCTGCTAATAATGCAAGCATATCCCTCACCTTGTCCTCCCAGTGGATTTTAGCCACTAATTGGACAAGTCCAGAAGGAGGGAATTTAGTGCAACTCAGTCTCTGAGCACTCCTGGTCTCATGGTGAATCCTGCCAGCAGTGTCATATTGATTAATTGAGATCTTAAGACTCCTGGGTCCTGTCCCTGTCATGTCAGAATTGAGTTCTGGTTGTGTCCCATTCTCCTGAGAGAGCTGAGAAACCATTAGAGCCTCTGGAGTGCTTTTTAGAGTGTTTGAAGTGACTTCAGTCTGAGTTTCTCTGGGTTCTGTTAAATATGAAATACATACTTAAGATATGTTGGACTTTTGTAAAGCTGCACAGAAGGGTTCCCATCTCTGCAGTTCTTGGCTCAGAGCATACAGTAGTGAGAGAACAGGTTCCCTGCAAGGCCTCTATTACTGACAGAGGTGAGCTAGCCCGGGAGGACGGAGGGGAGGGAGTGATCTACTGTACCTTAAAAACGATGGGGGAAATACAGTCTCAACATACTGACAGTAAAGACTTGCTGTAGAGCTGTTGCTTCGCCGGCCCTCTGTCCTAGCCAACAAGGCTAGTTGCTTATTTCTAACCAGGGCTCTTCTGTCATGCCTGTATCCCTTGTGCTTTTTTGTGACAAATTGCCCTACTATATCTGATGTCCGCTCTGGGTGCTGTACACTTAGTTTCAAATTACTGAGGAGAAATGACAGTTCTGAGGCCACCAGCTGTCTTGAGTCCGAGTGCAATTTTCCATGTTGTATCACTTAACTGGGGATTTGTCACCAGTCTCGATGGCCCTAGGATAAAGGGTACTCAGCTGGTGGACTGCCAGTGCCTGATGGTCTCCAATGTCTTCCTGACTGTGCCGTTTGCAGGTGATTAAAGCCATCGAGGAAGGGTACCGGCTGCCCCCGCCCATGGACTGCCCCATCGCCCTCCACCAGCTGATGTTGGACTGCTGGCAGAAGGAGCGCAGCGACCGGCCCAAGTTTGGGCAGATCGTCAACATGCTGGACAAGCTCATCCGCAACCCCAACAGCCTCAAGAGGACGGGCAGCGAGAGCTCCAGGTCAGAGCACAGGGGAGGTGGCACGCGCAGTGCAGGTGGCACACACAGTGCAGGTGGCACGCAGAGTGGCAGGGGGCACGCGCAGTGCAGGTGGCACACACAGTAGAGGTGGCAGGCAGAGTGCAAGTGGCGCACACAGTGCAGGGGGCACGCGCAGTGCAGGTGGCACACACAATAGAGGTGGCACGCGCAGTGCGGGGGGCACACGCAGTAGAGGTGGCAGGCAGAGTGCAGGTGGCACACACAGTGCAGGGCCAGCCTGCACAGCAGCCACTGGTCTGCGTGGGCGAGCACAGGGCTCTGCTGGCTCCGTGTGGCCCCCGGGGCACCCAGGCGTGCCAGCCCTGCCAGGAGGAAAGGGGAGTGGGCAGAGCTGCTGCTGGATCACACCAATGCTGAGCTAGTTTCCAGCACAGCCCTAAGCATGTCCTGACGCAGGCAAGCTCTGTTGAAAGGCAAAGTTTGCTGCTTCTTTCCCCTTCTCACCCCTGGTGAAAGGGCTTGAAAGGGGTAGGGTCACCTCAGTCAGTGCAGCTAACAGGAGTGATGTGGTTTTTTGCAGGAAAAGCACATCATCAAGTTTTATAAACCCTGTATTTGTGTAGGATTTGCAAATGAGCGTTACAGCATTACAGCCAACACCTCGCGGGCATTGGGAAGGTGTGGATTAATTTTTATGTGAATTTGAATTTAATTTTGTGGAAAGCCAGTTTCATGTCTCCACCGATCCCACATTACATTTGTTTTGTTTGCTAAGCATGGTGTACCTGGTACGTGCAAGAGAAGTGCAGCGGGAAGGAAAACTCCCCGAGTTGTAGGGTAAAACCAGAATATCTTTGTTGGGACAGATCAGCAGTTTGTTTAAGCTGGTGAAACACTGCTGGAGTAATAGGAGCTTTACTGATCTCTGCCAGCTTTGGCCCATTTTTTTCAAATGTCTCTGCTTTGTCAGGTAGATTTACTTACAGCAAATACAGAAAAAAAGCTTAAAAGAAACAAGGAAGATAATAGGAAAATGTTTTTTAGTAGGAGGGAAGGTACGAAAATATGCCTTAGACAATGCACAGTTAAGTTTCTTGAATCAGCCTCCAACAGAACAACGTCCCTTTTTAAACTTGTATGTCCGTTTGTGAGTCTTGCTTACCATGTATGTCACCAGAAGAGGGATCATTAACCCTGTGAGGCCACTATCACCACATCTTCCAGATTGCCGTAATTGCACTGGGAGTCTCGTAAAAATGTGTCCTCCCTTGAGGCTTAAGTAATTTACGTGGTGAGAATCACAGTATGATGTGCTGCGATAAGTTGATTGAAGAATCACAGTACGAACTCCTCCATTTTGCTTTCTTTTCAATTTACAGATGCTCTTTGAAAATACATAGGTTTCCCAATAGTTAATAAACTGTTCAAGGTCATTCTCGGTGTGTGTATGTAAGTTAACAGCCTATCCAAGGTCATTTCATGTTCATGGCTGTTTATAAATATTTTTCTTGTCTTCAGAATAGGAATTTCAAATATGCATATAGCATTATTAATATATGATTTTATACATAAAGCGTAATTATATATAAATCGGTTACCATCACTGGTCTTATGTTAGATAATGCAGTAAAATAGTTGAACCAAGTATTACCAGCATGTACTCAATGCCTCAGGCAAGACCTAACCATGCTTTTGCACACCTAGTCTTTGATGATGTGCATTTTCAAATAAATTGCTAAATGATAGTTGTTTCGATTAGACAGATAACAGTAATTTATAGTGCTTTAATGAAACTGTGACTTATGATATACATGAAATAATAAGTGCAATATTAATAAGAGAAGAAAATGTTGTAAAAATAATTATTGGCAAAACTCTGCAAGGCAAAATGAGAAGCACATTCCGCAGTGCAAACAAAGATCAAAGCTCGTGTGATTCCCGCCACTCCTGGCACACACTCGGTCAGGAATGGATTGATTAAAGAGGGGATTAACTCCCTGCTGTCCTGGGTTTGATTGAATGCACTGAGCAGACCGGGCTAGAAACAGGAGTTATCTGAACCCGCCCTGAGTTTTACCCTCCAAACCAGTCTGGCAGGGTGTGAGTTCCCAGTTCTTTGCACATACTTCAGTAGTGTTTCTATAGCTGCTGAGCTGAAGTCTGACACATGCAGGCTTGGCAAAGTCTGGCATTGCTGCCCGTGAGATACAGACCCAGCAGACCAAATCTTCCATCTTCTTTGTTTTGGGGAATAAAAACATTTTCTATGAACTTGGTTGTATCTGAGATGAAAATCATAAGCCGTATTGTGGTTCCAATTAGGTCTCAGGTCAAATTCATTCTTAGCAAAAATTGGCCCATTACTTTGCATCTTGTTCAGTTTCTTGCGTTGATCTGAGTTGATGTGCAGAGCCACCAGTTTCACTGGGCACAGCCTTCTTGCCCTTGCTTTCCCTCATCATTGAGGTTAATTGTTGCAGAGACCGAACTCTGGTTTGTGGTTCATGATCCAGCTGAAACCATTTCTCTGTCCTTTCACTGTTTGGCATCCAGACCTAGCACAGCCCTGCTGGATCCCAGCTCCCCTGAGTTCTCGGCGGTTGTTTCTGTCAGTGACTGGCTCCAAGCCATGAAAATGGAGCGATACAAGGATAACTTCACAGCTGCTGGCTATACCACCCTAGAGGCTGTGGTGCATATGAACCAGGAGTAAGTACTCAGCGATATAACAAAAAAACTGGTAAATCTGGATTTAATCAGCCTCTCTTGCTTTGTGCTGCATATCATTACACTCATTAAAGGAATGGAATGCCTTTCATTTGGATGGAGGATAACTTTAAAATGCCTCCACAATGCCTCCACTTATTTAATTAAACATTTCTATACATCTGCCTTGCTTTTGCTAATGCTGCTTGCGGTTGACTCTTAATATTTTTGTCTGCACCAGCATCTGATCCACGGTTCTCAGCTCCTTGTTCTTCTCTTGCTGTCCACAGGGACCTGGCCAGGATCGGGATCACGGCCCTGGCGCACCAGAACAAGATCCTGAGCAGCGTCCAAGCTATGCGCACCCAAATGCAACAGATGCATGGCAGGATGGTTCCCGTCTGAGCCAGCACTGAATAAACTCAAAACTCTTGAAATTAGTTTACCTCATCCATGCACTTTAATTGAAGAACTGCACTTTTTTTACTTCGTCTCCTCGCCCGTCGAAATAAAGATCTGCAGCATTGCTTGATGTAGAGATTGCGGAACCCGAGCGTGTGTGTTCAGAGGGGGGCCTCCAGAAATGACAAGGTGTCATTTGAAACCAGACCTGGAACAAATTGTTTCTTGGATCATACTTCTCTGTTGATCAATGATATGTAAAATACATGTATCTATATAAATATAAAGTCACATTCAAGTTTTGATGCTATGTTTGCTGCCAGATACTGTGCTTAAAGAACAACAGCATTACTTTCCTTCTCCCTGTGACGTGTAGGATTACAAGCATAGTGTTTTATTTGTGGGTGAAACCACCGTTGTGTATCTTTCACTGGAATGAAGAACCTGCCCTAGGATATTCTTTGCAGACTTGACGCATCATTAACACCTTGCAAAAACCTCAGTGAGAATATCGTGTGGCTAATCAGTGCCTGCCAATTAGTGATCTACCCTTTCATGGGCTTGAGACATGACCCACCTTGTGGATTACTGGGCAAAACTGGACTTCTGGGGAGGTTCTTGGCTGTTGTGCTGTGCTGAAGCCTACCATTGAAAGACTTTTGTGACCATCTTGCCAGTAGTCAGCTGTGACAATCGTGGCTGTGGAGCTTTCAGACTGCTTTTCTCTTTCAAGAAACTTACTCCCTTTGCCTCACGGAAGGTCAGTGGAAGTACAGTGTCCAACATGTTCATGGTGCTTTATTTTGTATGCTGTGCTAGGATTTCATCAGTGTTAGGGGAAAATAAAAACTGCTGTGGTATGTGTTATTTGGGGTTCCTAACTGGTTTGTAAGAATCTGTGGTGGTTTCTCAGACTAATTGCTGAGTCTTTCCAATTATTTGCTCTATTTGATGGCAGTGAAAATTGCACTATTTCAAATTACTCTCAAGCTGTTGCCTGGTAGGGTGTGCAGACGGGGTGTAGGAGTGTCTCGGGGCTCAGCTCAGTGCTGAGAACTTGACCCCACTTCACACTGAGAGCAGTAGGGCTGCCCTTAAGCTGTGGTTGGAGAAAATCAACACGAATGCATGCCATAGTGAAAAGGACAAATACTCGTAAATGCACCAAGAAGAACCAAAGACTTTTCCTGCACTCTCATGAACAGCAGTAAAAGCAGTATCTGGGTTTTAGAAAGATGCATTTCAGTTGTGGTGTCAGTGGTTTTATGTGAAGGGGAGCAGAAAAAAATGTGGCTGTGCATGCAGCCTTGCAGGTTTTGTGCAGTTTGGGTGTCAGGCATGGTGGCAGCACTGTGCAGAGCTGCAGTGTAACAGCTCATGCACCCTGATCCTGTTGGATCAGTTGTGGGAACCAAAATCCACTTTAGAAACCAGCCCTGTAGGTAGGGTATCTGGGATTATCAGGGCAGCTGTGCATGTGCAGACACCCCTCTGCAGGTGTGGCCAACAAGATGGAGCATGGAAAAGCTGTTCTCTGCCTCCTCTAGGGAGCAGATGGAAGTTGAGTGACTGAAAGCATCCCCTGGCTGTGGATGGAGAGAGAGGAGGTGGAGGAGAGTGCTCTGGCAGTGTGGTTGTCCTCAGCAGGTCACACAGGATAAAGCTTTATCCAGTAAAGCTCTGAACACACTGAGGCTTGAATTTATTTGTCATGAAGCTTTTATTACTCTTTTTGAACAGAGTATGTAAGTTAGATTCCTTTAAAGTCCTTCTGAGGACCAAAGTGCTGAGATGACCTTAGAAAAAAAATGGGCCACTTACTCTGTGCTGAGTAGGAGGAGGATTTTCATGACATGTCCTTTAGAACTGACATTGCATTTCAGCTGGGCCAGGCACAATGTCAAAAAGGTGAGATTTATAGTTTAATGGCACTAAGACTGGTTCTTTAGTCTATAATATTTTGGTCCTACTCCACACCTGACAGCAAATTCAGAAATGATTTAGTGGCTTTATATGTCAGACTTTCTTAATAATTGAGTTTATCCTAAATCCAAAACAGTTCACTCTGTTGGACAAATCACACATACTGTATTGTCACTCACATCATTTTTTGTCACTTTTAACAATAACTTGCTGATTTTAACCACTAACTCTCCTTCATTCCCAACTCTTTCAGAGAACAACTTGTTCTGAATATGAGATGCTAAATTTGGATCCTGTCAAGTCATGACAGCTCAGTATAAACTGTTTTGCAGTATTACTTATAAAAGCTTTTCCATTTCAAGAAATTTAAGATTTCTTTAAAGAATCTACTTAAACCAGCATGTTTTAATGTCACTTTGCCAGGCAACATAAGAAGTAGTTACTCATTTTAAAGACCTGACATTTGTACTTTCAGCAGGAAAAATTCTTCTGCCTCTCAAGTGCAGAGATACTTGAAGTTTCCTTGCTGGAAATCTGTTGCGTTCTGTTGAGATCATCTTTTTATCTAAAACCAAAATACACCCAATTTTCTGGCCAGTTTGTTAAATTGCTATCTTGGAGTCGAGTAGTGGTAATTCAAAACAGTGCAATATTTTCCACACAAAATGGAAAACTGTGTCCCTATAGAATGAAAACTGTGAAGGCAGCTCAGATGCTGGGTTTTCAGTACTGCCACTGGTGGTTGTGTTTCCTGTGATAAAATATGGCCAATGAAGGGCATCCACTGGAACGTGATTTTAGCTTGAAGAGAGCAGATGGAAGAAAAAAACGGTGGCCCATGTAAATATAGATTGGAAGATAGATGGGTTGATTACATACCTGTATGTGAGGTGTGCCATGGAAGCAAGACTTTGAAATAGTGTGAGGGAAGGAAGAAGGAAAGGGCAGGCAAAGGGTTCCCACCCTTTGAGTGCTGCCATTTGGGCAGGTCTGGGTGTCTGTCTTGGCGCATGTGGTTTAATGCATTCAATTTGGGTTCTCTTTTTGTGCAGGGAAATGGATTTTGCTTTCACAGCCTCGTAGCCCATCCTTTCACATTGACCATGGAGGAACAGAGACTAGACATGAAGCCTTCTGGACCCACAGTTGCGTCTTCCATAGCACTGATTCTGGAAAACACATGCTGAACAGTCATCAGTCCCAGAAGAGAGTGTGATTTCTGCTTTCTCTTTTTTTTCCCCGGGCCACCCACCCACTCCGTTGTTTTTCTCCACTGAGTGATAGCTAACTCGTTAAGACTCAGCACCCGTCGTCACTTGAGGAATGTACTGTGTCAAAGCCCTGCAGACTTCTGGATTTTGTTTTTCCTCCTCTTCTGCTTTCTCAGCTTACCTTTGGTTTTATTTATATATTTTGTTGTTGTCTCTCCTCATTCCCCTGGCTGTCACCGCTGCATCCCGGACAAATGAAGGTGACAGAGCACTACACATCTTACTATGGACACCAGGCCAGGTGCCACAGCAAAGAACCCAGTTCCTGTGAGCTGCCTGTGTACATTGCTGAAGTGACATTTTACATTAAGGTGCCATTGCAGTGATATAAGTATATTTTTTTCCTTGAATGGATAATGGATTATTATCTCCTCCGAAAGGTGCGTACGTGTGCGTGTGTTGGCGTGCAAGTCACCTTGTGTGTAGAACTGCCTGTGAATGTGCCCCAAACACCTCTGGAAGCGCAGGAGTCCCCTGTCCTGTGAGACCAGGCCGGTAGCTCATGTCTGAAATGATAGCAAGAACACACACATTAACAAGTGTTGAACTTTCTGTATCTGTTAAGTGTATTTTTTAGGTGCCACACTAACGTTGTTGAGTAGTTCTGCAGCCTGAAACGGGCAATTTCAACTTAGTTTTGGCTAATGGATTGCAGGATCTAAAGGGTGCTAAAGGTTTTTGTTAAATGTTGTTTATTCCTACTAGTGCCCTGCTCATGACCAAGAACAACCAGTTACTCAGTGGCAAGGTGGTGGAGACACCACCTGCATCTCCATCCACTGGTAATCCTGAACTGAATTCTTACGTAGCCTTTTTTATCTGCAAAAATAGGATTTTAAAGACTTGTTGAATGCTAGCAAATATATGCAGTTCTTCCATTCACAGAAGCACCTTGCTCTGTGTGCACCATAATAATCAGAACACTTCCCTGGTTCCTAGCACAGATAAGGAACAAAGATGCAACAAGACCTGTAAAGGTAACAGTTAGCAAGAGTTGTGAAGTGTGTCCTGTTTTTTGTGCAGCTGAAGAGCGGTTGAAGCGCAGTAGAAGACACTCTTCCTTCCGTGGCCCAGGGAGCAGTGCTGCAGCGTAGTGATTCTGCCTGGGAGAGCTTTCTGTGTTTGGGGAATTCACCCTGGTGTGCCGTGAGGCAGCTGGAGTGCAGCTGAGCGCCTGCACCCAGGGGACGCAGGGGGTCAGTACCTGGCAGGGGCAGGTGGCAGGGCTCCCCACGTGCTCCCAGGGGCCGCTCCCTGCCGTGGCTCGGGGCCTCGCTCCGGCACACGTGGGGCAGCGTGGACGTGCAGCCCTGCCCGGAGCCGGATGTGATGCCCCGAGGTTGCTCCCGTTTCCTCTTTTCCCTCCTGGCTGACCCTCCGAGGTAATTCCGCCTGATGTGAAGGAGGAGGAGCAGCAGGGCCTGGCAGGGGAGCTGTGCTGTCAGCTGAGGCTGGCCGTGGCAGGGCACCAGGACGTGCCAGCTGTGCCTGGCATAGGTGGCCACGGGCTGGGCCACCACAGGCTGCTCCTGGGGGCAGAGGAAGGGGAGTGCCACGGCACTGCTGCCCTCGGGGACAGGCCACCGCTCGCTTGTCCCCCATGACGAGTGTGTTCAGTTATCCTGCTCACACACCAATGGTTGATGTTTGTCCGGGTTTCTTGCTGTGCTAATTTTGTGATGGAACTTATGTATTAAAAATATATATGTATAAAATACAAAAAAAGCTGGTAAGTAACCAGTAAACAGGACTTAAAAAGCAGTATTTTTCTTTTATGTGACATTTTCATAACCAGAAAAAAAATCTGAAATACTAATCAGACAAATAAAAAGAGAGTGCATTTATTTTTTTGTATCACTGCAAGTATGTTGGAATATGCAAGGACTGTGGTTAAAATTAGAATGTATGAGGCATATTATAATTTAGTTCATACTGAAAAAATCTAACAGCATTTCTTGGTTTGTGCATTTGAACGATCTCTGGGTTAGATATATAGATTTTTCTATTTTGTTTTAATTTGTAATTTTTTCTCCCTCCGTGAATTTTAGGTACACATAACTTATGTCATTTATTTATGGTCTTTTATACCTAGTTTGTAAAATTGTAAAATAGCCAACAATGCAAACCTTTGCATTTGAAAATAATAAAGTAGTTGCTGTACAAACCTGAAATGGACTATTTCTAATTATTGCATGTTTTTTTAATTTAGTTTATCCACAACAGATACAGATACAGAATTCAGAGTAGCAGTCCTGGTGTTTGCCCCAAAGGGGTTTATTCTCTTAAGCAGATCTCACAGGAATGCACTCCGAGTTCATTTGAGCTGCATGGCTCCTGCACGTACCTTCAGCACTTTGCTGTTCCCTGCTGCTGTCCTGAGCTGTGGTGTTGGTGATGTGAGAAGGGGCTGCAGCCAGGCTGACCTCATTAATAATATCCAGGAGACTGCCTTGGAGACCAGGTGGTACCCATGGGCACTGTACCTGAGAAAAGCCTAGAGGGCCATCATTTTTCATATTCGTGACTGAGACTGGCTAGGTATAGTGTCCCTGCCCTGCTCCCCAGCCTGGAGCCTGCCTAAGGTCAGATACCCTTGGCAGGAATCCCACAGTGTCCTTCGGGCCAGGGTGTCACCTCTCCTGTGGAGCCATGGCTGAGTTACTGCATTGCTCTGCTCAGGGGCTACATTTGTCTGTGTCAGTTCTCCAACTCATGGCCAGAGAGGGAGAAGGGGAAAGGTGTCAGGAGCAGCAGAAAATGGAGAGGGACAGTCTCCCTGAGGAGGCCCAAGCCAGGAACTGAGCATGGATGTTGTGTAAAGGATGTTGCTGTGTGATGGGCCCGTGGGCGTGTGGGTGCAGTGGCCTCAGCCATCACCTCTACAGGGCTGCTGATTAGTTTGGGATACATAGGCTTTTAACTACCCAAATTACACATATGCACCATTCATGGGAGGCAAAGAAACAATGGTGGCTCTTGTGGAATTCTCCTTAAGATTTTGAGCTATTTGAAGGTTTTGAACCAAACTAATTGAGAGACTCCAGTGATATCAGCAGAACAGTATTGTGCAGTGCTGGTGCTCAAAAGCCCTGCTGCTAGCACTGGCTGTTTGTGTTTTAAAAGCAAGTTCACCTTCTGTAGCTGGCTGAGGAAGGCAGCTGGTGGGTGTTTCTGAGGTGCCTGGATTCAGCCAGTCAGGTACTAAGAGAGAATGTGTCATGGGTGGAGAAACAGATCCCGTTTCACATGCTCAAAGACGTTGTGCAAATTGTTTTGCTTCATTCTGAAATGAAAGAAGAACCTTAACATCTTTTTTAAGAAACAACTGTTTGAAAATGTCCATTGAAGATTGAACACTTGGGTCCTTCCCCTCCTTTTGCTGATTCTCTGCTCTTTTCTCCTTCTACTTCCCAAATCTAAGAAATCATCCTCTAGAAACTTCTTACCCCAATGGTTTAATTTACTTTCAACTAAAAAAGAAAGATCTCCTGGCCAAAAAGACGTTTTTTTCTCTTTCTCCCCCTCATTCTTTCCACATATTTATACAGTAGGGCAAATCTATTTCCACATAAAGCCTATATATTTGCATTTCATTGATGGTGAATGTCCCTGTCCTTGAGCTGAACATGGAGTAGTGCAAAAAACAAATGTAGGGGTCAGTATAGACATGTCAGGGAAAAAAAAATGTTTTTTGACAATTGCAAAGCAGAAAAAAGGGCATGATATGCTCTAAATCAGCAACATGATTAAAACTAGAGCTGTGTTTGAGGCCTTGACCTCAGTTATTTTACCCTTTCTCTTACAGGGAAGTACCCTTGGGCCATTGACTGATCCTCTGTTGAATGGGTTACAGACCCCTGACATACCTTTTTTCTGGCAGTGGCCCTGAACATAACTCTTTGTTTGTAGGAGCCTCTGAGAAAGTTATATGAATATGTAGACTTTAAAAGTAAAATTAAAAACTAAAGCATTTCATTCCAATCAGTTTAGTAAAACGTATTCTCCATGGGTGGATGGAGAGAGTAGCCACAGGAATATGCTACATTAACTTTCATACATAGACATGTATTTATATATATCTGGGGCAATTATATCCCAGTAATATGCTGTGGATTACTAGCCTTTAACCAGACCAAAAAAAGATAATATAAATCCTTGCTTTTATAGTTCTCTTGAACTTACTCATTACTCTCTTCTATAAAATCTTGTAATTATTTAAATAGGCTGAGGCATTTTGAGACATTTATTTTTTTGAAGACTTTTTAAAATGAAAAAAACCCACTGGTCAGCAAAACAAAGCCATCAACAGGAACCCAGCTCCCCTCCCATTTCTGACGAGGTAACCAGCCTCCCTCAGGGTCAGTAAGCATTTATAGGAGCAGGTAGGTACCTACTGCCAATTTTTAATGATGCTGCTTGGCTAAGGGGTGCAGCAGCTCAGGTTATGAACTGCTTCCTACTTGCATTTTCAGCCTTGCACTAAGCATCCTGCTGATGAAATGACCAGAACTCCACTCTAATCACCTTGGGGAGGGACTTTTCGAAGCCAACCATCACAGCAAGAAGCCAGATGAGGTCAGAGGGGCTGGAGAGCTGTGGGGGATGCCTGCTGTGCTGCCCTGGTGCCTCTTGTTGCTGGGAGCCCGCTGCAGTCCGTGTCCTGAGCCAGTCTTGGAGAGAGCTGCCTGAGGCAGGTCCTGCTCTTGCAGGGCTTCTTCCTTCCTCCTCCTGTGCTCTGTGTCAGTCCTTCCTCACCACAGCAGTGTCTCTGGCGTGGTGGAACACAGTGTCCTGCCTCTTCCTCACCGGCCACCGAGGTCTGGCCGGGCCTGAGCAGGGCCCAAGGGGCCCCCAGGAGATGCTGTCTGAGCTCCTGCTCACTGGAAGGCTGGGATGAGGTCCTTCCCCTGGGAGCATTGTCGGTGTCTGGGCTGTTCAGCAGCTGAGACTGGGCAAATCTGTCAAGCTCTGGAAATGCAGTTGCAGGAGGGGAGTGGGCATTGGAGGTGCCAGCTTTCAGTAGGTTTAAATCCAAAAGCACTTTAAGGATTCTGGCGTCAAGTTTTCAGAATGCTGTGGAGGCCTGTGCCCTCTCATTATGGCCATGTGCCAGTGGAATCACCTGCGCACTCAAAATCTAAGAATTCAGCACAGGAGTCCCCAGGGAGTACCTGGTTCATCTGCTGAGCACATGAACCTGTGTCTGAGACCATACCCAGCCAGCAGATTCACAACTGGTGACAAATATAAAAGACCATTTACTTCCACCTTTTTGGAAAACTGTTAAAATTCTGTTTGAAAAAAACACTTCTAAAAAAGAGGTTAAAATTGAGTGTTGATATTTTTCCACAATTAAAGAGGCTGCTGAGTTGATTGAAGCAGCATAAATGAATGGCCTAGGAAAGGTGACATTGATAATAAAGGAAATAAGGATAAATGAGTTGATCTGAGCCTGCAGGTGGTATGAACTGATTTCACTGGGAGTGCTCTGACTTGCATCATCTTGAAGATCTAGTCCTTATCTATATGCCACATGAAACTTAGGCAATTTTGTTTGTATATTTCACCAGAAAATACATTTTAAAGTGTGGTTTGGCGATGACTCAGGCAGGGATAGCACATTTAGGTTGGTCTTTTTGTCTGTTGATTTTATTTTATGTGGCCATTACTCATACAAATATTTGAAGTACTTGTTGAACAATACAGAATAATGGTATCCAACAACAGACAGGAGGGTTTCCATGGAGTCCTGCAACTCCTGGCTTTGTCAGCTTCTGTTTTCAGGTTTGATGGCAGATGGGTTTTATTTGCCCAAATGGTTTGGATTGCAGCACAGCATCCTCAGAGACCATTTTTGCAGACTCTCAGTGTTCCACTGTGGCTGCTGAAGAGGCAGGACATCTATGTGCCTGCAGGAGCCCTGGGAATGGCAGAGCCAGGATTCAGGGTCTTAACAGCCCTGAATAAGCTGTCTGTTGTGTTTTCAGCAGCACCAGCAGGGCAGTGTTGTTTTGAGTTTTGGAGATTCACCCACAGTGATGTTGTCCCACACTGTGCACTTGCAGGGTGGCTCTGGGGAAGGCAGGGAGGAGAGTCCAAGCAGTGGCAGCTGCTGAGCATTTGCAGGGAGCAACTCCACTTCTCCTGTGCCCAGAGACACTGCTCTCTTTTGCGTGGATTCAAAGTGATGTCTGTAAACTTTTCTTCCACAGATACTGCTTCACGTTTCACCTGCTTTTGTCTTCAGACCAGGCTGCACCCTGTTAGGAGCTACTTTTGACTTACACAGAGTTTTGGAAATTATTAGTTTTGGAGCCAGTTTATCACCCTGAACAGGTGGAAGAGATCATCAACAATTTTTAATCAGCTTTGAAAGTGGGCGTAGTTGATCCAAGAACAAAAAAGCATTCACCAAGTACTAAATCCAATCAACCGTGGGTGACTGATTACTTTTAGCTTTCTTAATTGATTGACTGTGGCATTTCTATGAAGGAGCTATTCTGAAACCCAAGGAAGTCCACACAAGTGTTTCAATTCTCGGAAACTTGTAAGTGATGTGTTAAACCTGTGTTTGACTTCAACAGTACTGTGTGTTATAAGCCAAATACACAGATGGGTGTGCAAGAGTTCTGCTGCAATAATGGGTGGGTTTTTCCTCTTGCTTAGTAGCAAGTTAAATGGTGGAAGGCATAGGTTTATAGATCCTTTGAAAAAAGTTTGAGGAGTTTTTCCCGGTTGAAAGCTTCTACTAGATGCCTAACAGCATCTGGCAACGGAGTTTTCAAAACGAAGCTCCTTTCACCCCAACGAAGTAGCACAAAATCTACCTGTATCTGTCTGTGTGTGAGATTGCCTTTTACACACAGCTGTGTGTGAGAGGAGCTGTGTTGTGGCTGGCTGTCGTGGTGCAGCTCTGAGCACTGTTCCCCAGCTCTCAGCCCCACCGTGGCTCTGTGGCAGAGCTGCCCTGCTGGACACGCTGGACACTGCCCTGGCACACCGAGTGGGCAGGACCTGCTCTGGAGGATGTGGCCCTGAGCTCACTGTGCATGGGCTTACCTGTCCCAGAGCTGCCCTTAGGACACAATTCAGGTAGGCTTTGTAACACCAATGTCAGATGTTTCATGGTATTTTACCTTACTGACAGCTACTTTTACTCTCACAACTGAAAATGAACCTGTCAAGTCCTGAAGTATGACTTCCCCAGCAATGTGTTCTAGGGCAAATCATTATAATGTCATTATTCTTTTATTTTCAACACAGTAAGACAACTCCAGCTGGCAACGAACGTGCATAATGCACAGTGATGCCTTTGGTATGATACAGAGCAACCTGTCAGGAGGTGACTCAGATCCAAATAAAGGTACAAGCCCTAATTGAACAGGGCTCAGTCATCACCCTCAGCTCTCAGATGTGTCTGCTGATGGGTTGGGACCAAGGCTCTTGTGGGTTGATTGAGAACTTTTTAAAAAATGCTTCTGAACCTAGGAATTTTAGCCACAAACAATCAGAGTCTCTGGGTCAACCTCGGTTTCTTTAATAACAGTAGGAAATTCCTTGGGAGTATTTTAATAAAAAATAATATCTTCTTGTCATAAAACAATGTAAATAAGTCACATCAATCTGTTCCTGAGCTTGGCTTGAGAGCTGGGGTGGGCCTATTGATGTATTAAAATGAAAGAAATGCAGTTGGTAAAATACTTTCTCTGGGACCACTTTTTATTTGTGAATTGAGGCAATTTGGTTAACGAAACAGACAAATACACTGCTGATATTGCATCTTTTTGCTACCCTGATTTTCCATCTGTGGAAAATACAACATGTTGTCTTCAATGTGCCCTTTTCAAGGTGTATAAAATCAGCAGTTGTCAATGTGTATCTAGCCTTTGCCAGCTGTGGAAATTGTCCAAGGTGTATCACAGCTGATGGGCATCTTTTAATTGCAAGTCACAATTACACTGCTCCCCTGCTCTTGGTTCCCCAGCCAGCAGCTGCTTGGAAGGGGAGAAAGACCTCACAAGGAGCCAGTTTCCTGTGGATTAAAGGTGGATTTTCCCTCTTTGGGCTGGGTAGCAGGTCTGGGAGTTGTTATGGTACCAGGACATGCAAATGCTGTTTCCATGTGAATTAATAGCTGAACTGACTCAAGTCCTTGCCACACTGTGCTCCCAGGCTCAGCCAGGGATGCACCTGAGTTCTGCATGTCCCGGGACATCCCAAGGGATGATGTTCCTGGGCTCAGACGTTGGGGAGCAGCAGTCCTGGTGCTTTGGTGGTAGGTATGTTTTGTATCATAGCAAGCCTTTAGTTTGGCATTTGCTTGGGGAAAGCAGTAAGCAACAAACAAGTGTGGCTTAAATCAGAAACACCTGCGAAATAATGCAGGGTTTGTACGTGTGTTTTAAATGAAAGTGGGGGCAAATTTTTTTTGGCTTACAGTTATGCAGTTTGTTGAAAAATTACATGGTCTCCATTCCCTCCTTCCAAAGTTAGTTGTTGTCAAACCCCAAGCCAACTGAAATAAGCTTTTGTTACTCACAGTGGAGGAAGAAAAGCTGAGCAGGATCAATTTGTGTTCTAAGAGCACACACAGCCAGCTCTGGGCCTGAGCTCTGGTTTGTGTTGCCTTGATCAAAGAAACCAGATAGAGCAGCAGACAAAGCCAGGGCCTGGGCTGGGCTGTCAGCAGAGACAGTAGGTGCACTTGGCAGGTTTTACTTGACATTCTCCTCTCCCCAGAAACCTGCATGTTTTCATTACATTAACTGTTAATTACTCCCCACAGTGTTACCAGCAGTGCCAATACTGAGTTTCTTCACCTGTGCTTGGGTCTCCAGTCCCTCCATGTGCTTGTCATGTCAACCTCAAGTCAAGCTTTGTCTGATGAAGTCCTCGTTTACTGGTTTTCTGATTGCTTCCTTACTACGTTCATCCCAAATTAATCACATTTCCTGTTCTTCAGCTCCCATTTATGTCTGTTTTTTTTCCTTTTCCATCATTAAACCTCCCTCATCCCTCACTCTTGAATCTCCGCTGGTGAGGAGTTTCCCTTTTCCCAAGACCTGGAAGCACTGGGATTTCCTGGCTGGCCCCAGCACAGCAGTCTCGGAACTGGAGAGGCTTGTACTTTTCACAGTCACACACACAGAGGGCATTACTACAGCATCTACTGCAGATACAGATACATTTCAGGAGAAAATGGAAAGCAGCTCTCCTTAAATTACTGAGGAAGTAAAGACAATGTGCTGCTGGGCACTGGAACGCTTCCTCCCTTTGCTCTCTACCAAAGCGTTTGTCAAACACCAGGCACGTTCCGCTGTGTGTGGTTCGTGTCCCGAGGAGGAATTTGCCCCCCATGTGTGACTGAGGAGCATTATGTGGTATTGTCAACACACACAGGGCAGCCCAGGCAGTTCCAAGTGTTCACATAACCCAAACAGCTCCCCAGCACAAGAAAAGTCACCAGATGATTTTTGTAATTCTAACTCTTTATTTTCTTGCTGGAATAGAAATATTTTTGTTCATTCATCCTTTTCCTTATAGGGTTTAATTTTATTGATTGTTGAACCAACTTGTACTAATGCTAAGCCCTTTCTGCTTGTATTAAAAAGGGATTTCCATAGACTTATAAGCTTACCTTTTTGAATCAGAATGCCATGTTGGTTTATCTCATAATCTTTAATATCTCATTACCAGCAGGAACAGCATATGGAATCTTAAATTGAGCAACTGAAGGTCTTAGTTGTGAACAAATTGTGTTCATTGTAAAGTCTGAATCTGTGCAGAAGATCCCCCGTGCCTCTCCCATAGGTAACTGCATGAAGTGCATTCATTCTGTAGGTGCAGTGACTTGCAGCACAGTACTTACCAAGAGCAATTTCAGACTGGTGGGACTGGAGCTGGCTTGCTTCATTTGCTTCATTTTGCAGCTTTTCCTCTCTTCTTTGGCATCAGTGTTGTGTCCTGGGGCTTTGGTTCAAGTGGAACCCAGCGAAAGCAGCTGCCTTTCAGCTGTGTGCTCATTTGTAGATGATATCTGATATCGATGGTGCTGCTCTTTTTGTTTATGTATCATTTTGTAAACTAAATGGTATTGTTTTAATGGATTTGCTGAAGAGCACAGCCAAGCATTCAGTTCATGAACTGTCTTGTTTGATTCATCGCTATTTGAAATTCAGTGTGTGACTGATCAACTGAGTTGCATAGAATTTTTTTCTTTATGTTGGTGGAATCAATCAAACTTTCTCAGTGAGAATCTGTAATTTAAAAGAAAAACATGCAAAACTGAAAAACCTTATTTTTATTCTAAGGCTTGGATTTTTAAGAGTGCCAAG
Organism: Phainopepla nitens; assembly: GCA_013400175.1. Lineage (NCBI taxonomy): Eukaryota > Metazoa > Chordata > Aves > Passeriformes > Bombycillidae > Phainopepla > Phainopepla nitens. The sequence goes on along the minus strand of VXBQ01006095.1, from coordinate 894,826 downwards.
CAGCATTAAAAATGGCTTAAGAAGTCAGCTGGCGTTTTCCTGGCATGAAATAGCACAGAGTTCGTGCAGTTTGTCTTACAGCACTTTAGTTCAGTCCCAGCATTGTAAGCAGGTATAAATCTGAGCAGCCCTGATGAGTGAGGAGGTTGTCTCTGCTTCAGTCTGGTCTCCAGGCTGTGAAAAGTTGGTCTGAAAGTAGGAGGCAGCTGAGGCAGAGCTGCAGCCAGGCTGACAAACAAAAGGGAGGCCAAGAAAGAGGTGGAGAAAAAAGGCAGAGGAAAAACTTCTAACAGAAAAACATGGAAAAAACCATGTTGCAAACTTTTTCAAAGTGGAGATTTTGCTTGTTTTTAGAGTTGTATCAACAAAAAATTAGGAGGCACAAATTAACGGTATTCACTTTTCTCTGGTGAATTAAAGTCATAGCTGTGTTTACTAAGTGTCAAAAGAAAAGATAATCTAAGAACATAAAGTTTGTTGTGTGTTAAGGAGTTCAGAACACAGACAATGGACCAAAGACATCCCTGGATGTGGCCTGAGGAGTGCATGCTTGTAATGCATTGCATATGTCCCTCCATGCACATCTGATCTGGGGCTGGCAGTCTGTGCTGTTATTTCACTTGATTTGTATATTTTAAAAGCCCCAGCTCCTTCCTCACTGAAGATGAGGAGATTATTTTTTGTATTTGTTTTAATTGGACACAAGTAAAGCAGATTCCTGACAAAGCAAAAATCCAAACATTTTTCTTTCTGTTGCTTTTTAGAGAACAAATATTTTTAAGGGTTCAGAGGGCTCTGCAAGTCAAGTGTCAGAACTGGAAAATGAGAAAAGGTGGGAGATAGAGGGGAAATTGTGATGAAAAAAAATGACAGAGTCCTGGCTGGAGAAAACAATAATGGATATTATTGCCTTCTGGGTAGAATGAAAGGACTGAGCCCTTGGCTGGTGTTAATTGCTCCAACTTCTCTAAAGTTGGTAGAGGATTGATTCACAGCAGTTGTAATCCTCAAGTTAAATCCCAGTCTCATTGGGAGTTTTATCATTGTCTTCAAAAGAAGAAAGATTGTAACCTGTGTGTTATTTTATTCAGTCACCCAGTGAATCTCTTAAGGGCAAAAGGACTGGGCTCAGCCAGCTCTTCCCTGAGGGAGGAGTGGGGGTCAGACTGCTTTAGGAACTAGAAATGTGGAACTAGCTCTCTGGAAAAATTGTCAAAAACCTTCCAAACAAGCCTTTGTCTCATCTTAGTAGTTGGTGTTTTTTCACAGCTACTATTCAAAACTGCTGAACTGCAAAATTTCCAAATCCAAGCCAGGTGAAAACTTCAGCCTTTGGCTTGTTTCCTGAGAAGAGTTTGGGTCTGTGTCCAACGTCCAGCGATGAATGCTGTGTTTTCACACGGCCGCGGCAGACAGCTGAGCTCCCGCTTGCAGACAGGAGCACGTGCACAGATCTCATTCTCACTGCGTCCTGTGCATGGGAAGCAGTTGTTGATCCTGCCTTATCAGAGGATAAACTCAAGGAATACAAACTCTACCGTAAAGTGTAAACCAGGCCAGGTGATGGGAGATGATGAGATTTAATGACAGGAGTGTCAAAAATACAGTCCTTGGCTGGATGAAATCTTTACCTGATGGAGTCAATGTGGGATTGGCCTTTGGCTGTCCCTATGCACCACTGCTGAGATTTCAGAGGTGCCACAGGCCACACGAACCCTAAGGGACAGAAAAACAGCATAATGCTCCTATTTTGCATATTTGGTGGGTTTTTTTCCCATGCCTTGTAACTACTGAACCATCAGAAAGCTGCTTTTAGGTTGCTATTCAGACTTGGTTAGGCAGTTTCAAGCTTAGCCTCCTAATTAACTACGTGGAGTTGCAACCTGCGTATGCAGGATATTGACACATTCCTAATTATCTTACTCATGTATGCTGAATTTTAGATACTAAATTCAACTTCCCTTAGGAATAAACTTGGCTCTGTTCCTCAGGCTCTGACTGAAACAGTGCAAGGAATATCCAAATCCCACTGTCAACACCATACAGATCCACACAAAGCCAAGACAAACTCCCCTCAGAGCCCAGCCCACATCCGCACACGACTGCAAGGGAAGCAGGCACAGAAAAGCAGTATATACATGGCTCAAAGATGAGGATATTCCTGGGGAGGACTAACTTGCTTGCTCTGAGTCTTTTTCCTGAAAATTTGTTTCTTTTTCTGTTGCTGAAAAGAAATGACTGGATAAAAAACTAACTCCCCTTTGTCAAGAAATGTGGTCTCTTAAGGTGGCATTGACAAAATATCTGTTCCTTGCACTGTATGAGGATGTTCTGTTCAAAAGTAGATTTAAAATTAGAATACAAGTTTTTGGCAGAAATTCGCTTGGTTTTTGTGTGTTGAAAATAAGCCAGATTAGTAACGGCTATGCCAGAATAGTGGTGTTTTAAGGGCTTTTATAAAACAAAAGATAACACAGATAGGTTTTTTGTCCTCTTGGTTTTTGCTTTGTATTTTTCCCTTTTCTGGTGAACCTTTCCCCTGAAATTATTTCTCAGCTTTTACTCCACGCAGTTGTGGTCTTCTCAGCATTACCTCTAGTTTCTGTTTTATTTTCCCTTTGTTCCTGTACTGACTCTGTGGCTAGATTTTCAATTCCTTTCTTGGTCAGATTGTTGGCAATCCCTGTAGTGTCTGAGAGCTGCAACATTTCATCCCATGATTGTTTTGTGTAATTGTATACCAAATACAGGCTGCTGTTGTGTTTGATGAGAAGTGAACAGTGGTGCACAGCCATCATTATCTGAGAGGTCACTATAGACTTTCTGATATTGGCAGCATTCTTGCAGAAGTGCTGTTAGCAGAGGTGAGGGTAAGGCTCGTGCCTCCAGCTGTAGCTTTCCAGCTCTAGACACCTTTGTGGGCAGGGGAAGAATAGGAAGAGTATCTAGCAGGAGAGCAGGATAAATAATTATGGTGGGGACAGCTAGGCTGAGGGTATGGAAAGGGCAACTTTCCTTTTGGTCAGCGTGAAATGATAGCCTGTGTTCTCTGCCAAGCCACATCCCTTCTCCTTAAAGCTCTTAGCCATTTAGTCTGTTCTCAAACAAGCAATTGTATTTTCTGTTTAAACAAAAAAATAATCAGAAAGATCAGGATTATATATTCAGATTTACTTTTTTTTTTTCCTTTACGTGCATGGTCACAGCAACCCTAAGTTTGTGAATAGATGGGCTGAGACTCCAAAGGTATTTTACTTGCAAATTGTATCTAGGAATTTCATTTGGGAGTTATTAGTGAAGGGCACTTTGGGGGGTTTGCCTGCATACCAGAACTGTCCAGGCATCAGATTAACTTTGTATAAGGACAGGAGAGTTGAGGAGAGTACAGGCCCTTGGGACACCCTGTCCTTCCTCTGCCTCTTCTGTTGTTCCACCAGCCTACCCCTCTGCTTGGGGGCTGCCTAGAACCTGGTGGAGAAGCCATAACTCAGGATAGTCCTGTAATTCAGCATAGATCAGCATCACACCCCTGACAGTAAACGTGGGCAACTTGAATCCAACAAAAAGTTCAGAATGCAGATGTAGACTGGAAGACATTCAACATCTAACTGCTACAGCTTTAATAAGGACAAGCAAAAAGCTGGAGTCAAGAATCCTTCCCACATCTCCTTCTTAGCTGGCTCATGAGAAATGGGTCACCAGATTCTGGAGCACTGCTGCAGCTATCAATGCTGGCAAATAGCTGAAACCCCTTTAATTCTGTCCAGCTTAGGGGAGTTAAAAATTCCATCACATCACACCACAGCTTCCTCTTCGTGCTGCACAGGCACTCCATAAATCCACACAGCTCTCTCCCTCTTATCTGAATCACAATGCAGTTATTAAACAAATTGTAAGTCTATTTCATATCCTTTTTACTACTTTGAAAACTGCACAATATAAAGCTTAATAAAAGCTGAATGCTCCAAAACTGCTCTTAGAACTGAAAATATGACTACATCAAAAGACTTTACAAGGGCAGGATTTTAATGGCTGAATAATACGCTGGAACAGAGCAGTAATTTCTTCTCGAATGCTGGGATGAATTATTTATGCTTTGACAACATTATGTGTCTCTAAAGCAGCTTTTAGTTATTCGCCTATTGGAGGACACAGCTGATCCTGCTGCCCACTCTTGTAATTACATTAACCTCCTGACACTACATGACAAGCTTTTCCTGTGAACTGCGATCAATAGCCCATAACTGCTACCTATTTAATAGGGCCATGGTTACACTTCAGTTCAGATATAATTAGCTCTTTTCCCCCTTCCTCTTTTAACAGAGTGTGGAAAAAGCCCATGTTGTTTAAATTAAAAAAAAAAAAAAAACCACAACAAAATAAAGGCTGTTAAGGAAAAGAATAAAAGCATTCAAATCACTGAATAGGCAAGTAATATGTTCCCTGAATTTGGTTCAGAAATGTGCAGCCCTTCCATTATTTCACATCTACATTTAAAATGAGTGGGAAGCCATAGCACATGAGAACTTTTAGGAATTACTTAGAGAAGTGTTGGTACAGGTGGGCAAGGCTGTGGCACGATACAGCTGAAGCACATGCTGATAATGAGATAAAGGAGCTTCGTTTCCTCTCTTTCACCTAGCTTTCACATGTCATTGCATACCATTGGAGCTACCTAGTCTCAGGGATATATTTAGATTCAGATAAATATTTACAGGGCTTGAAGTGAAAGTGTTTGACTAATTGTGTTAACACTTTTAAACAAGTAATGCTTTCTTGAAGCTAATCTTTTTGCTGTTATGGACTATTTGAATAGACTAATGGATACAAAACGAAAGACATTGATCTTCATCTTGATGCAATAGAAGTTACCTGCCATGGGGCCTTTAAAACAACTTTTCATTCCTTGATCTGTAGGTAGGTGGCCATGCTCATGCTGTTGGCCCAGAAAACACTGCCCCAATTGTAATTTAAAAGTTTATATTCTCTACTCCAAATAATTATTTACGTTTTCGTGTGCTACCTTGCAAAATGGCCTTCAGGAACTAAAGAGGTTTTGTTGGGTTTTTTTGATTTTGTTTTTTGGTTGGTGGGTTGAGTGCATTATGCTGCTGCTCGTTTTAACAGAACAGGATAAATGCTTGTAATCATGTTTTATAACTTCTTAAAAATAGGCAGTTTGCAAGAATTATTCTTTCAATAAGGATGCAAAGAAATCAAGCTGATGAACTTCTTTCCAGATCATCCAAGAGATTTCCAACCAGGTTTGCACCAAGAAAAATTAATACAATCAAAACATGACAAGACAGTATTGGTAGTGAAAGAACCTGATTGGTTTCTCTCATCAGAAACATGTCTCTCGAGGTCTGTGAGCCCTATCTGTTTTTTAGGAACCTCACTCGAATTTCAAACTTTATGGAGTTAGATGCTTAAACTTATGTAACATCTGGGTCTTAGGACTAGCTTGTCTTCTCTGAAGTTACTGGAAAATATTTTTTTACTTGCTTGGCTTCATTGTCAGGAAATGGTTTTTCGTGCGCGTACCTGTTGTGACAAGTTTTTTTAAAATGCAAAAATTACAGACTCTAACTTCAGCTTGTAAGTAGTTATTCTCTAACCTCCAGCTTCTTAGTATTTATTCTCTAAAGAAAATACATTCACTTGTAGTAAAATAATAGCTTTTGTTTACTTGTGTTTGTACATTTTATTGACTTAAGTGGTGCTCAGATCACGGACGTTGCTGAGGCCCTGGGAGGCCTCCTGACCCTGATCATGCCTTGCTGTCCCCAAAATAGAACCTAAACTGCTCTGTGACATTGGTTCTCTGGAATAAGGGTGAGGTTTGATGATTAACAATATGTAGTCCCAGGAAGGCTTACCTTTGCTTAGTAAATATTATATTTCCTATTTCAAGACTATAACAAAGCCATGGTTTGCCCTGCCCTCAAAACTCAGAATAGAATAATAGATAAGAAAGCATATTTCTGCTATAAAAACTTCCTTATCAGTGTGTGCAGTTGCTATCTGGACACATTTTTTTTCAGCATAGACAGATTAATAGAATTGTTAATACCCTTCTAAATTAGAGTAATAGCCCTGTCTGAGATGGTAACTAGATGCCTCTGGGAATAGCACTGGAATAATCAACCATAAGGCAGAGATCCCAAGGAAGCTCTGAAACACCTTCCCATTTCTCCCAAGAGACAAAAGACAACTAAGAGAAGAGCTGAATAAGCAGTTAATAACATATAATGAGTTAGAAGTTTAAAGTTTATGATGATTCATAATTATTATAAGAAACCAGTTTGTCAATTCGTGAATTCAAGACAAGCTTGTTTTCCTGCACGCTGCCTATTGCCACTCGCTGTAGCTGTGAGGTGTTGTACTGCCTTTCAGCAGAACTTCATTTTTGGAGACATTTTTTCTTTCCTTCAGCATGTCTGTCAAGTAAGCAAAGGGTTTGGCTCGGTTTTCTCTTCCTCCTCCTTAAATTAAAAAAAAAAAAAGGCTGCTAGTCAGATTTTCTAAGATATTTTTGGTAACAGAATTTCCCTCACACAGATTTGTTGATGCCAGTAGCTGACAAGGTGTGTTAAAGCAAGTTCTTATAAAACTGCTGTCCTAAGAAAAGTGATAGATTATCTGCTTTTCTGCAGAAGGCAGACGTCCTCTTTTCATGGTTGAGTGTGTCAGAGGCTCTCAAATGTGAATCTCTTGTAGCCTTGACAATCTCTTGTATCTTGAGAATGGAGTGAAGGAGACAGAGGTAAAGGACCTGAGGGGAGGGCAGGGAAAGGAGAAGGAGAAGGAAGGCTAGTTCTTAGAGCAGGGCAGAAGCAAGCACCACAGCAGCTGAAGGGATCAAATGGGTCGGTCTGTCTGAGACATTGACGTTTGGGAATGCATCAGATGGGAAAAGGGTCATTTAGCAGTTTACTAGCTTCCACAATTAACAACCCCTCCACCCCAGATGGAAGCAGTGATAATTTTCTTACTATTTTTATAGGTTAGTTCTAATAAGATGTTGGAAGATCTCAGTCTTTCTTTGAGGCTTCCCTTGTGTTATTTAACATGTCATTTACTGTTTGTCTACCAAAGAAACTCTCATCTATTTAGAAAAAAGGGACTGTATTGTTATTCCCAGTTTACAAAGTAGGAATTGAGACTCACTGAGAGATAGTTCTTTTATTAAAGGTCACCCAGACAGCATGTGACAAAGTCAGGAACAGAAATCAGATCTTCAGAACCACAAACCTGTTCTTTAATAGCAAGGATATCTTTCCTTCTGCATTCTTACTGTTTGGAATAGGCTGAGAAGCTCTTTCTGACTGTGGATTTGTTTAATGGTATTGCAAGATCAACACTAGTCATCTGGCTGGAATTTTCCCTAACAAGTCATATCACTATGTGTTTATTTAATATGAGATAACCTTTCATTTCCCTGCTGGCAAATATTTCATTTCAGAGATACTAAGCTGACTAAAGTTACAACCTGCATGAGTGATATGGAATTTGAAGTTAAACAGCAGACTGTTTGTTATATTTATAACTGATTGCAAAAGGGATTTCAGTTCATAATTAAAAATAAAAAAATCAGGAGCTTGTCAGCATCAAAGTGAGGGAAGCCCACACTGGGAAATGCACAGCATAGCTAAAATATTTATGCACCTATTTATTTTCTTGCACACCCATGTGATTAATCTGTGTGCTATCAGCTGGGCTCCCGAACAATGATTTCCTCAGTTCTGTATTGCACAGAGCAAGGCACTGCATGAAATGAGAGAGAGCTGTTTCAGTTTTCCTGGGCTGTTCTTTGTGCTACAGCAACAGGCAGAGTCTGGATTGTTATGAGCAGGGTGTTTCTCATCCTGCCAGGCCTTTTCCTACAGCCCCAGCCAATTTGGCCTCACAGTACACTGGTCTCTAAAGGCTGAATGAGCTGAGAATGTGGTTTTGATTCTTATCTCTAAGCAGATTTGGCTCCTTCATCTGACGTGGGGAAGGGGAAATGAAAATCAAACCTGGAATCACCGGTAAGGCAATGCAAAGCACTCCTGTGAGGCTGGCAAGACACAAAATCTCAGGGTACATCTTGAGCATAGGCACAAGTCCATTAAAGACAGTATTACCCCTGTTTGGGAGCTCCTATTCCAGGTGCTCTGGTGCATTCTTTTCCAGATAGGAGAGTTCAGACACCTTCTAAAGGCACCTGAATAAACAAAGTCTGTGGGCATTTAACTGAGGTAACACTGGAAGTCATAGAAAAAGATATTTTCCCTGTTGTGTGGTAACCCACCCATTTGTCTATACATTATTTAACAGTGGTCACCTAAGGATGGCAACCAAGGGGTATCTCGTGTCCCCTTTGACATGTTACAGGAACAGTATTCCATTACAGCATACAGTATCCATAATGGCTTGAGAGATACATTCTCTGTATCCAGTGTCCATTCTGAACAGGGAAGGAGAAAAATGGTAATATGATCACACTGTCCATAGGCTGGGAGTCAGGATACAGCTGGGCTGCTTCCATTGAAAGAGAAGCCTTGAACCCAGCAGAACAATTTTCTTCNGGAGAATGTGTGGGTGGTTTATGCTATGAAACAGGATTTCAGTTGCTGTATAGCAGCTGTCTGCAGCAAGCAAACTATGTCCACCTGCTTGTTGAGGTAAGCAGAGCATAGGCACTCTGAAAAGAAAAAACCTGGAAACCTGGGCCCTGTATTTAGATCTAAGTTTAAGCTGCCTTCACCCAGGATGGGTCCAGCCCTGCTCCTATTTCCCAGACAGGAGGCAAAGTCAAAGGGAGAGAGTTGCAAATCCTGCAGTGCCAGGGATCTGACACAAGCTGCTGAGCATCCCTGTGCTCCTTGGCGTGAAGGCACCAGGCTGGCACCCCCTGTGGTTAGAAATCCCCCTGTGGGGCTGCCTGTCCAAACTTTCAGTAGGATTTTTCCCTCATCTGTTTCACCTCGTGCTCCTCATCCAAATCAAGTAGGTGAAATTATTATTCCCCGGTCTTACCCTTTCATACCTCACAAGGCTTCTCATTTGATTGTTGTTTGACTCTGTGCAGCCCAACTAAACCTCCCACAAAATCAAATATGTAAAACTGCAGGAAAAGTATATTTCCTATGTACTTTCATGCTTCTCACAGTGTTTATATACCGCCTCTGATGATTTTTAAATGTCATTCATATTTTAAAATTATTTGATTAAATGTTTAATTAATTTTGCTCACGCTTTAGTTAACTATTGCTATACCTAGCAGTTTCTATCAGGTTGTTTGTTCACTTTAAAATCACTCCTGCAGTCAAAGGAATTGACTTCCAACTGCTCTGCAAGGGTCTATGGCACAGATTGCCACAGAGTGTATGGTATTATTTTTGCTTCTTAACTAGATGAACATTCCTCCTAATCACATTCCTGTGGGAATGACCATGTATAGAAAGCTAGGATTTGCTTTCCCAAGCATTGAGAGAAAATCTTATAAAACTCAATTTCCATAGTAATTGTAGAAAGCAAACGTATCACAGATACTCATATCCATGGAGCATCTGTGTGTTTGTCTCATATTCTTATGAGATTTCTTTATTTCTTGAGTGGTTTTGCATTATTCAGCCACTTCACTTTTGTCTATGGTCAAAATCTGATTTATCAAGATAAAGCTGTTATTTCCACAGGTAGATGTAACTATTGAGGTGAAAATAAAATGTAATATACTATGGGAAAATGCAAACTAAGATATATGAGAACAAAACCTTTCTACAGCATGCTCCAAATTGGCAGGGACATAGCAAGAAATGATGTAGTAAAAAGACTTGGGATTGATTGCTTACATAAAATTAGCTTTGATCTGCAGTGTGATATAACCAGAAGAAAGGCTAGCACAGTTTGGGGCTGCATTGATTGGAACATGTCCTGGAGCAAATAAACCAGAGACGGGGTCTTGTTTTAACTCTTTGGGGTTTTAATGCTGTGGGTTTTCCCCCAGACTAGCAGCCCTCAGCCTTTCACAGTGATATCCTGGGCCCTCGATTACTCTGTGTGCATCCTCATGTACTTGTGTTTGGGATGTCTTGTAAAGATACCAGCAGCCCAAAAAATACTGATTGCAGGAAAATAAATTGGCCTGGAAAGACTGCTGTTTAGAGATAAACATAAGGTGTTCTGGTAAAATTACATGCTTAGCAGGATAGCAGCTAAGTAGCAAATAAATGCAAAATAATGTAATTGATGTATATAGAAGAAAAGCAAGGATTCTGTCACACCATAGAAGCTATCATATAATTAGGAGCAGTAGAATGAATATAAAAAGGAAAAAACCCAATTTGAATATTAAAAAAATATTCTGAACTGCCTTTAGCCTTTCAAACAGCATCCCAAGTGAGGCTGTGGGGGATTCTTGAAAATTGATCCTATAGGTATTAATTAAAGAGCCAATAAACCTGCAATCGAGAGCAATCTTATCTCTCCTGGAGGGATTGCCCAAATGATCTGTGCAATATTTTTTTGTCTCTATCTCCTGTGGCTTATGCAGATGAAAAAGAAAAGCAGTAGTGATGTCTTCAGCACAGGTGGTGACCTGGCTGTCGATGAAACATTGAGTCCACCAGCCCTGCAGATGCCGGATGGAGAAGGGCAAAGAAAGGAGGCAGCTGGAGAGGGGACGAGCAGAAGACCCAAGTGCAGTGCCCTGCTGAGAACTGCATCAAGGCAAGAGAAAGCAAAGTGCAACAGGGGCTTTAGAGAGGAAAAAGAACAAAAAAAACCTTCTTGTAGGACAAATGTGTGCTCCTGTGCCTGAACCCACTGATGCCACAGCAGCTCTGCAGCAAAACAGCACTCAAAGCAGTGCTCGGGGTCAAATGGTGCAGCAAGGTGCTTGGGTGCAACCTGAAGGTAAAGGGGGTGCTTTCCCTCCCTTGTTTCAGCTCTTTTTGCTGAGTGAGTCCATGGACTGCCATGGAGGAACACTGGACCCCCAGACACCTCTGGAGCTGCCTGTCTCCCTCCTCTCCACTTGGTCTTGTCCAGCAGTGAGTACCTCTCCCTCGGACTGGGGAGACCTTCTCCTGCATTTATTCCTCCTAGGATTTGATGAGAGCACTCTTGAAAGTGAAGAGCTGTTTTACAGACCTGCAGACAAAATGTATCCATGGATATATGTTTTCATGTATTTGAGGGAGTCAAGCTGAGAGGGGTGAAGCTGAATAGTGTTTTCTGTGTAGGTAGTAGTAAATCCAATAATATATTCCCAAATGCTGTGTTAGGTAAAAGTCAACAGCTAAAGTAGTCACTGTATCAGCTGCAGGCTGATATGCACCGCGGGCTTCCCAGTCCCACTGTAAAGGAAATTGTCAGTGTAGCCAGGAGCCACATGCAGCAACTGAGGCGGCTGTTCCCTGCTTGTGTGTCACACGTCTCAGCAAACACAGAAATCTGCAAGATCTCTGTCTCATAACATGCAGCAAAGCTTTTTCCTGTTTAGAACTGGGATTTTTCTCTCCCCTAAGAAACACCAGGTTTGACTTCTCTCACACATTGTGGGAACACCAGTTCCTGGGGAAGAGATTTCTGCTTGGCTTTGTGCGCACATGAGCCTGCTCAGGTGAATTGCTTGAGTGTGTGAGAGGGTAAATCATCATTTTGTGTAGTGAATGTGTGGTTTATTTTGTGGAAGAGTGGGACTGCTATCTGTTCAAGACTGTATTTTTGCAAAAATCTACATGATTTAATCTAATTTCAAAAATATGTAAAGGAATTCAAAATGTAGCACTTGTCATTAACTGTTTGGAAATGCAAAGAAAATTGTAGCTGTTGGTTTGCTGCTTGATTAACATTGTGGTTGTTCTCCTTATTTTCCAAATGGTTTTGGTCTATTTAATGCATCTTCACTTCTGTGCAATTAATTGTTATACTGATTTCTTGTACCAGAGCTCCTGTTAAGTGGATGGATAATGCAAAAATGCTAACACTAGTGCATCACTTTTTTTTCTGTCTAATTTTCTTCTGAAAGATGGCCTCCTATTGATATCACTTTCCCTTGTAATCACATTGGCAATTGTTTGAAGGTGCGATGGGAAAGCTTTTAAACATGTGACTGTTCCAATTGCCTGTGAGTATCAGTAGTGGAAGTGCTTTTGAGGTCATGCAATGACAGATCAGCAGTAGTACAAGGTAGCTTTTCTGACCAGGCAGCAACTAATTAATGTTGCTTGTGCAACGAGAAATGACTTTCCACTGCAGCTGATAGAAATCAACCCATAATGTTAAATCAAAGAATACTGGCAATTTGCCAAGTAAGTGAAGACCACAGATACCCTGCAACAGAAAAAAAAAAAATCAGTTTCTCAGATAAATGACCTTTGAAGGTTATTCATCTAGGTCCCACCAGAGTGGGTGCTCTAGGTTTCCTCTCTTAATACTCCTCAGAAGAAATTTGCTTTGTTTGTCCCTACCTGATTGCTATAGTCTTTAGAGGATATTTGTTTTTAAGCCACAGTCTCTGTTATTTCCTTTGCTGCCTGAGCTTAGTGAGAACTCTGTGCCTCAGACATGCAATAAAGCCCAGTAGCAGAGGAAATAACAGCGCAGTTAACCTCCCTAACACTGATAATAAATAAGCGCTAATAAGATATGTACCAGGGTGGCAATTGCCCTGACATAATGAAATGCACTAGTTTAAATAAGTGGTAGCTGGTGTCATCATGCTTTTCAGTAAAGAACCTGTATGCAGGCACTATATTTTCTGGGTAATTTATGTGTCAGGTTTTGTAGGCAGTTTAGCTGCTGTTAAGACATTTGGTCCAAGTGGCCCAGTTTTCATAAATTCTTGACACCAAGCAGAACTCTTTGTTTTTACAGGTGCCTATCTCTGATCTGAGCTGTTCTTTAAAAATATCACCCCATTTTGGGGGTGGGGCTGAGATTCTTAGAAATCCGGGCTCTGTATTCTCCCTTTTGGTTTAAACTTCATTTCACTGGATTAAAGCCAGCTCCATTGCTGCCATGACTCTTGATAGAACACAACATCTCTGCCATCAATTTACATCCTTGCAGACCAAAAACACCTCTCTTCACCTCACCCCACTGGCAACCTATCGTGACAACTGTGTGGATATACACACTCTGGAACTGGAGAGGAAGTTTAGTTCATTGCAAAGCAATTCTTCAGCGGGGCTCAGTGAGGTATTTTGAAGGAAGGGTTAAGGTTGTCTTTGCAGCAGGCCCAATCCAGGAGAATGCAAAATGTCCGCCCTCAAATAGGTTGTCTCACAGCTTGGGCCCTGCTTAGAGCAACTCATGTGCTGTAATTGAATTTCAATACCTACAAAAAAAGAGGGTACTGAATAACCAGAAGATGTTTATAAGTAGCAATATTAATTAGACAATCATGGCTTATAAAAGCCACATGAGGATGTGATTTGTGAATTGTAACTAAGTCTCAGGGATTGTGGTGATTTATTATGGTTTGGAAATAGAACTGTAAATTTGTAAGTGTTGTGCCTCATTATTACGATTATTATTTTTTTTACTCCATGGCTCCCTTGACATTTATTGTGTTACTAAAGACAAGAATAATAATACTAGAAAATGGTCATGTTTTATCTCTGTAATATTGCTGGCAAATTGAGACAGCATGGTAGCAAAATCAGAGAAGAAGAATTCTCTGAAGTGCCCATGCCTTTGGTTTATAGAGCTTGTTAGATTTTCGTCATTGCTTGGTTGCAAAAAAACATCTGTTCCTGCTTTTGGGAAATATTTGTAGCACTTTTACAGCAGGATTTAATTACTGCCAGTGAAGGGTGGTTGGGTGCCATACAGTACTAAAAGATTTTTATCTATATTCCTCTGTATCTATGAAGTGTAAATGACAAATAAGAGCACTATTTAGCTGTGACTTTAGTTACAAAGGCTACTTGCTCAAGAACTATGTGGTGAGAGAGTTCAAATGATGGTCAATACTCAAAGGATTTGGTTTCAGAGTAGCTCACACAGAGATGTGATTTGTTTCTTTTTGAGCTCCAAACCAGAATGCAGCTTGCTAAATCCTAAAACTATCAGCCACAGCAAAATCTCTAACAAGAACCTTGAGTGGATCTGAGGTGCTGGGAACTTTCTGAGCAGATGCAGTCAGTGTTGCTTATGGTCTTTAAAGTGCTGATCACTCTTGGCTCTGAACACTATGCTTTTGATAGGGCTTTGTTTTAATAAATGATTTTGTTAGGTTTTAGTCGTCCATCTGCTGTTTGGGAGAGATCTTAGACATTTCTGTTATTATGAAGATACAATCTGATTTTTATACTGTCCCAAAAGGGGGGCATCTCACTCTTCTAGAAATATCTAATGCATAAATGTGACTGATGGCATTTGATTACTACAATTTCTCTGGTAATTAGAGAGAAGCGTAATACCTGAGGCAGCAGTAATGCCAGCTTTGGCTCCTTCCTTTCTCTTCAAAAAGCTTACACCACTCTGATTTTTTAAAGCCTGCTTTCTCTCTGTTCTACTAGAAAAATAAGCCTATTCCCACATCTGATGACTTCCCTCATTTGAGTTATCCGTGAATTCTCTGAACTCTTCATCCTTGTCAATTGTAATAGCTCCAGAGAGAGAACCAGCAGCAGGTCCTGCATTCTCTTGCAGAGTGCGTGTCTCCAGCTGAATTGCAAAGAGGATGACTTTGCAGGCATAAAGCCAGGCTTGTCACAGATGTTCATGAAGCTCCAGTTTGGCCTGGGGAATCTTTCTGCTGCAGCTCCTTGCTCTGCTCACACCCTTTTTGTACAGTATTTGCATGAGAAGGGAAGAGCCCGGCTTGGCTGGCAGGGGCACGCCTGGGAATTTGTGCAGAAACTCTTCAGTACTCATGCATGGGGCATTACATATGGAAATCATGATGTTATTATAGCTTATAAGAAACATTTATATTAGGGTGGCACCCACATGTTCTGCTCTACATTTATGTATGCAAATAAGTGACAAAGCATTTGCAGTTTGCAACTGAGAACCTATTTTTTTTCCTTTAATCTGAGTCCTCAGTCAGTTCCTGCAATGACCTAGCTGTGGCAAAGGTTCACACTGTGGTATTTGAAAATAGTTTCAAACACCTTCAATGTTTTTTAGCAATACTGACATGCCTGCACACGCAAACAGACATAGTCTGGACTTTCTTTATACTGGCAAAAAAGTGCATTTGCCAGTTTATTTTGTGTATAGTGCTGGAATTGAAACAAGCCATAGCCCTGGGGACACCTTACATTGTGTTTGCATGGTGCTTTTCTCAGCACAGACACTTGGAACCCCAGGAGACACTGTTATGCTGGCAAAAGCTTCATGTGTCAACCTTTATTTTCTTTAAAAATTCTTGGAATTCAATATCGAGTCATCCTGCCCTTTCCCTTGTTTTTGGCTCCTAATGCTTTGCAGAACGTTTGGTGATGGATTGGTGTGTCTGGGTGTTTGTTCCACACACTGATGTGCAATAGCCTGGGCAGGGTTAAAGCTTCAGAGAGATAGAGAAATCCTCCCTCAGCTTTCTCCTGAGCCCTAGGAACTCAGGTCACATCTCATTCATTAGACAAACTAGCTGCTCTGAAAACAGCATGCAAAACACTCTGGATTACTCTCATGCAAAAGTTTAGTAGCCTGTTCCCCCAAGGAGCGCCAATAACTCAACTTTCAGACCTCAAAGAAAAGCTGGTTTTGAGGGTCTAATTTACAACGGCTTGAAAATGAATGGGGGGTAGTGTTTGTGAAGAACTGGGAGCTAAAGACAACACACATCTTGTTAGTTTAAGGTGGCAGGGCTGCCCCCTCAGCTGTAATCTCTGCAGATTACCTGCTCCTGCTCCACTCACAGTGCTGACAATGAGCTGTTCATGGCATACTGACCTGGGGCACATCCAGAACCACTCACATTTCTGCTCAGGGTATATAATTTCATTGCTTTGACACAGACAGGATTTATAATAGCAGGGGATGATGTTTTTTCTCTACCTCAAATGAGTGACAATTCTCATATTCTCTCTCTGTTGAGCCTTGTTTCTCTCAATTCTAATGTGATTTTCAATCTTGCATATATCTATTTGCAAAGGTAAATGAGATATTTCCTTGTATGGATGTAGGCAACTGATGAGAAGGTTTACTAAGGTGGTTTTCAGTGTAAACACCCTGAATTCAAACAGTTATACAAAATGTCAGGCACTGTCAATCCACAATGCTGATTTACTTGGTCTTTGAAACTTTACTCAGGAATTAATTAGGAATTCCTAGTTTCTGAAGTAAATCTTCTTTAATGTGTACCTGGTAATGTGACATGTAAGTCAGGATACCAGAACTAGGAATTTTGGCATCAAGATAACCACTTCAGTCTGAGTGATATTGTGTCTGAAAAGATTTGTGCATAGGGATAGGGATAAGTACAAGAAACAAATTCAAATGTTTAAAGACCTAAGTGACTGAGAAACAAAACCATGCCTCTGGTAATGTCTTGTAATGACTTAATTACCTTCTCTATTAAAAAAAAAATTATGCATTTCAGTTGTAGTCTGAAGTGACTGAATTACTAATTTCTAGAGGTTGCATTTCTCTATGGCTCTTTTTCTTTTATTAGCACTGGATCTTCTTTTCCTGTAGGTGCTGCCTCAGGTATGTCTATGCATGCTCCAAACTTATGCCTGTTTGTAGTGTAGACAAATACTGTTTGAAGGCAAACCCAACATAAAGCAGAGGAGGATCCAGGTGCAGAGAGGTTGGTGACAGCACAAATGTACCTGAAAAACCCTGCAGCCAGACCAAGCTCTGTGCTACCGCCCTGAGAGCTCTGGGTATTTATTTCTTTTGCCTCCCATTTTGCTCTGTTCCAAACATAGCAGCCCTTTACAGGTGAGATTATCCCCTGTGAAACCCTGCACAATAAAAGACTCCTTTCAGTACTGGTAACAACATAAGTTTAGGAAAATGCTAATAATAGATTTTGTTCTGCGTTCTCTAAATGTTCCAAACTCTCCCATTGATTTTAATAGCTCTTTTGCCTGAGTCATTGTTATGTGAGCAGGTTATGATTGAAATGGCCTAATTCTCATTTACAGGAAATGTGTATGAAATAGAAATATCCACAGCCAAGTCGTCATTATATGTGCGGTAGAAAGGGTTTCAATGTAGTAGAAAGTAATTTAGCTTTAAAGGTGAAGGTGCCTCTCTTTTCATTTCCTTTTACCATAGCTTCTGCTGCTTTTTTCATGTCTTTCCTCCTTTCTTGTTAGCTTCTTCCAGGGACTGGAAGCTGAATGGTGATTCTGTCTACAGCTCTGTTCAGCTCAGATTCTTATTCTGTGTGCGGTGGTCAAACGTAGTTGCACAAATTCTTGGGTACATTAAGGATTTCCTTTTCTCATTGGAAAAATACCTCCCAAACAAAACTAGTTTAGAATCTCATGTCCTGTTACTCCCATGCAAAGCTCTTGCCTTCTCCAGCAGACTGAAAAAAATAGATTAAGAAAGTTTGGTAAATGAACGTTTTACCCATTTGATCCCTGAAGGTAATCAAATCCTTTTAGATTCCTGAGGTTTATTTGGGGTTTTTTGCAGCATTTGAACCAATATTCATAGAACACCCAATCTAAAGTTCTTCACTGAAGTGACAGATAACATTAGCAGATGTTTGTAGTCTTCAACAGCCTCATCCTGCACTTTCAAGAACTAGACACATTGGTAGAAATGTCTCCCTGGTTCTGTGATATAAGATGGCACTTGTATCAATCAAGGAAGCACTTAGGAAACTGGAGATAATGCTGCAGCTGAAGGATTTTTTCCCTGAAATTTTTGCTGCAGAAAAAAGTACATTAAGATAAATATCCCAGTGTCAGATGCACACAAGGAGGTCTCTTTGTTGAACAATGTCAGTAGATTAAAGAAATAAAAACACACGGTGCTGTCTTTCTGCTGTTACTCCAGTGAAATTCTGATATTCTCCACTTGGTTGAAAAGAGAGTCGTTCCAGCTTTTTACGAAGCTCATGACAGGAGAGTTCAGTACTTCATTTCTTACCATTTCTTAGAATGAATTTTTTATGCCAATACATTATTTCAAAAAACTTATTTTTTTCTTTTTTTTTTGCAAGAATGAGAGCATTTTTCCCTTGATTCCAAACTAGTGATTTGCATGTGTCCAGGTATAACTTTGGTGGATGACCTGTGTGTGAACCTGAGAGACTGAAAGGAAGGAGGGAGAGAAAGGGTTAAGGGAGGAAATGATGATGGAAATGGAATAACCTTGCCTGATCATCACGAGAGAACAAATTCTCCAGGGGCCAAAGGATTACCGTGTCTACAAAGGTACAATAAAGGGGGAGGCTGAGCTACTCATAGTGTCATCACAGCTGTAATTCTCAAGCCATAAAAAACCCCAGTATGTCATTAATTCAGCCATTCTGGTTGCTGTAGAGATGATATTCTTGTTTTGCCATTAATTCATCTTTTTACCCACTGATACATTATTTTCTGCACAGATTCATTGTTTTAACCCTCAAAGTGAATTAGCCTGTGGCATATTTCAAAGGTTTCCGCCCAATTAAATCCATCCAAGGACATCCACATTGCATCAGAGCCACTAGCAATACATTAACAAAGATAAAAACCCCAGTCAAGAGGGTAGGATATCTTTAATGGGACTTTATCACTGAGACTTGAAGTAATATATATGTGAGAAGCAAAATGTGGTTGGCAATTCCCACAGAGATCCTGCACTCTAAAATTACCTTAAAATGCACAATCACTAACAGCAGTATTTGTCACACTCATTGCTTGTTAGTTTAGACCAGAAAATTACTTCTGAATTAATGCTGATTTGCCACAGAAAATATATAAAGCAATAATGTGTAACTGAAAATGGTCATCAAGCTCCAGTATTGCTGGGACTTGTTTTTTATGCTTGTGGGTGATGAAAGGTTTTTAGCTAAAGAGAAAATAAGCATGCATAGTGCTGATAGAGAGAATGGGGCAAGGCAAAGTGGCATGGACACGATAGGGGAACTGGCTGAGCAGGGGCTAAGCAGCTTTGGTGGACCTGAGCTTGTCTGGGGTCTCAGTACCACGTTGTGCAGAATGCAGCACCAATATTGTTCATGCTTTTGCATTATCTACCTTTTCCAGGCTTCCTGCTACTCTGGATTAGGGAGAGTCATCTGTGTGCAGACCTACCACTCAGTGTTTCTGTTCCCTGAACAGCAGGCTGGAGAAGATAGCAATGGAAATCACAGATCAAACCCTCAGCTTTTGTCCCCTGCTCTCTGGGTGGAGTAAGCACAACTGGGTGTTTAATTTTTGCTTATCAACATTTTCAGAAACTGAGATGGGAGTAGGTATGAGCTTTGGATACGTGCACTATTTCAAAGTATATCCCCAAAGCACTTGTGCACCTGTCTCTCAGTCCCCTACCAGTTCAGGTACTTATCACTAGCTGTGGTTTATGCAGAATACCAACTATTCTCATCCTAGAAATCAAGGAGAAACATTTCAGGATAGAATCTGTTTTCATGGTATTAATAGCTGTTCATATGACACTGACGTTTACAAGGGTCTGACACTGCTCAGTCACAGAATTCACTGGCTTCAGAAAACAACAATGCACAACATAAAGACATGACAGGTTTTTACTGGGTATTTTGCCACACTAGGGAAGGCATTTAAAACACAAATAGACAACGTGTAGCACATGCACTATTAAGCTTTTACAGGGCATTATTCCACTCAAGGGATGCTTGTGGTGTGAAAAGAGAGAGAAACAACCCAGGACACAGAGAGCAAGACAGATCTTTATGAGGAATTATCCCACACTGGGGAGGCTGCTATTGTGAACTGAGGGAAGAAAAACAAGGCAGCAGATAAAGACGAGAGATTTTGCTGGCTTTAATGTCTGCCTCTGTGTGATCTAAAGCCTCACTGCTAGCACTGGATGAAGAATGCACACTGAAAATCTCACCCTAAGATATCATTCTGTTTTCCTGTTTGGTAATTGAGAAGGTTGAACTGGGCAGTTCTTTTCCCCTGCATACTTTGTTCTGGGGATATTTTTTGTCTCAGTCTATAGGATAAAATGACCAGTGAGGCACAAGTGAATGCACTTTCAGAACTGATGTTTTTGAAATCCTGCGAAATAGAACTGAAATAGAGTATGAAAAATAAAGACCAGTGGGATTTTGCTGATAAAGGGAGTTCAAGGAGAATAGTTACTGAGTTGAGGTCAAAATAGGCAAATGGTCTCAGGCAAAAGAAAGTACAATTTCAAAATCCCACTTTTGTTGTGGATTTAGATGTGAACAAGAAGATGTGTTCTCTTAAATGTCTTAAAATAAAGAAAATTTATTTTCAGCTTCACACAAAACACTTTGATCCTAAACAATATTTTTGTGAGATTCTCATGAGCTAGAATTTTAATTTTGGATTATTCTGAATTAATATTTTTAGGCTTTACTTGTTCAAACAGCAATTGCAATCATGCAGTTATTTGAGTACTGACATCGTAAAGCCTCTTTCCTTATGGAATATGCTCTATGCCATGCTGGAAGTACAGCCATAATATTGATTATAAGATACTCAGATATTATAGGAAAGGAGGTGATATAAGCAGCTTTATAGGACTTAGTAGACAGTGTGAATGTTTCAACAGGTTTTCCAGGTCATTCTGTAGCATTTAATAGGCTGCTGTGTCCTTGTGAGTCTGCAATTAAAAAAACTCAACAGGAAAACAGGACCATACCCAAACAATCCAACCACATAAAAAGCAGAGCTCAGTTTCTCCTGTTAATTCTGTGGTCTTACAGATAACTGGTTTGGTGCAATGATAAACTCTGGGGAGCTTTTTTCCACAGAAAAGGGTGATTGTGGAATCAAATTTTCTGAATAAGAGGAATTAACACAAGTACAAAGTCACAAAGGTAGGAAGAGTTAATTAAAGTGAGATCAAAACAGAGAGAGGAGATACAGAAGGTGACGTTTTCAAAGAAGTTGGACGAAGTCCTCAACAGCTAAGAGAATAATAACAATAGCATAAAGAAATATGAAGGAGGGTGGGAATGAGAAGGAAACCCAGAATGTGGAAACCAATCGAGCAGGTGGGAAAAGAGCAATTGTTAGAATTGATGTGCCTTGGCTGGCACAGACTCACAAGTATGCAGTTGCTGGTTTCTAAGACTCCCATGATTCAGTAATTTCTTCCTGTTTTTTCTTGCATTCTGGGGGAAAGAGCCTCAAACCAGTGGTTGATTGAAGAGAACTGGAATATACTAGAAAGAGAAATGAACTGCATTTCAGTATTTATTTTTATCAATATAGCATCCCTCTGCTCAAGTGTTTGTGTACTGTTGATCAAGAATGTTTTTGTTCAGGCCATGCTAATGTGCATACATTTATTTCATTCTGCTCTAAATTGATCTATTTTGTCTTTATTGTTGTGCTGTTTGTGTGTTTTGTTTTGGTTTGGTTTAGTTTGGTTTGTTTTTTTTTTTTTTTTTAATTCCTATCATCCCTGTACATATTCCGGGAAGAGGAAATAAAATCTCTCTTCCTTCATGCAGACTAGTACAGTTTCCTAAATCAGACTTGTTCTGAGAGGTCATCAAACCAAGAGAATATGACACTGTCCTCGCTAATAAAATTAGGGGAAACAAGGAGCTACATCTTGTATTCTATGTGTAAGTGGTACAATCTAAGCTTTGTCAGGATTTTTCTGGGGTCACAGTCCAAGGGACTGCTAATGACAA
This sequence comes from Phainopepla nitens, assembly GCA_013400175.1. Lineage (NCBI taxonomy): Eukaryota > Metazoa > Chordata > Aves > Passeriformes > Bombycillidae > Phainopepla > Phainopepla nitens. Next base: position 873,060 of record VXBQ01006095.1, on the reverse strand, counting down.
AAAGGAGCCTTCCATAGCCGTGCCTGGCACTGCTCAAGGCCTGGGTGAGGACAATTAGAGCGTTCCCACCTGACTTGGAGCTGCTACAGGGCAGACCCTGCCTCTGACATTGGCAAGCCCAAACTGCTGAGAGTTTTAGCTTGAGTTACAAAATTAATTGTTTACAGAGCTTTCTCCTAACTGTTCTGTTACTGAGTTTCAAGTGTAAATTTGTTGAACTTTGTAACTGGGTATCTTACTCTTATGAGCAGACTTGTAGTCGGCGGAGGTACTTGCTCCTCCCCTGCATTAACACTGCCACGGTCGCGAATGACGCTCCTCTCGGAATGCCAGCAGCGCCGGGCAGCCTCCCTTGCCTTCGTCAGTGTATTTTCACCTTGGAGCAGAGAGTGGCTGTCAGCAGCCTCTGGAGCCAGCTGGCGGCAAGCAGCAAAGTCGCTGGGAAAGGTGTGGTGCAGAAAGCCCCTGCAGTTTTCTGCTGCAGCACAGAGATGCTGTGAGCTGGAGGGCAGTTTGCTCGTGGCAGTCGGGTGTGCACAAAGGCTTCAGCCACTGCACGGTTGTGTTTTCTCGTGGTGCACTGTTCATTCAGCAGTTGGTGTTTCTGCTGCTCTCAGATCCGCATCTGTGTAGCTAACACAGCTAGATCAAGACTCAAACTATTAGGTGTAGCCCTAAAAAATCTGAAAGTCATAGCCCTAAAAGAGTCACTTTTCCAAGGTGGTTTCTTCATAGTTGTGAAAATATATTTTTGACCCAAGCCACAGTGTGACTGAAGGAGACCTGATGTCCAGGAGCATCTTTCAGGGTCTGCAGCTGGCACACACTGAGTTTTGGTTGTATGAACTATTCACTGTAACTGGTGATAAACTCTCAGTAGTGCTGGAAATTGTGGATCTGTCTTTGGTGAAGCAGATATAGGTGGCCTTTCAAGCAAGATAATTTAGCTCCTTTCATGAGAGAGAGGGTGGAAGCTGTCCAGTCTCCCTGCCCTTTTTGACTTGCCCAGAAGGCAGTGGTACTGTGTGTGTACCTCGTGGGACTGCCAGTACACTCTGGAAATGCAAGAAAGCTCAGAGGAGAGTGGCCAGGATGATGTGAAACTCAGCAATAATACAGACATGATTGACCTCAGCTGCTGCAATGAGCCAAGTTTACCTCAGCACACAGAGTCCAGAGGATGGGCTCTGTTTTAGTTAAACACCCTAAGTTCTTTAAAAGAATATCTCCCTGAATTAGCCAGACCAGTGTGCTAAAAAAGAAATCTTCTGCAACATCAACTGTCTTTAAATAAATTTGATATTAAACATTCCACCCTCTAAGTATGGAATATCTAAAAGAACCTGTTCAGAGCATACTGAGCTGTGGTACCACTAGAGAAATGGGATGTGGAAGAGCCTCAGCCCCCTGCTACACTGTAATATAATTACCCTGCCCATTATATTATGCTTCCTAATAGGTATAGTCCATGTCCAGACTAGATTGAGCTGTGTGATTTTCTGTGTGGTTTTATTTAGAAAATTCCAGGTTAGGCTTCTGGCCTTCTTCTCTCACACTTGTGGTGGGACAGAGAGGAAATAACTTGTTTATAATATCTGAATTTTCTAGTTATACCTTTTGGGTTGTGGTTTACTATTTTCTTTGTGTGCTCTCTTGCTAATGATTACAATAATCTTTCTGCTCTGATAGGAAGGCATTTTTTTAAGATTGTTTTATTCTCCCATCTTATTTATGTATTTTTCCTTTATTTTTGCTCTCTGCTGGGTTCACAAGCAAATCTGGCCAAAAGAGCAAACAAGAACCTTAACGTAAACTGTGTGCAAGGAAGAAGATAATTTGGCTTATTAATTATTAGTTACTTATTAATTACTTATTTTCTTCTCCTTATTCAAGTGAGAGCAGTTCTGTTCATCTGTTCACGTGGAAGATGTGTGAGCTAAAAGCAGGAGGCCATCTAATATTTTCACTTCCAGATTTTCTCTGCTTCCAAATATCAATTACAAGGTTTGTGTAAATTACAAGCATGACAAACTTGGAGTAGCTACAGTAAGTTTAAAATGTCTGTACAGGGATAATAAGGAGATTGTGAAAATCTGCTCTAGGAAGTCCTGGAGACATTTTCAAGTAATTAATGCAATGTGTGGAAACCTGAAATCAGCACCTTTTTTTTTTTGTTTGTTTGTTTTATAAACTAGTAATTTAGGAGTACATTATAGGAGCACATTAAATTAACCATTATTAGATGAGGAAATGTTGAGATTATTAAGATAATAAAAACCAATTACTGTAGGGTTTTTTTTGTGTATGACATGGGTCTCTTATAGAAAACCTGTTATGTAGGAGGGACTATAAATATTTGAGGGAATATTTTAGGTAGAAGGTGGGGTTTCAGGTTCTTGAGCTTTTTTTTTTCTTTTCAGCAGAAAAAGAGTGTTCTATGAACAATGTTCTCTTTGAAACATAGTGATGTGATGTTAGGACTGAAAAAAGTGGTTCCTTCAAGAGAATTTTGGGTAGTGTGTAAGAAGTTTGTCCATCAGTCTTTTGGGAGTAAGTTGCAGCAGATGGAAGAACATAAAATTGGTTATTTGTTCATGTAAGACTGGAAACAACTTGCCTTTTTGGTCATGCTGGAAATGTTTAGATTCATTCCTGGAAAGTTAAAGCATCAGATTTTCTTCTGGTTAAGCAGTGAATTAGAACTATTTCCATTGACATTCAAATGTTGACATCAATGTAATGATATTGGAAATGAAGAAAGACTTTCTTCATTGAAAATGAAGAAGATTCCTAGTTTGTATCTTGATAAAGGAGAGCATGATTCTGTAGAAAAAATTTTCTGTGGGAGGTAGATGTCTTTAATAGCAAGGCAATGCACTTGCATAGTAATAAAAATCTTCTCAGTTTGTATTCTCACATTGTTTTAATTTTGCTCCTGTGGCTGTGACAAATGATAAGAATTTTATGACCATTTCAGGCAGAAATTATACAAGGTCAATAATTTCTCCATTATAATTTTATGACATCAGACACCCTTATAATCTTGCATCACATTGATTTAACTGTTTCCTGAGCTGTTATCTGCATCTCTGCTATTGATTCTTGTTGGTCAGGTTGCTGCTGTATCCAAACACATTTTTTCAGATTAGCCTCAAGCTGGAGCCAATTAAGGGGACCTTCATGACAAGTGTGTTTCCCATCTGGTAGTTTATTCAAATTATCTCTCTTCATTTACTAATCCCAAATGCCAGGTCTTCATGTGACCAATTCTTGTCCTTCAGAATTACTTTCATCCCACAAAGCATAGCTGTCAACCTAAATTTCATTTGATTGTTCTATGTGATAGATCTCTTGGAGATGCTATGTCATCCCAGCATGGGATGGCCTTCACACACCTCCCACTTGAGGAAGAAGGAGTGTTTGCTTAGATACGACCTATGGGCTGAAAATACAACTCCAGCTTTGCAGAGAAATGCATAATTGCACATCCTTTGGATGTATCAGGTTGTCTGCCTGTTGCTGAGTCAGAGGCATTGTGCTGACTGTTGTGGAAATGAGAACAATTTTTTCCAAAGGAATAGTAAATTCCTGGTCCCCACAGAGGGTCTGTTTGCTGTTTTCTATCTCCCCTGGACTAGAGGTTGGAATTTTGGAATACTTTCTTCGGAAAGACTACAAGGGGTATCTGTTGCATTGTTGTTTGTTTGGCTGTTTTTGGTGGGTTTTTGTTTGTTTGTTTGTTTTTAAACTTTCACACCTGGTCTGCTGGAGGAACAGAGCAGAGGAGTGGCAGCAGCAGCCTGGCCATTATCAGTGAAAGCAAGGCAGCAGGTGTGGGCTGGGGTTGAGGTGGAAAATCTGAACAGCAGCAGCAGCAGCAGCAGCAGCAGCAGCGCCTCTGGGGAGCAGGTGCACCTGGGCTGGGACTGTGAGCCTGAGTTCTGATTATTTTCCTGCTCCTGGCTGTATGGGCAGGGGTGTGGGTGCAGGTCCTGGATGAGGCTGGCTGGGGCAGGTAGGATCTAGGGGTGTGCTCAGGATTCTGACTGTAGTAGCTGAAATGTGTGTTTGTGTGAGCTTCTGTGGGGGTTTATGTGCCGAAAGGGCACCTCTGACAGCTTAAAGGTAATCCAGGCAGGGATGTTTCTCAGTTTCAGCTCTTTTTTGTCTAGGTTTGTCCTCTATTTTTGAGCAGATTGTTTCCAAAAATGAATGTGACAGCTCAGAAAAAAAAAAATCTGGGTTTCACCTGGCTTTATCTGTGAGAAAATGGTTTGCTGCAAAGCTATTATTAAACCTTCATTTTATTTAAAAATTGGAACGAATTCTCTTGACATACTAATCTGATGTCCACCTTTGAGCAAAGCAGGTCTGTGCTTTCTGCTTGTAACAAAACCTGAAATGAGGCCAGGGCTCTGAGCATTTGTTTTCCTCCCTGCCATCTCGCACACGCCATTACATATCTGTGTATAGAATATCTATAGCAGTCATTAACGAGGGCTCATTACAGCCTGCCATCTGTAGTGGTGACAAAACGAGCTACATTATTGCATCAAAATGCTGTGATCTTGAAACAGTTTTGTCCTGTATCTTCCTCCAAACATGTGCAAAGCAGTCAGGGAAATTAGCACTACAAGGAACTTTTCTTTCTTTGCGCTTTCTGTTCCATTCCTCTCCCTCAGTTCAAAACTTGCTTTACTTTTAAAATCCCCTCCAGCTGAATATAAGGTGCTGATCCCCTCCAGATGCTGATCCCTATCTCTTTGTAATTTTATTTTGTTTGGAGTTTGACTTTTTGCCTTTTTTTTTTGTTTTTTTTTTGGCCGTGGGTGAGAGATTTTATTGTCATCCTTTCTTAAGTGATGCTAAGCATTGCTCAGACTATGAGTGAAGTGTGTACGATGTGCCTTTGGGTCAATACCACTCAAAAGAGAAAATACCTTGTAAGCCCCTGCTCAGACACAAAACAATGCGTTTGTTCAGAGAGGGAGAAAACATGAAAGAAAGCCAGGATAACGATAGAGACAGTTTCTGGGCATAAACAGGTAACCTGATCTTGTAAGATTATGGAAGATTAGTGTTCTATCAAGGAGCAGAGAATTCCTTTTGGGAGAATAAAACCAATGGATTAAGCACAGAGGTACCTGTCCCTGTTGTGCATGGCAACAGCATTAAGGGTTCTGCTTAGCAAGGGAATTAAGAAAGTGTAAGCTGTCCCTTTGTGTAAGCCTTCTCTGTCGGCAGCATTGCAAGCCCCAACAAAATCCCGATTACCTCAGAGGAGTTTATGTCCCCACTGGTCTGGGGGAATGCTTCATCTTTGTCAGAGTCTAACAAAGGAAAAGTTTTAAATGCAAATTTTTTCCAAAGTGGTGCTCAGAAATTATGAGAGCACCATTGTTATAAGGAAACCCCAGAAAACTTTACCAGACCTATTAGTGAGTGTCCCATCTTTTTTCCATCTTTCTCTATTTCTGTGGAGGTAAAAAAAAATTAAGTTTCTTCTTTCATCACTTTTAACTTTTTTTTCTTTCTATTTTTTCTTTTGTTTTTAAGGTATCACATGCTCATTTTTCTTCTCTTCCCCATAGTATACTCTTCTCTGCCTTTTCTCCAAGAAGATGCCTCTCAGTCCTGCTGCTTTACTTGAAAAGTGCTCTGTGCTTTGCTACTTCACTTCAAAACGCTAGTGAGGTACATGTGACTGGAAGATGTGTAGGCAGAAGGAGCAAAGTAAATGTGTAGAAAGGTTAGAATGCATCTACTTTTGATTACTATCAGATCATGCCCCACTTAAACAGCCTGGCTGCCTTGTAGTGGCTGTCAAGGTCTGGACGGAGTGGATGCATGATTAACACAGTGACCTTGATTTGATAAGGCTGACTTTCATTCATTATTATTTACATGAAAGGTAAATAATAGGGATGCTTGTAGTAGTTTCTGCTGATGATAAGTTACCTCCCTCGGAGTTCTTGCACCTCTTAGTTCATTGCAAGCAAATTTTTTCAGATGAAAGATATTAAAAGAGACATAAAAAGATAACTCAGAACTAATTTTGAATCCTTTAAGTGAAGCTTAAAGCGGGATTTTCTTTAAAATACTCTTGCCCCTCCCCTTTCCCACCAGCAGGGTTATAATGACAACTGGAATGTGCTTGTCAGTATAGTTAGTGGGGATGGCAAGGTGTGCTTGTGGAAAAGAACTGCAGTCTCCAAGACTCAGGGGCAGATGAGACAATTTTCTAAGCTTCAAAATGAGTTAAATGTGGAGCTTCTCCATGACACCAGCTCTTTGTGCTTCTAAGAGAAGTGAGTGGCACCCCCCAGGCAGGGCAGTAACCAGATCCACTGACCTTTACTGTAATCTGGGTAATCATTTTTGATTGACCACAAGCTTTTAAAATCTGTGTCTTTTGACAGTATTGGAATGTCATTGGACCTGTCTCCTTGTCTTGACTTTAGAGACAGCTAATGGCTGGATGCTTACTGGGGGCTGTGATGTGCTTTTAAATCAAACACTTGCAGTCCTGCTGTCAATCTGTCCCTCTTTCAGTTCTCAGTAGCTTTGGACCTTAACAGACTTTTTTGGCCAAATTTGATGGAGGGATATTGGTTTCAAAGGTGTTAAGCAGTGCTCAGAAGAGGCTGCTGCATGTCCCCCCTCCCTTGAAGCAGAATGATTATAACTTTGCATCTGAGCCATTCCAGAAAGCAGCAGCCAGCTGGGCAGTCATCACACATGGAACTTTAGTTTGAGAGCAGCAGCTACAAATCACTCTGGTTGAAAATTTCTCTGGGAACAGAGAGAGAAGGCAGGAGTGGTGTGGAAAGGGTGTGGAGGAGAGGAGGAACTGCTAAAGATAGAGGACACAAATGGGTAGGAAACTTGCTTAACTTAGTTGTGGTACCCACAGGACAACTTTCTTAGCTATTTTACTTTCATTTCTTAAAACAATGTGAAATATTGCTGGGGAATTTTTATTGTCTAGAAAGGGTCTGGTGTGATGTAAAGAGAAAACTGTGAACTGCAAATGTCCCTGCTGGAAAGTAATATCTTTTACAGGAAAGGTAGAGTTTGAATAGAATAAATTACAGTAAAAACTGAATGGAAGGATTAAATAGAGGATTACAGAAAATAATTGAGATGAAACCAACACTTCCACCTAAATTGGATAGTACAAGTGTGAAAACTGCTTATGGGGCTATTGATGGGAGTGCTTAGCCTGCTACAAATGCAAGTCTGTAACAGAACATTTCTCAGTACAATGATGAATGGTCCGTTTCATTTTTTTAAGGTATCTTGCCATAAGTACAGGATGCCTGGAAACCCATACATTTCCTTATAAGTCTGTATTGACACTGGAAAATTTTATACAAAATACGATTCTTGCATGTTTGATCTGCTATTTGTGAAATGACAAAATGATGGCAAAGAAGACATATCTAGGGAGGCTGGAGTGGTATTTATCTGTATTCCCAGGTTTTCCACGGCTGGGGAACTTCTAGCTGGGCTGAGGGACACAAGTTATAGGAAATGACTGTATTCACACACCTGCTGGACTGGTAGTAAGACCTTCCTCTAGTGACACAGAACCATTTATTTCCCCTGCCCACAAAATAAAAGCTTTCTAGAAAAGTGCTCAACATATGACCCTCCTATCTATCGAAATTGGAAAAGCAGGAGGGTGATGGGGAGGAAGCAAGTAAGTTCCCCTGCTGCTGTGCTGCCTGGTTTTGGAAGAGATAAAAGCCCTGTCTTGCAAAGGGAGTGCTGAAATCCCACAGATCTTGTGAATGTTTAAAACAAGTTATCCATCTCTTTGTGCCTCCTGTTAGTGCAGTGTACGTTATGCTGCTGCTTTCCCTCAGGAATGAGGTCAGTGTTAACTGGAGTTAAGGATAGCTGGGTGCTCAGCTTTCCTGAAGGTAAGAGCCAATAAATAGCCCAGATAGGCAGAATCTCTCAGCTCCCTGAGGGAAAGTGAGGAGTGAAGGTCAGGAAGCAGCTCTCAGGATTTTATGGCTTCACAGGAGGATTTCTTTCTAGGATAGCATGGATAATGTCCTCTGTAACCAAGGGTCAAGGAACTGGACTGCTATCCCAGTTTAGAGACTGGATTAAGTATCCATTTATTGATGATCACTGATGCTGCAAATCAAGGCCTGAGCCTGGATAAAGCTGTACAGAGAAACAGGAAAAAAAAAAAAATCAGTGTTCTTTTTGAGTGAAACGATAGAAAATTGGTGCAAAGATAAAGTATATAAAACAGAAAAAGAAAAGAAAACTAGAAACATCTTTACTTAAACTGGGATACTGCTGTCATGGTTAAGAGAAATAGATGAAATATTTTTTGGTTTGCTGGACCTAGCCTTGTGGATGTATAAAAGAGGGTGATGGATGAAGCGACCACTTGTTGCAAGCCTCCAAGCTGACAAGAAGGGAGTAGGGAATATAGTTCAGACAAAGACTGTACACGCCAGTTCTGTCATCTGTATTATTAATGTGCTGTGCTTGGTCCCTGCAGAGAGCTCAAACTGAGTCAGGGACAGGATGTGCATGCAGTGAACATTTCCTATGATACTGGATTCATAAAGTTGTTTTTTTATAAGAGTCTTGAAAGTTAACTCCCCTCTCCTCTTTATCTGTCTTCCCTTCAGAGATGTCCTAAATGTTTGATTTACCTTGAATTGGTTCCAGCATCAGTCACCAAATGTTTCACTTGTACTGAAACAAAAAAGAGAGAAGCCAGGCTCACAAGGAAAAGGCAAGTGTGTACTATCAGAACTGTTGCTGGTTAAAGACTCGTGAACAGTTTTAGAGTTAGTTTTGAAGAAAAAAAAGGAAAATGGAGGCTTAATGGGAAGAGACTCGGGACTGAGTCTTTTTAAGTTCTCTGCTTGGCTTTTTTATTTTGCAATCTTGTTTCCAAATTTGTGATCCACTTTCAGTATTCAACCTTCTTTTGTTGGATAAGCTTTAAACATTTCCAGCCTTGAACTGATGCTTAAATGAACTTAATGCTGACGAATCCAGGGTGCTGCCTTGTTTGGAGTGATAACACTGTGCATGTTGTGAGCTTTTTGAATCTTTGAGTGCATGTGAGACACTGGCCACTTGACAAGCTGGAAGTGCAACTCCAAATTGCAATGAATCTTGGTGGTGGATGCCAAGGTTTGGAGAGGCAGGAAAGTATCAGTATCACTTCAGTCAGGAAAAGCAGCAGAGTGACAGCTCTTTTCCTCTCTGTTTTGTTGCACCCCACTAACACTTGTACCTCTCAATCCCTCTCAGGGGCTCTGTCCCTCCTAAGATTGTGCAGCCAGGATTATTCAACCCGTAGAATACAAGAAACTGATTAGGATTTGGGTTTGGGTGTACAATTCACTTTTTGAAAATGTGGATAGATTGTAGAAAAGGGGGATAACTACTTGCACTGCATCCCTGTTGTATACTGGATGTTACATGGATTTTTCTTTTCCTGCTCACCTTTGGCAATCACTTCCCTTCCCTCCTTATTAGTAGCATTGATAAGATATGGCAACAGAGGAAATCTTCAGTTTGAGCAATAGAATTTGCTGGGAGTTTCTGTAAGGCCTATTCAATGTAAGTCAGATCTCTTCAAATAGTACCTTGATGTTATACACCCATGTTTCATATTTCTGTGCCCTTATGCATGGCTAGGTCATCTCAGTACAAATACAATCACACAAACTCTACTTTCGGGCTGTGTGATGCCAGAGCATCCTGCTTTACCTGTTTTTGGCTAAAGACCAGCATTGCTGGAGACACAGATCCTTCTTGGGCTGCAGATAGGCTGAAAGATGAGACCAGCCTCCAGGTATTCTCTGTCACCCTGAAGAATACACTGTCCTCTGGTATGCAGCAGCTTGTGACATTCTCCCTAGCCTGGCTCCAGTCAGTGGGACTGGATTAGTGTTAGCACAGACCTGTTATTAAGCTGTTTGTGCTAATCAGATTTTCTCTGGCTGGAACGAGCTCTCAGACAAGCAGCTTGGCTGGGAGGGCTGAGGGAGCTGTAGCCAGAGGGTGGAGGGAAGCTGTGATGGGCCATGGGCTGATGGCACCTCCTCTGCTGACACAGCTGGTGGTGAGAAAGAGCTTGTAGCCACCGCCTCAAGTGAAAGGAGTTCAAAGTCTGATGAGAACTGCAAACAGATCTGGGGGTTTAGAGGCCAGTGAATTCTTCCCTGCCTAGGGAGGTGCAGTGTTCTGTTTCAAACTTGGTCTTCCCACCTTTGGCCCATTTCTTATGTTTACTCAGCAATTTTAATGGAGAAGCAGCTCAGCTGGGTAGGATGGTGTCTGAGGGAAGACTCCTCCTGCAACCATCCTCAGAGAGGAGCATAGCAGCCATTCTTTATCAGCAGCACTAAGGAATGTTTTATTACTGGGGAAATAAGTAATTTATTAAAATCAAATGAAAGAAGGGAGAAAAATAGGGGCTGTTCAGGGTAGAGAGGATGTATTTATCCGAGCTGGAACATAGCCAGGATACTTAAATTAATTTCTGCATTCTTTCAGAATATTGCTTGGGATCAGTAATGAGAACAAGTGGCCATTTGTGTTAGGTTGTCTCTTCCAGCCCCTATAGGAGGTGAAAAAAGAATCCATGTTGCACATGGGCTCCAGAGTTTTACTGTATTTGGAACATTACAGCTCAGGTCCCAAAACAAAGAGCTGGCTATTTAAAAGTGTTTGCAGCTCTGATAAAACTATTACTGCTAACTGGTAAAAGTTAGTAATGGAGCAGCTCATTAGTCAACACTACCTCTTTCTGTATATTAAATGGAGAATGTTTTTCAAGTAGTAGGAAGCATCTAACAGTATCTAATTATAGAGAGTAGTTGGTAACTATGTCACTTTTATTTTAATGGCACAATCAATTTTATAGATGAAAGTTTGAATTCAAACTTAAGGAAACTGTAGCTTTAGGCAGACAGCCAAAGCTTGAATTACTGTACTTAGTAACTTGAGGGGCAAAAATTATTTATAGAAGGTTACACATGTCTATATTTTTTGTAAAGAACTCTTGATTGCTTTTGTTTTATGTCTCCTCGGAGCTGTTGACTAGAAATCATATAAGGAAAAAAAAATAAACTAGATAGCTCAAACTTAAGTGGCCAAAAACAGGAACATATGTGTATAGTCTCAGAATAAATATTAATCAGGACTGTGGCTGGATTTTGGAGTGAAGCTATCATGGTTTGACATGATGGAAACTATTCAGACTTGCCTCTTAACAAGAATGATGTTTATGTTTTTGTCTTATTTAATCTAAAGCTGTTTACATTTTCCTCTTATTTATTCCAAGGATATACTTTTCCCTGACTGAAGGGTTATTTAGACTGGATAGTTTTGAAAAGCTGTGTGATCTCTGAAATTTTAGACAAAAAAAAACCCTCTTAACTAATGTTGAGGTGTGGAACTTGAATCACTCTGAACTTCAGATTTTGTATATGGTTAAAAAAAATAGGCCCTTCACTGGCCCTTGCTGGGAGTGGTAAAAGTGCAGTCGAGGAGTTTTTTGTCAATAGGGCATGAGCTTGTTATGAACAAAAATATCAGAGCATTTCTGCATATTCTAATATGTGTTTATTCTCAAAAAACTGGAAATGACTTTTCCAATTGACCTAGACTTTTTTTTTTTGTTATGTGTTTGGTTTTTTTTGAGGAAATTTTTCTTAAAAAAAGTGAAATATTAGGGTATTCTTAAAAACATTGTTCTAGGGTAATGTTAAACTCTCTAATTTGTATTTAAAACTAAAACTGTTGAGGATTAACACTTATAATGGGTAGAGTAAGAAATAATCTGAATTAGTCTTCTAGAAAACAGATAATTAATGGAGTGTGTGGAGGAATGTGTGAAGGTGCTTGTTTCCTCTTCTATGCATGGGCTTTTCTAGCTAATAACCAAATAAAGGAACAAGGCCATCCCTCCCAGGTTCCACAAAATTATTTCCAATCAATCTAAACAAAACTCAGGGCTTTCTGGTTTTGCCCAGTGGCCAAAATGGAAATGTAATACTGAGCTGGCAGTGCTTGAATTAAACTGTGTTTAAATGCACCACAGAGACACAAAGGTCTGCATGTATATTCAACAATATACATGTGCTATAATTTTAGTGACTAAAGGGTTAATATACATTAAAATATTTGCTATTCCATACCTGCCAGTTTAATAATATTTTAGGATTATGAGTAGTGTTTCTTAAATGTGTTCAAAGCTTAGAAGCTGTGCATTCCAGGCTTTCTGGTAACAGCTGGAAATCCCTAATTATAGTTCACAGGTTACACATTCATCTGGTAAAATCTGTAAATAAGCCCTGAAAGGCAAGAATTCCACTTCCATAGTTAAATTCTGAATGCTGCAGACTCCATCACCAAGGAATGGGCAAATAACTCTCCAATAATATTACCTTTCAGCACACCAAAAGATTGAAACATCCACCCCTTGCCAGATTAGGAAGGGATAATGATGTTAGTATTTATGAAATACACAGGTTGCTTGTAAAGTGAAAATATTTGAAATACTCAGATAAACTTGCCATTTTCTTGCTGATTTCACAACATGGATAAAAGATAAAGGGAACAGCATCAAGCTTCCACCTAATGGCAAATCTCTCTCTAAATGTATCTTTTTTGCAATTCTTTTTGTGGAGGCTGAAATCTTATTCTTTCAAAAAACAATGTGGATTGTGGACTGAAGTTATCTGTAGGCTCTGCCTCCCACAGTGCAGTGGATGTCACGCACTTCAGCTCCCAGAACACCTGCAAGATTAACAGCTGCCTGATTTCTTGCTCAGGCCTGCTGGAGGACTGCTATTACTCAGATTCTTCATAATTCAAGAATTTTCTGCCAGAAAATGAGATTAGAGAATCACCTTTTGGCAAGAGGCAATAATGCAGCATCCCAGCTGTTGAGTCCTTGGCCTGGGCTAGAAGTAAAGCAATAGCTGACTAACCACTCTCTCAAGGCATCTACTCTCCCAAACCACAATTAATTAAAGTAATGAAAATGGTCAAAATTTAAGGGTTAGGAATAATTTCCCAAAGCAATTCTATTTATTCTTAGGACTTCCAATTTATTTAGTTAAGGGAGGTTTGCTCAGATTTCTCAGTAGTTTTTTAAAGGTAGAGGTAAACATATATGAATATATAGAGCCAGGTGACATCATTGTATCACTCAATGGCAATTAAAATGCAAGCTTCCATGGAGATACATCCACCAGTTAGAGAAATCCATTGCTGTCAGTCTTTTTCATTTTTTAGGAGAACTTCTCTATTTGCTTGGATGGAAAACATTTAAGCTATTTATTTATGCATTTAACACAATTAAAACAAAATAAACCAGCCAGAAAAAAAAGTAATTTTCCCTATGATTGTCACACATCAGCCTTACCAGCATCAGTCAGTCTGAGTGTCCTGAGGCACTAGCAGATGTATTGTCTGACAGAAAACTGTTTTACTGATTTCCTGTTCCAGCAAATATAGGTCTTACTGTGTAACACTCATCATTTAGTTGGCAATAAAGATAACGTGAGGATGTTTGCATCTATAAACGTGTGATTGAAACGGCACCCATTGCTTTCCTTTTCTGTTGCATTTTTGGAAAAGGCTGTTCTTCCTTGTCTTCAGAATTTGTTCTTGCTTAATGAGACTTAGAAAATATGTTCTGTCTGCATTTTTGATCTCTCCTATGCCACTGTAACCCCACTGATTACAAGGGTCATGCAGGGGGTGAGGGTGTTTTGTGCTTAGAACTTCTGAAACTGAAGCAGTTTGTGTCTCTGTAATATTGCATCCAACAATTAAAACACCGCAAATTAAAACTGCTTATGCAAATACGTTTATCTTCTCTTGGCAAACTCCTGTGCAGAGGACTTGGAAAATGTCTGTGCACTGCTGATGCCTTTCATGTGCTTGCTCAAGTGTGAATGCATCACTCTACCTATTTTAAAAAATGAGATTTGTATTTACAACCTGTCCTTTTATCTCCTGTTCTTAACGGGGTTGTGTTTGCAGAGGTTCTGCTTTTCCTTCTGCAAAGGTTGCACGTGTCCTTGGCCAGCAGTGACGACATCAGGCACCACTGGTGGCTTGCTGGTCCAAACTGGGCTCAGCAGTAGCACAACCCTGCCCGTGCTCCGAGCTCCTGCTCTGGAGGCGACTGTGGGGCCACGGGAGTGCAGCTGGCTGCAGAGATGTGTTCTGCCCCAGCAGGGATGCACTGGCAGAAATGTATATAGTGACCCTATAAACTGGGCAGGTTGCCCAAAGATTTTCTCTGTATAGCTTTGAGGTTTTTTTTTTTTTATTTATCACTCTGATGTTGCACATGTTCAGCACAGCACCAGAGCCAGACATGGTGAAGAACCAGAGCTCAGGTGAACATGGGAGCAGAACAGTTTATTCACAATGCCAAACCTCGTGAGTGCCTCGTTTAGGGGCTGGCTGATCTCTGTACACTCCTCACCGCTCAAGGGAATGTGATCCAGTGCAGGTAATGCAAATAACCACAGCTGATGCATGTGATCCCCTCTGTATCTACAGGCCTATTCCTTGGCATGTATCTTCTTGTATAGGCTCCATATGTGTCCAGCTGGCCAAACCCCTGCTCAATCTTCTTACAAGCACCACCAGCTGCACACCTCTGTGTGTTACAATACTCCAATGGAATCCCTTGAAGGACAAGTGCAGGGCTATTCCCAGCAGGGCTATTCCCAGCACAGAAGTCCTGGGGACAGGACTCTGCTGTGATGGTGCCCTCCTTGCCCCACAGACCAGAGTGCAGTCATCATTCTCCCAGTTAAACCCACAGGACCATCAAAACAGATCATTCTGAATCCTGAATAATACTTTTCTAAAAGGGAGACGGGAGCTTATTGCTACCTTGAGCTGCGCTTAAGAGAAATGTTACAATAAAGAACGAGCAGTTATTGTTTTAGAAAAGAAAGTGTTCTTTCTGCCAATCATTATTTATGCATTTGCCATTTACTTATCCTAGAATTCATCCTGCTATATAGGCCTTATGCAACAGAGCAGGAGCCAACACCCTCGATGGATATTTTCATCATTTGTTGTTCTTAACGCTGGGCTTCAGTCACAAATCAATTTATACAACCATTCCTAGGAGTGAACAACATTCTGAACATTCAGCGCTTCAAATGTGTGTGTTTTTAACTGTTTTTACTGCACCTCATGGATCATACTCATTGCAGAATTAGGAAAAGCGTATACTTTTTTTCAGATATGGTGTTTCATACTTTTACGTACGCAAATTTATACTGAAAGGAAATTTCTTAATTTGTTGTGATCAGATATTGTTCAGAATATTGAAGTGTGCCTTACAATGTGCGATCCATTTGCTGCGATTTGGCTTGTTGCTATAAGGGATTTACTGATTAGTCAAGAGGAATGGGAGAAATGTGACATTTAATTATTCTATGACAAAGAAATGCTTTATCACAGGACAAAGGTACACATAATGAGAACAGGTGGATCATGTGAAAGCCCATGGGAAAGTTCTGCAAAGGAGAGAGAGGAAAAATGATTTTGTGAATGGAATTTATTAGCATCTGTGTAAAAAGCCTTTAAAGCCTTTTAATTTACAGCTGCAAAACGAGTTTACAAGTGGAGGTACCTAATACTTACAGTTTTAGTGTATGCCATTTTATGTTTGTGTGTTTGAGACAAGCATTTCCACACACAGAGGAAATCCAAGCAGTCTGGTTTGTAGCACATGTTCCAGTGTGCAGTAAGCTGTGGAGACCTTTCTAGCTGGCACTTGATAAGAGTGAGTTGTTCCTGTGAAACAGGCATATTCTCTTAATTATTTATAGAGTTACAGGAAGGAGTAATGGGTTGGGAAATGGTTGCTTTAGGAAAGCAACCCACCTGTATCTCCTGGGTAATAACCCTGATGCTAAATTTATGTTGCTCATGCATACGGTAGCTGAAAAATACTAAACAGAGTTGCATAAAACCCCAAACTAAAAAAAATTACATTTCTGTTAGAGAATTGTCCTTAAAGCAAATTGGCTTTTGCTGTTTTCTTCACCCTGTACTCAAGTTTCTACAACCTCTAATGACTTTAGCTAAGCAAATTGCAGTGATGCCTGGGAAGCACAATCTCTGAAGAAATACTTGTGAAAACCACCTTCAATATCAGGGCTAAAGGAGCATCTACTCTTTGTTATACCAGTAAAAAAAACCCTGCCCCTACTGGTTTTCATGCAATGTTTATCTTTGTCTAGGGCTCTAAACAATGTTTTTCTTCTGTGGGGAGAGAATATGTTAAAAAGCGAGAGCATGAAGACCCTTGGATATTGCTAGATGTAGTTTGTACTGTCTTAAGTAATTATTTTAAATACTTGATTCTTACATGGCTGTGCCCAACTGAACTGAGAATGTGAAGAGTTGCTGTGCTATAGAGATGGCAGTTTCTCCTCTAGTGAGGAATGAAAAAAAGCTGAAAGAAGCAGAGAGGGAATGGGAGGCAGAGATACATATAATGTTTGTTCTTGTCCTGCTGAAAAATCCCATCTCAAGCTGAATTGCTTTAATCTACATGTAGCTTAAAGTAGGAGAAAAGGTGCTGCACTGAAAACTTAGGAGCTTACACATTCATGGTTTTATAATTTATTCTCTGAACCAGAGGTGCACATGAATCTAGTCTCCGCCATGCAGATTCCCTCTGCGGCTGTGGGATGTTCTCATTGCCCTTCAAGTGCAAAATTACCCTTTCTGAAGAGGTGTAAAGGTATGTTGCCTGTTAATGGTGCTCTAGAGGGAAAGAAGAATGATTACATAAATTTCTACCTTCAGCATTATTGAAAAAAATGTAGATTTACATGTGCACTCGGACATATACACATGTGTAGCTGCAGCATTACAAATGGAAGGTACCTGCTTGTTGAAAGGGAATTTCTCAAAGTATCTTGCAAGTAAAAACATTCACCTGGGCAGGAAAGGAGAAGAGCTGAGAATTTCACTGCTTCAGCTTAGATCCTGCAAATAACTGAAGGTAGTTTTTGTACACGGAGATGGTTTATTCATGTCTGCTTTCCTACCCAGTCATCCTTTGTTGCAGACAGGATACTGTCCTGACTCTTTGATACAATTATGTCCTTTTAAGTCTTAAAACAGAGACCCAGAAGGGTTTTGGTTTTGTGTTTGGTCTGTTTGGCTTTTTCCTGAAAACAAAACAAAGCCTAATAATTCTTTGCCTGTATGTTGAGCTTGTGTGCTGTAAATAATAAGTCATTAACAAAAGCCTTGGATTACCTGCTATTCTGTGGTGAGGTAGGGTGAGTGACTAAGGCAACATCTTCTCCCTGATGTCTTCACACACCAGTGGTTGTTTAGCTCCCCATCTAGTGTGCTTCTGGAGGTGCTGGTTGTGTGGAAAATATCAGCAGACCCTGATCAACATTGGCATAATTATGTTTTATTTACAACACCTTATGAATGACCAGTTTTTAATATAGTGGAATGTTCACAAGGAAATAAGTGAACTTCAAAAATACATATTCATGTGACGGTTTTAGTAAGTTTTCCTGGATTTTTTGCAGATTGATTCTTTTGCTGTATGGCAACTTCGGAATCAATGTCACACCAATGAGGTCACATGCTGGATCAATGACTCTCCTCAGCTTTGAAATTTTAAATTCATCTCATTTGATAGGGAGGAATATTTCTAAAATGTTAAGGCCTGTTTCTTTATTTTTTTTAATTATTTTTATCCTTTTTTTTTTTTTAATGTGGAAAACTTGAGGTTAGGAGATTTGTTTGTAAAACAGGTAAGCTCAGGGTTTGTTGGTTTATTGTGGCCCATGTATATGTTCACTCCCTGGATGCTTCGTAGAGAGATGCAGGTACTTCCAGGAGGATGTTCTGCTGACTGCAACCTGACTCTTCTTCCATGGGTGTCTCCTGAAAGTGATGTGAAGATGATTTGACTTCTAAATTAAGTTTCAGTTAGCTTTTAATTCTCTCTGCTTTAGGCACCCATGAGTCTTGTATAGCACCCTGTGCCACGGGGTTTTTCTCTCATTTACACAGCCTTTTAAGTTCTCTAATACAAACAATAACCTCACACTTGTAACTCTGAAACACTGAGCAGAGTTTCTCCTGGTCTGCTGTGCAGTGTTTGAGTTCAAAGTCAGACACCTGGAATCTGGGCTAAGACTGCTGACAATCCACCAATTGTGCTAGTGGCTTTGGCTGTGTAAACACCTGCATTTCTAAGCCACAGATAGGAAATTTGTTCATTTTATATAGGCTACCAGGCAGCCTTCAAACAGGAGTGATTTTTAGCCAGCCTGGTCTTGCCAGGTTTGATATGGCCTTGTGCCATGTGTTCGATTTAAACTTGTAACTTAAGTAGCCATATCTCATTTCCGAACACCTGAGCTATGCAGAAAGCTGGTTTTACTTTAAACTTAAATGGTTTTGCAAAGCTCTGCAGCAGAGTATCCACACATCACAGATGATGTAACCTGACAGACATAAAGTGGAATTAAAGAGAAATACATGTTCTGGTTATAGCAAAATCATCTCTGTCATGAATGAGAAAAACAAAACATATGGAACTATGTACTTGGTCATGCATCAGAAGATTCTCGGACTCCTGTAATATAGTGTAATTTAATAGAGGGGAAAGCCCTTCAATATTCAAAATGCAATAAAGCGAAAAACGAGATTTTGTAATCATGCTGGAATTTAGTATCAATAACTGCAAAATAAAGAGTGCATTGATGACATGACATTAGAGCTTAGGAAGAATATACACATTGATTTATGAACGATTGAGTTGATACACACTTCAATTGTAGTGTCACCAGCATGCTGACAAAGTGGCTTTATATTAGCATACTCCATGCTAAAAGGAAGATTATATTGTTAGTGGGGAGAGTTGTGGTAAAAAGAAAGAGCAATGTCCAAGGAGTTGGAACAGCCAGCTCTCCCCATCTGCAAAAGCTCTCAGTGCTCAGAAAGGGCTCCAAGCAGGCAATTCCTCACACACTTTATTCCTCAGCACTGTGCAAGATGGAGCAGTTTGGTGTAATGGCTTTACTGGAGCGGGCTGGAGCCACAGGGAGGTCAGCACTCTTCCTGGCTGGAATGCAAAGGTTTGGTGTCACTGGGAAAGCCTCGTCCTGCCAGGGGCAGGGAGCAGGGCACACAGCACTGGTTGGCAACTGGATGGGGAGGATGTGCATGAGAAATCATTCATTGTGAGGCAGAGATTAAGCAGGATAAGGCTACAGGCCTTACACTTCTGTGTAACAAATGCTCTTTCATGTGGTTTGCACAGAGGTGATTGTATGCAGACGCTCCTACCTAGGGATGATTACAGTATCTGAGTAATTTCTGTGCTCTGTATGATCTGCCTTATTCCACTGCTTTGCTGGGCAGGCAAAGCCTGTACTGCATGTGCTATACCAAACCCTTCTCAGATCAGAGTAACAATGAAGAATCTAGGGAGGATAAATGCCTTTGAACTTACATTAAAGCTCACAGAGTCACTTCAGGTACACCAGTGACAGTTTTATCCAGCTCTAAATATACAAATATTTTCTGTGCTCTTTTCCTCTTGCAATAATAAATACAAATAACAAAAGTTCTTTCTGTACTAGACAGTTTAATCACAGCAATATGGTTGGGATCCAGGAAGAGGAGGTCTTAGGTACCAGAAGTCCTTGGGGATTTTTATTACTGGAAATGGGATCTTTGCCAGAATCTGCAAACTATCTTTCTAGAGAAGACAAGATAAAATGGCCTCTTAGTATAGGATCGTGCCAGACTTTTAATTTTCAGGAAACTGGTTTTATTTTTTTTTATACTACTTAGAAGCCAGTCAACTTAATTTGTAAATCAGTTGAAAAAGAAATTTAAAAAAAGGAAGGGAGAGGGTAAAACCTGTGATGTTTTAAGCTATAGAAGCCTCCGTGGAAAACAAATTTCTCTTGGCAATCAAGATAGCTTAACAACCATATACATTGTCAAAGGGAAAAATTACATTTTTCCTTAACACAGATCATATACAGATGACTGATTTCTCTTTCAAGTTCAGGCACAAAGGGGCTGTTTATTTATATTCAGAATCTGACCTAGCTCTTGAGGAGATGAGGAATGGTGGCTAACAGGCTCTCAAAATGCTTCTTGGCAAGCAGAGCAAGATAACAATCAGTGTAAGTATAAATAGCTCAGAATGGTGATAACAGGAGTGAAGTTGTTGCTCCAGATAATTTGCAATGCTTGCCCACTTAGATGCAATCAGAAAGGTTTTTTTACAGTACATATCAGTTTTGAAGCTGCTTTGGATACCTGCTACTTTTCCTTTGCTTGGATTGTGCTAGGAGCCTGTGTCTACAGAAACAGAAAGCATCACCTTCTTCTCCCTTTAATGGGTATAGATAAAACCAAAGGGTCTCTTGCAGCATGCTCAGTTTTAGTGACCTTCTGCTCAATGTGGCAGCTTGGGGTGTACTTGCAATACCTGCCAGTTCCAGGTGGTTTGTATCCTGTCCTGCATTCACATAGGATTGTTTAACTTACAAAATCATGCAAAATCTGCATGTGTTCAGCAGAGTACAGTTTATATGAAGAAGAAGGTAATGATGAGTAAAGAACTGCATAAGAATATTCTTATAACGTTTTTTCCCCACAAGGGTTTGTACTTCCAGTGCTGCTGCCCTGAAGGGTGTTTGGCCAACTTTCACTAGCCTTTGGAGTCTCATTTTAGCTGTGTCCTTTGTTAAACTGGTGTAATTTGCTACCTTAAATGGACTTTCCTGTAGGTGTGGAAGAAGGGATTACAGGCAACCTCACCCCTGATCAGTCACAGGTGTACTAATTACCAAAGAAGAGGAACAGCCTTGCCCTTAATGGGTCACAGCTGTGACTAATAAAGATAAGTGTGATAAAAGGGGTGGGTTGGCTGCTCAGGGGATCCTGGAGGAAGGGCACCTTGAGGAGGTCTCTTGCTCCTACCCCTTGGAAGAAGGACCAATCTGGAGAGACACAAAGAAGAACGAAACAAGGGAGAGATTGCTGCTGTAAAAGATCTGCTGTAAGGTCAGTCTGGGTCTGATGGAGCTAGATCCCACTGCTGGAGCGTGCAGTCACAGTCGAGCTGGGTGACAGCCGGTGGTCAGAGGCTGCAAACTGATACTTGCAGGCATAGCCCAGCAGGAAATAACCCGCAGGCAGAGCCTGCAGTGGGACCCTACAGCAGCAGCTTGCTGTAGTCAGAGTCAGGATGGCAAAGCTGTAAAGAAGAATAAACCAGGACCCTTTTCACATTGTTAAATGAGAGTCTGTGTCTAGGCTCATTTCTACCCCTAACGAGAGGTCTGCTGCAACACTTTCCCATTTAATTTTGAGACAAGTAGAACAGAAACATTGTCCTTGGTTGGTCCCACTGCTGTTCATGCACCTTGTTTTGAAGGACTGTGGGTTTTTTTGGCGATTCATATATAGTACCCCCAAAATGGCAGAGGAAATGGTGGCTGTGTGAATTAGGCTTGTGTCTCCCATAGAAGAGTGCAACTGGGCCCTTCAGCTCTAAAACTAGTATCACCCTGTTTCTCTAACTCTTTTATAGCCCTTACTGATTTGATAGGGATTGGAGCGGGATGGATGTGAAACTGCTAATATTACTCAACTGCATTCAAATAAATTTAGTTGACAAATATATTTTTTTTTTAATATTGGGCAATCTCAATTCTATCTCCTGATATTACCCTTATAGATACAGATTTTTAAAGAGGCACTGCTCAGCTGTCTAGTTTTGCTGGTAACTTCATGCTTTATTGCTTTTCCAGAGCTAACAAGGAAGGGGATAGACCTAAACTTTGGGAAGTGTAGCACAACCTGGAAATTCACTGTATTATTTAGTGAGATGAATAGACATGTACCACTCAAGGAAATTGCAGCACTGTAAAGAGCAGAATCCTTATTTCAAAGGGAGTCTTCACTAAACTGTTTTTTGTTTGTGTTTTTAAAATTATGTGATCTAGGACCCTAGGTTTTACTTGGTTGACACCAAGACTTTTAAAACAAGCTTGTGATTTGCTGGTGCCTTGATCAATCTGTGTGACTGTGTTTTTCTGTCAGCTACACTGTAGCAACATGTGTGCTCTTTGCAAAAAGCATCATGAAGTTTTAGTATATCTAAGTAGAGATGTCTTGAAAACTAGAGCTTTGCAGAACATTTGTAGAAGGGTCTCTGAAGGTTGATGTTCAAGCTGAGTACTTAAAAACACAGTTTCCTCCTGGAACAGTGAAAACATGCATGGCAAGAGAGCTTATTGATGTCCTCTGGAAAATATTACTTGGTAAGGGTTGGACGATGCAATGGATGTGTTTCTAAAGAAAGGCCAAAACAGGAAAGCTTCTGAGTACCACAAAATTAATCTTCAGGCACCTCTGAAGGTTTGCTATTCTGCTGATGAAATAGGGACGATAGAAAAAATAAACAAATTTGAAGCCGAAGGCACATACAACTGGGCTGCTTTTTCCAGGCTACTTCCTGACTTACATTTTCTGTTAAAACTATTTACACCTTGCTTTTATCTTGCTAGATTAGAAGAACTTTCTTTCCTGAAGCACTTAATTAAGTGCTCATTTTACTGTTAGCTTAATACCATGTCTGTTAGCAGTCTAAGAATGGAGACAGAAGATTGAGCAACACCTCAAACTGCAAAAGTTTGTCACAGCTTATCAAGATACTGAAGAAAATAAGGCTTTTTAGCTTAAGAAAACCTGAGAACACATTAAAATGCTTGATCTGTTTTTTCTGTCAGTGGAGGTTTTCTTCCTTTACAATCTCATCAGTGTAGTGCTGGATGAATCAGCCACAGATTTCCAGTGAACAAAAAGTAAAGGAATGCTCTTTATTGTTAAGACAGAATTCAACCCACCAACAATAGAAACTGAGAGACCTTAAAAGCAAGTGTGAGTTAAATGAATATGTAGTGTAGTCTTGCTGATGAGACATAAAATGAAGGGCCTGATTGCTTATGGTTATTAACAATCCAATGGCCCTTTTTGTAGGGCAGAGCACAGTAGCCCCAGTGTCCTGGCGCATTTCCAAATATGTGTTCATTCTCCTTCAAATCTCCCTGAAGTATCAATTTGATATGGTATTCTCTCCTCTCTTTCCTCTTATAAACCAATATGTACTGGGGCTACTGTTTCCCAATCCAGGAGCAGAACTTGGGGATTCTCCAAAATAAATAAATGCTAAAAGTTATTTTTGTTGTTATAGTGCAAGTACTTCCTGACATACCTTTTCCTTGCATCTGTGCAAGGAAGTGTAGGCATTTCAGTGCTCACCCTTCTGTGGGATCCCAGTATATTGGAAAAAGTTGATTTGTTCTGAATCACATACTTTTGTTTGTTCATGCTCCCATTTTCTGGCAGTTTGACATATTACCTTGCTATGACCAATCTTTAATTCAGTATGAAAGACCCTGATTGTGTGTAGCAATACTCCTCCCTCCTTTCTTGCTGTGTGGATATTTATTACTGACAAAAACCCCAGGATCTCTCTCTTAAACCTGGAGATTGATGTGTACAATTTAAGGTTTGTCTTGAGTGTTGAAATGCAAGGAAAGCATCTGTCTAGGTGTTGGTCTCTTCCCTGAGATACAAGGAAAATTCTCTGTTTGTACCAGCCCAGTCATTTTTGCATCAGCCATCAGCAAGTGCTGTGAGGGCTCAGCAAGGCTGTTCAGGAGTGCTGGCTCTGCATGTGCCATTGGCTCTGGGTGAGGGTCTCTGCTGCTGGGTTTGGTCACCAAAGGTTCTCCCCTCCCCAGTAATCATGGAGTGGCCTCCTCAGCTTGATGATGAGAGGAGGGGGATTGGTGGTGGAGCATAAAGACAGCTGCAGTGAGCAGAGAGCCTGATTCAGTATTTCTAAACTTGTGTGTGCTGCTTGCAAAAGCTGAAGTGCTGTGTTCTTCTGCCAAAGGGGTGAAATTTCTAATTGTAACTCAGTGAGTCTTTCTGAACTGTGTGGCCTGTAAATAAAAACAAAAGCTAATGCCTTATGAACAATTAAGAAAATCTGTATGACTATTCAATTTACAGACTTGTTAGAGCAAGTAGTGCTAAAGTTTTATTTTAATATTAAGGTTATATATGCTACAAGTATTATTCTCAAATTCTTGTGAAAAGTCTGATAGTGCACTTGAAGCTCTATTTTTTTAAATATGGTTCTAGCTTTTTATCTCTGTGGCAGTTTCAGATTTCATTTTTCTGTATAGAAAGTGTTAATTGTGTTTGGAAGACTGTTGCACCATTCTTCCTAACCTGACCTTCTTCCCTGATAATGAGATTATTTAATTGATGGATCCCCCCAGAAATTTCAATACAGTATCATTTCTAGCACAAACCAGCAAGTAAATTTAGTCTGGATTCCAGACATGCAAGGAATTCAGAGTTTCCATTAAAGTGTGAGAACTCTGGAACGTTATCCTACTCCAGTAAAGTGGACAAGAACATCTACCCACAAGCTCACAATGTGATAAGACTTCCTTTGAATTTTTGATTGTTACTTTTTTAGAATCAAATATTATTCTCAGGAAGGTACAGGACTTCCAAAAGAGCATCTTGCTTTCTGCAGCCTAATCTTGCAATAAATTTATGCTGAGAAGTGTTTTGGAAAGGAGATTTGTATGATTTCCACCTGTATGTTTCTTGTGGTTTGACACTGGCCCAATACCTGGCGCCCACAAGAGCCACTTGCTCATCCTCCCCTGCTACAGCTGGGCAGAGGAGAGGCAAAAAGTTAACAAAGGGTTCATGAGTAGAGATAAGGACCGGGAGGAAACACTTCAAGGGCAAAACAGGCTCAACTTAAGGTTGCAAAGTGAATTTATTACCAACAGAATCAGGGGAGGATAATGAGAAGTAAAATAAGCACTTCAAACACCTTTTGCCCTCAGCCTCCTTCCCACTGACAGCACAGGCAGACAGCGTGTGGGGGTTTTGGTCAGTTCATCACCCAAGGTTTTCTTCTGCTGCGCTGGGAGAAGAGTCCTTCCCCTGTGAGACCCTGGGGACTGTGGCACAATTCTCTGTGAGCTTCTTTGATGTGGGCCCAATCTCATGAGCAGCAGCCCTACAGCACTTGCTGCAGCATGAGTCCTTCCCACGGGCACATAGTCCTCCCAAAAACTGCTGTGGTGTGGGTCTCTCTTCCACGGGGTGCAGTGCTCCAAGGACAGGCTGCTCCAGCATGGAAGCAGGGCCCTCTCTCCACTGGGAATCCCACTGTATCACAGCCTGCTCCAGGCATCCACCCACTCTGGCATGGGCACCTCTCGCAGGGGCTGTGGGTGGATCTCTGCATCCCCTGTGGATCCCCAGGGGCTGTGGGTGGTTCTCTNCCATGGCCTGCAGAGAAATCTCAGCTCTGGTGCCTGGAGCAGCTCCTGCCTCTCCTTCTCCATTGACCTTGGTGTCTCCACTTTGTTTCTCTCATGTGTTCTCACCTCTTTCTTCTAGGAGGAGGAAAACCTGTGACTTTGTTTCTACTTTCTTAAGTATGTCATCACAGCGGCATTACAAGCCTCTCTCACTGGCCCAGCTTTGGCCAGCAGCATGTCCATTTTCGCAGCCATCAGATATTGGCTCTGCTGGACACGGTGGAAGCTTACAGGAGCTTTTCACAGGAGCCATCTCTGTGGCTCCTCTGCTACCAAAAACCAGCACATGCAAAATCAATATAGTATTAGAGGTTATCATCTCTGGTACACTTGACAGCATAGCTGAAATGAAAGGATGAGTCCTTTTAAATGTGCATGTATATTGAAAAATACTTAAATGTATAGAAGGAAATCCAACTTGGGTATGTTTTGTTAGGAATGTTCTCAGATCTGTTAGGCTGGGGCTGTCAGCAGATGAGCAGCAGGATCTATGTAAGGCCAGCATCAGCCTTAGATGTCCAGTGGAGACATCCTGGGCTCAGTTCAGTGATCTGAAAGTAGTGCTTAGTGATATTTGAGGTTTCTCAGTGATCCAAGGATTCCTCATTAGGCTGTAGGTACAGCAGACCTACAGGAAACTCAAACTCTCCCAGCTGAAGGTGGATGGAGTCCCCCAGGGCACCTCACATGGCACCAACAGCTGTATTTGGGCAATGGATTGAGCCTTTCATTCATGTCACAGGCAAAATTTTTACTGACTTCCCTGGGGCCCTGTTTTTCCTTTATAATAAGAATTAAATCGTACTAAATGAAATCTCGCCATTTTCTTGCAGCAGCTTCTGAAAGCTGCTGATCCTGGGATTATTCCTGAGTGCTGCTGACTAGAGTTGTATTAGAACAGGTATATGAGAAATCCCCTGAACCTTTCATTGTTTTCACAGTTTGTTTCATGAGTTTTCTTTTAATGCAATAATGTAACTTCAAGTTTTATCAAAAAATAAGTAAAGAAAATATCTGAGAAAAAGATGTGGAAAATGATACAACACTGTCAATAATAGCTGTGAAAATATATTGTTGGGCTTTCTGAACTCAGTAAGCAGCAAACACAATTAAAGCCAGAATATACTGCATCACAACATGTACTAAATTAATTTATCTTGACAAATTTCATGTAGTTTAAATAATTCATACTGTACTTTTATTAAAATCTGAAAGGAAAAGTGATGAATTCTTGGTTGCTTGGTGTCTTACAGTAAACCTCTTACATTATTAAAATTATAAATGTAATCACTTGAAATGGTTGCTTTTTTTTTTTCCCCAAGTAAAACTGTTTGAGGTGACTTTTTGTAGAAAATGATGATACGAGAAAAGTTGGAGGTAAAGGAAGTGCTTGAATGTGATGTTGCACAGATGCCAGTGCAATGCCAGGGAGGACAGTATTGTCTCTGCCCTGCACAAACCAGGGACTAGAGGAGTGGAGAGCAGTCAAAGAACTGGCAAACAGTGGCACAAGTGGAAAAAAGACTTTAACAATTCTGCTCTTTTTGAATTCTTTTTCTTCCCTGCACTAGCATGCCCACATTCCTGTGCAATGATTTTTTTGTCAGTATATAATATTTCTTTCCATTATGATTTCTCTGCGGCTTTGTCTCTGGTGACTTTGTTGACCACCATTGTACATGTTTGTGATGAATGTCTTCATCCTGCTTTTTAATCTAGTTCTAGTTTATGGTTCTTGAAAAAAAAAAATAAATAGGTATTTCCTGTGAGAAGAGATTTAAACTCTCTTGCTGCATGAAAATTTTACCTTCTCCTCTGTACAGTCTCCTGAGCATAAGGAGGGGGACAGAAGATCATAACCTCAGGTGCAATAGAAAGCAGATGGAGAAGATGATTCTTTGTGCAAATTCTAACAGACTGATAACATATTAGCTGAAAACATGTCTTATAGCAACAAAACTGATCCTGAAGAGTATGTTTGACAGCCATCATTGAGCTTAGATTTGCTGAAAAAAATCTTTCTTCTTAGAAGTTCTTTTCCTGTTTGAAGGGTGTGATTGTGAAATAGGTGAACCATAATCATCAGCGTAACTATAATGTAAACACCCTAATCTTTTCTGAGAGCTATTTTTTGGAAAGCATGCTCTGAATGGGAGGGCAGACTGTATTTCCTCTGAATTCCTGACGCTGTAGTTCTGCTCCTTCCCAAGGCCCTTCTCAGTTTAGCATGGAGGTTTTTTTGCTATTCACTGTGATAACTCAGTCTTCTGACCTTCTAAATGACATTGTCCTCACTCGGTTTCCTCTCACCATGTCCCAGTTCCTTTGTCTTCTCCCCATTTGGTTTAGAGGTGTTGATTTTAGCCTCATTACAAACCCATTACAGGATCCAGTGTCACTGGCAGGAATTCAAGAAAGGCTCCATAATGCAATAGTTGGCCATTTGCAGAGGAGCGTCATAAAGAGATGCTTCCTCAAAGACCAGTGGGTTCCAGCCTCTTTAATGCTGTCTTCATTTTAATGGATGCCAAATTCGCATGCAGTGTTTAAACTATAATAATAACATATATAAAAAACTTGACTAGAAGACATGTACTCTGTAAAAAGTTGCAGACTCTACCCTCAACAATGTGAACAAGCTGTGCTGTAGCTGCCCACTTAAATACAGAAAGTCTTTTAAGTGTTTTATCCTCATATTGAAGAATTTTTGGAGGATTTTTGTGTCCTGCAAGTATGTGTGAGATTTTTCTTTCCCTCATGTCCCTGCCTGAGAGGCTGACATTCACAGCACCCCTAAAAGTTGACTAGAATGTCTGACACTGACAGTATTCAGGCATTGTGGTAAACCAAAACCTTGCTAAGGAGGTCACACCTACAAGAGCCGACAAGCAATTACAGACCCTGCAGATTGCAGGTAAGTGAGAAAACTTCAGATTTTGTTCTTGTTAAGAAAACCGACTAAAACCAGCCCTTTGTCTATCCTTAGGATCTTGATTGTATGCACGCTTACAGAAACATGAACTTATTTGTACAGATGCAGCCTTTGCTGTTGTTTTTGCTCAAAACCGTAGAGCTGGAGGTATAGCTGTATCAGTGGGCTGGAAGAAATGAGGTAATAATACCATTGGGGAAGACAAAATATTCCGAAGAATAGGGTAGTCTTATTTTTCCTACTTTTTAAACTAAACATCTCTCAGATTTCACCACATTTCAGATATGTTTGGCTCCAGTGAATTTTATTGTCTTTACTTTATGCCACTTGTAGTGAACTGATTGACCTCTGATCTTCCAAATATGTCACCACTGACACAGATAAGTCCAGGAGAGACAACCTGATGTTATTTAGTTTCTACGGATACAGTGCTATAGCAGCTGACAGGCTGGACAACTTCTTCTTGAGGTCAGGAGTTGATGAAATTGTCTCCAGTCTGTGAACTTCCATTAGATTTGTGTGATGGTGCCTCATCTCTGACTGTTAATTGGAATCTCATTAACTTGTTGATGTGTTGCTCTGCATGTTTGGATACACTGCTCTTCCTTCAAGTTTGTTTTTTTTTTGTTGTTGTTTTGTGGGGGTTTGTTTTTTCATTTAAACTCTCTGGTAATTTTTTTACTGACAGTTTTAGAAAAGTTCAAATTGTACCCAGAATGTGTCTTTGAATGAGTTATAGCCGCTTCTTGAGAGACTTCTACTGTTTTAAATCACAGGAAGCTTATCTGGCTTTAAAAGTGCCCATATAGTTTGCAACATGTGGGCTAGATGATGATTTTCCTCTGGGAATGTAGACACCATCATTCATTGGCAAGTTCTTAAAACTTATATTCTCTTCTTAACTGTGCTGAGAGGAGCAAGTGAAGAATCCATTTATTCATTGTGACAGAAACATGTAGGTAAAGCTATATTCACATGGTTTTCTTGGTTTGACCCAAAACTATCTAAATCCCAATTGTATCAGTCAGCAGTTGTATCACTTTCAACTCTGCACACAAGACCAATCACTGAATCAGAGAAATGTTTGAGTGAATCATGAATCAGTGTTTTAAATGCAGGCAAAATTTTCCCTGGAAGGCAGGCATGGCTTGGGCAAGTGAATCAGAACTAAATTACACCCAACTTGGTTGGTTTGCAACCTCATATGCTAAAGATCTGAGCAAAGCAGCAGACTGGGGATAAGCCATCTAAAAGTCTTGTTTGAGTTTGATTGAACTATTGTGGTTCATTGTTCCTCACAGTATGTTCTTCCTAACCTAGGATTTTCTTGTGTTAGCTTTTAAACACATGAATTATTGCGTATTTATTAATGTAATATCTTTTTATTTTAACTCTAGTGGATTTTCTGTAGAGTATCACCAGGATTTGATTGTCTCTTACAAGTAGAATTCCTTCTCATCAGGAAACAGGAACACCTAGCAACCATATCAGCCCCAGAAGTGCCAATATTTTAGGGTGTTTCAGAACATTTATAGAAAACTTAGTTAAATGTGAAAATAAGCAAAAATGCTTTTTACTCTACCTTATACAAAAGATATGTTTTCCTACTGCAATGTAACCTGGAACTGTTTCAGAAACAAATAACTTGTTCAAATGTTTGTTCAGCTACAGTTTCTCATGACTGTGAATCACACAATACATCATGCTGATAAGGTCAGTAGAGTTAGCAGCAGTACTCTCAAAAAATCCTCTGGCTTTTATTCAACACCTCTGTGAAGAGTTTCTTCCATTCAGACCTTCCTGGTTCTAATTAGCTTCTTCCCACTTATTTTCCACCAACATTTTGTTAGTTAAAAATTGAACGTATCATTTTGATAAGCTGTTGCATGATTTTGACCTGTCTCTGACAAAAAGGCTATAAACTAATACACCAGTTTTCTGTTTCAGTAGCAGATTCAATATATTTTGCATCATAGATTATTTCTGGAAAAACAATCTGGGCAGAAATCTACCATGTTACCCAAGGTACCTATTAAAGTCCACTACTTTTTCAAAAGAAACTATGACCTCTTGATATGTGTGTATTAGGAAAGTTAAACTGAAAGTTAATCCATTGGAATTAAATGTAGATTGCATAAATGACAGTTCCTTCTCCCAACCCTCATTCAAAATTAAAGGGGCTTTAATTTAGGTTAGAACTGGAAGTAAGTTCAAATGTATTCGGTTTACTTCGTATCAATTCTGAAGGAGAGCTTCCACGCAGCAGTTTAACATTACTAGCTTTGAAAATTTTGTCAAAAAAATGAAAACATGACAAAATGCAGAGAATTTGAGTTATGCTACTTCATGATTTGATACAGCACATGTGTGTACTTGTAGTTTTCTGCTACAAAAATAAAACAAGCAAGCTTGAAACATGTTCAAGCTTCACTTAGCTCAAAAATCTGGCTTTTTTTCAAAAAGCATCTGATGTCTGTTGCTGATGATCTAAACGGAAGATAAATTTGACAGTCATCTTTGCAGATAAAACGGGAAAGGTGAAGCTATGAAAAAGAATTATGGCAGCATCTGCTGCTGCAAAAATTACGAATGAGCTGAGAGCCAATCACATCCTGAACTCCCAACTGGCACAGTGAATGTGGCAGCAATGTAGGCACATGGAGAGCTGCTTTGGAGGAGGGAAATACCCTGCCTGAGAGCATGGAATACGGATACATTGCAGTGTAGATGTTATTTGTGTGCTTCCTTATCAATATATTTTCTTGATATCAAAGGAACCTGTCTCTGGATGGGAGTGAATCCACCCTGTGGCAATGGCTGGGTGGTACTGATTCACGTGCAGGGTCTGAGGCAGCACAGCCCCAGCCCTGGCACTCTATCGGTGTGTCCTGCAGCTCAGCATCAGAGTCAGAACGAGCTGCAGGGGACAGGCACTTGTGCTCTGGTGGCCAGAGTGTATACACAGCCTGTTTATAGTTAAATTGGGGCAGGAACTATAAACAAATATTTTTAATAAGCTGTGATTATCCAAATGTTGTCTGATCTGAAAAGATCAGACTGTAGAGTTGCAAGCTGGGATGCATTTGCCTTATAATGGAGACACAAAAAAGCAGCTAGGAAAGCCAGTTTCAAAACTTTTGCTAGAGTTCGTCAAAAGTCTCATCTGAAGAATATATTGGGCGAACTTAGTTACAGGGGAACCTTTTTTCATTGTCACTAGAGTTTATGAGTAGGAAAAAGATTCTTGCCACATGAGGTTAGCCAAAATCCAGCTGGGCCAATAACCTCTTCCTCCAGCAGCACCCTTTAAGAGAAGTTTTGGGGTTTTTTTTGGCAGGAGCGGGGGAGGAAGCTAAATAAAGAGTGAAATGACGCTTCTCCCTATTTACTCTTCCAATCTCCTGTATTCCATGGTTTTGGCAATTCCAGAGCTGCATATAATATTTGCTTTATTTATATAATAGGCCTTGGTGAAAATATGTTGTCTAAATTATGTAGGGGTTTTTTAGTTTTTTGTAGTTTTTTTTTTTTTTTTTAAAACTGGCCTTTGACTTTGGCACGCACAACATCCTGTGGCAAGGAATTCAACAATTAAATTATGCATTGTGTGAAAAAGTACTTCCTTTTGTTTGTTTTAAACCTGTTGCCTGATAATTTAATTTGGCGCCTGCTGGTGTTTTTATGCTTAAAGGATTAGTGAGAACCTCGACACATCACAGAAATCTAGTGTAAACCAAGACATTAAAATGTATTGATATGACCTATGCATAGTTAGCATTCAAATTCCCTGTCAATGACTAGGCTTCCAATAAAAAGTATATTTTTATAGCATTTTATAGGAGTCTGTTGTGCTTGATTCTTTCCGTTGTAATAGAGTAATATCTGTCTTCAGGATTATTAATGTGGAGCCTTTTTATGTCTTTCTTTTTTTAAAATTTAGAATACATTGCCTTGCACATCTTAAGCACAGGTTTATATTTTTTCAGGATGATTATAAAGCACGTATAGTAACAGCTTTCTAGCTTTAGAAGAATACAAATGGAAAATTGTAACACAATTTATTTGAAAATTCTAACGTTGAGGAAGTTTATTTGCATTTCTAGTGGTTATCAGATTTCAAGAACCCAACTTGTGTAGTTAGGTTTTAAACTGGCCTGGAATTTTCTGTCCTACTTTGCTTACTACTACATATGCACAGGCAGAGGAATGTTTATGCATATATTTGAGTGGAGCAGGAGATTGATTTTGCGTCCTGTGCTGACCTTTGCTCTGCAAAATTTATTGACTGGAATTACACTAGGCTAGTGCCCAAGTGCAGCACGCTCCTGAGTAATGGGTAATTTGGCATAGAGGAGCAAAACTCTGAATTTATTGTTTTTCTTTAAGGAACACAGTCCTCAAGATGCACATCCAGCCAGTATATTGCAAGTTGCCTCCATAATATTTTGTTTGTTTGCTTTTCTTAACAAATATCTTCTTCTGATGGAAATGCATTTCATTCAGAGCATTCACCTAAAGATCCCTGTCAGCAGTCTTGGGCTGAGGGCTGGATGCAGACACAGCCCCTGTGCAGTGTCTGGAATGGAAACACTCCTGGCTTGGGCACAATGTGTTCTCCAGTCTTCAGCCTTGGACTCTTTGGGCTCCTGAGACCAGGGAAGTCCTTGTGGATCAGCCTCTGTGTGTGTGGGTTTGAGGAGTGCATCACTGGATGGAGCTGAGCTTGACTTGAACAGATTGAGACGCATCAACCACTGAATAGTTTGGTTAATTAGTGAAAGTAGCTTAACCAAGGGTAGTTTCTGAACACAGGCTGGAGCTGCACAGCCAAACGTAGCCAGCTGAAGAAAGAGCTGCATTCAAAAGGCTCACAGTGAGTTTTCATTTAGCACTGCATGCAGTGCTAATAGGATTTCAATTCCAGGAACTAGAGGATACATACATACAATTTCCTTAATTTTAATTGTCAGGGCAGTCCTGGCTACAAAATTTAGACCCACAAATATGTGCTTGTGGAAATCTAACAAAGCACAGGTTCTGGTTTAAGAATGCTCCTTCTAATGTTACTTTGTCATAAAGGTACAGCTGTAAAGCAGGAATTGCTCACCAGTTGTGGAGATGATAAATGGAAGTTATTATTACTCAGTTGGCTAAATATTTTGGTAGAACATAGTAACAGCGGACAAGGTTTGCCAGCAAACCTTCCAGAGATGCACAGCCCTTCCCATGATGGTTGTGTTGTGCAAAAAGCGGGACTGAAAAAGCAGCTCAGAAGACCTGTAATTTGTCATCACATTGAGCTGCCTACTTATCAGAAACAGAGCAGTGGCTTGGCAGGCAGAGCTCTGGTAGTAACACAGAATTGAGCCTGGAATTCAGTGGTCATAAAACATGACGCACATTCCCTACCATGATAGATCCCGTGGAGGGCTTCGGTTTCTTTCCTCCTCCACTTCTGTGAGGAAATGTAAGTGATGGTGTTGGAGTAGAGCTCTGGTGAAGTGCTGAGCTGGAAATCATGTCAGTGGCTCATGGCTTGCGCAGCAGCAGGCTTGTCTTCAGGGAAGCATGGGGCGGTGTTTCCTTGCCTGCAGCCAGACGGTGTTGATATGTACACCTTCACCAAAGGGCTGGAGAGCTTGTAAAAGGAAGTGCAGGAAGGTTCAAGGGGAGGAAGATCAAAGAAGTAAATAATAATGAGCAAAAGGCCTGCTGGTTCCTTATAAGCAGGGTGGAAACAAGAGGAATTGTTATTTTAGTGGCACAGATTGCCCAGATAGGAAGTGTTTAGCTGCCACAGTGCTTAACCCTGTGTTGGCTGGAGCTTTCTTATAGAACTGCAATGGAGAGGTTGTTTTGTGATCCTGGGGTTGTTGCAGACCACTTCTAATGTGAGTTGCTAACTGTAAGTTTGGATTAGCATTGGATTGTGCAGGAGATTTGTATATTTCTAAATATATTTGTTTATTGGCTCAATATTAGGGGATAGGTCATTTCAGGGTGACTAATACCAAAAATCATCGATTCAACTTTTTCTTAGTATCAAATAATTTCTAGACAGCAGCATCTATCAACTATATCCAGAAAGGTAGTGAAGAAATACCCTGTTGTCTCACCCACTGTAAAACAAGTATTTTTAAATTTAAATTAGAATTGCAATATTCCCTTTTAAAATATGGAAGTAATTTTGGGTGAGAATATTTTATTTGGTTCAAACTATTTCCACTTTTGATATAAAAAATAGTGATAAAATTAATGCAGGAAAAATTATTACAGGGATAAGCACGATGATGACTTCAACATATTTAAAAATGTTGCTGGAAGCATGCAAGAAAGCCTTCTTCAGTGTCTCATTGCACTGAAATTATTCCAATAAAGTAGGAAGAAAATTACACATATAAACATTAAAACGACCGTGTATAATAGAGAATAAAACTTGGCAGGTAACTTTGTATTTTTTGCAGAGCTCAGAAAAATCCTCCTGCGGGAAGTGCACTGACAGCTTGGGAATAGGATCAGATGCACAATGTGCATTCCCAAGGTTCCACGCTGATGGAAGGCCAGAGCAGCACTAACTGACAGCAACCCCCTCTCCTCTTCCATGAGCCCCACTGCCACCTGGACAATGCCAGTGGAGCATCCATGAGCTCTGATGTGAGAGGCACATTTGCAACCGAAGGGAGTTCTTAGAAAAGTGGTAATCCTGGAGCATGAACAGCTTTTTGTAATAATTTCTGAGGGCTTTCCAACATTTCATTCTTCACAGAAAATGCCTGCAGAGCTAAATAGAATATCATAACCAGTCTCTGAGATTTCTGAGTCATCTTAGGGAATTGTGGCCTCAATTCCAATAACAGGAGCTCTTATCAACTTTTATGGGCCTGCATGCCTTCTATGGAATAGTTCCTTAAATTTAATAATACTAGAATAAAATGAAATAAAACATTCTCAATTGAGTTCTTCTCTTTTGGAGGGTAATTTTTATAGATTCCTATTAAATTCTAGGCAACATTTCCATGATGGAGGTTTATCTTGTCTTCCAATGATATTAGACATAAAAGATCTCAGGGGGTGTTTCTGATGAATAATGCTTGCTCTCTCCTAGTTCCAGAAGGAGGAGGAGAGTAGCAGAAAGGCACATAATTACCTTGGTGCAGAGCCACGCTGCTGCTGCCACAGTGCTCCTGGCAGGAGAGCTAAAGGTGTTCTTTGCTGCTGTACTGATAATCCAGCTCAAACAGAACCAGGTGTGGTGTTTTAAGATGTCATCAGATTATGCAAGACAGAAAT
This sequence comes from Phainopepla nitens, assembly GCA_013400175.1. NCBI lineage: Eukaryota > Metazoa > Chordata > Aves > Passeriformes > Bombycillidae > Phainopepla > Phainopepla nitens. The sequence continues at coordinate 837,378 of VXBQ01006095.1, read as the reverse complement.
GCTCTGGGATCTTACCAGCAGCACTTTTTATGGAATCCTACTTGAAAGAAACAAGGAAGCTGTAGTAAGAATGCCAGTGCCCAGGTACTGTTGTTTTAATAGGATTGCTACTGAATCACCAACCTATTTAATTAGACCTATAAAAGTTATTTAGCAAGGTGTGGGTTGGGGCTTGGGGGAGGAATATCAGGAGCACAGCATGTCTGGAAAAGTGTCTATAAAAATCCATCTATAAAAGTCTCTTACTATGTGGTCTAATTAAGGTCTGGATACAACACATGCATTACTCTACAAAACAAACAGGTTGGTTTCTGTTTGACGCACTTTATTTTTATAACCTGATTACAAACTGAAAGAGTTTGTTAATTTAGCCTTAGTTTGGGTATACAGCAGAAAGCAGTGCTTGTCACTGGTTTGAATCAACCCTACTCAAGGCATTCTTTGGAAATAAACACAACTAAATCAAGTTGTATCAAATAACATTTTTCAAATAGTTAATTTGCTTTTTCTTGTTGGTGTAAGGTTAGATTATAAACATATAAATAGTACCCAGTTTTTGCCTGCTGCCTGAGGAAAGTTAGCGTATGCCAATGTCTGGAAGAGGGAAAATAACTTCTAAAATGTAGAAAACTGTAGAAGCTTAATGGTGAAACTATAACAAGAATATTAAGGGTTGCAACTGCATTGAAGAGAAGGGTGGGATGGCCCAGCTGAGAATGGGAGGATGATGACCCCACATTCGTGCTGTTCGGGGAACACTTGAGCATTTGAATTTGCCACAATTATCATGTTTGTGCTCAGTGACAGCAGGGCAAACATAAACTAAGCCTGAAGTCATTCTACTGCCACCACTTACAGAGTCTTTACATATCATGAAATTATTCGAACCTTTTGACATGGTTTGTTGGTCGTCTTTAGGCCTTGCTGTCACTAGAGTATTTCTTAAGGATGGCCATAAGAAATGCTTCTTTTCTACAGTGAGGATGGTCAAACACTGGGGCAGAGCCTGGACAGGCTGTTCAACCAGCATCCTTGGAGCTGCTTTTAACCCACCTGCACTAAACCTTGAAACAGATACAATCTAACACTGAAGTTAGCTCTGCTTTGAGGAAGAAGATGGCCTTCAGAACCTCTTCCAACCTAAACTGTTGTATTTTATATGATAGGGCCAACCTGCACGGCCAGCCAATGAAGCATAAGATGACTGATACGAGACATGGTACACAGCAGCACCGATTTCTTCCAACCCAGGTGGTAGCTGCAGTCAGTTCCAACTAGAAGAGGCAGTCTCTGGAGCTGTTGTGGTGTTGCAGTCCTTGTTCAGTAACTTTTAAGGGTCATAAGGTGACACTGGTGATGCTGGCTCACCTCGGCTTCCCAAATGATGGTTATGTCTAGTGTACAAAATGTGAATAGCATCTCAAGCACTATGAAATGTTAATGTAAGTACCTGATGTTATTGCAGAAATTAATTTGAAGTCGGGCAAGTCCAAACAATGCAGCTGATCTATGTTTTCCAGCACAGAGGAACAGGTTATATTCAGATGTTCTATAGGCTTAAGTGTGTTCTCATCTCCTATATTTATCTCCTTTGCTGCACTGCTCTTATCTGCTGAAGAAAAGTCTAAAATAAACATCTCAGTGAGGTACCAGATGTCTCAGTAACTTCTCAGACTGAATGAGAAATGCATTCTGCAGGTAGGAAATAGTACTTCTGCTTCATGGAATAGGGAAAAGAAATTGTAACTTAATCTGTCTGTGACAGGCTTCAGAAAAAGTGGGGATCAGCGGGTGGTGGGTTACTGGGTGAGAACAAGTTTATGGCCTAGGAAAAAATAATCCTGGTAGGATATAGTAGGCTTATTGAAAATGACAAGATACAAGGTTCTGCTGGATATTTTTTCATTATGGTGAATGCTGGCTCTGGTTAAAAAGATTGTCTATCTGGCTCTAGATCAGAAACCTGGCCTCTGCTTGTTGCAAGCTTGTAAAATTCAAAAAGGAAGAAGAAAAATCAAGAAAAAATTTGTGGTGGTTTTTGTTGTTGTTTTTTTTTCTTTCTTTTTTTTCCTGTTTGTTTTCTTTCCCCTTTCCTCCAGCTTCCCACACAAGCATAATGGTTCTTTAGCGCACAAGAACAGTTCTAAACCAATCAAGATTCTAAATCCAAGTAATTGAAACTTCAATCAGTCATTTCCAGCAGTTGCTTTTTCACTTTTTTCCATCTATTTCTCCAGCACAAGGAGAAGGTTTCTAAGAGCGAACTAATGCTATTGCCACATGGTTTCCTGAATGCCTGGGAGGCCTGTGCAAGTTCGATTCTGACTGATGTTCCTGCTGGCATTTGGGATAGTTAAGGAGGAATTTAATGGAGCTATGCTGATTTATATAAGTGAAGTACAAGGTCTTTCATATGTCTAGTTTCCACTGTTTTATAGTTACTTTTTATTTTATTGCTGACCAGCAGCCAAAGCGACTTCCTTTCATCTTTTTCTGGCCCAAGTCTGAGAGCAGTGTCACGGGTCATGGGACAGAGACATGTCCCTGGACGGAGCCCTGAGGCTGTGCTGGGGACACTGCAGTCCCCAGTGGGGGTGTACCCAGGAGCAGTGGGCTCTCAGGCCACTGTCCCTAGTCCTTGCGCAGGGCAGGAGCAGCAGCTGTGTGGCACTGATGCTGTGGGTCACGGGGAGAGGCTGCAGCTCTTGCCTCAGACCGGGTTTTGCCCTGGATGCACTGGGAGGTTTCCCAGTCCAGTGATCCTCTTCTCTCTCACTTTGTTTTAAACCTGCCCTAACTCCCTTGGTGCCCACAGAGCCTGCCTCTCCCACGGAGAGAAGTGGCTGAAGCATTGGGCATTTTCAGTGCCATTTTCTCTTGGTATTTTTCCAGCCTGCTGTTTAACCCTCCTTGCCAAAAACACTCTTTGGTGACTGGCAAACTAATTGGCCAGAGGAGGTGTCATCAAAAATTCATCTCAGATAATTAGACATTGAGCTATCATTATCCTTGAGGTTCAATTCATTTTTGTTTTCATTAGCTCTGTGGTTCCCTGTGGCAGATATTTCTGATAATTTCCGAACACGGAGGGGGTCATGAGCGCTGGCATTCTTTCAGATGTGCTTCTCTTGCACGTCCTTGCTCACTAGGCAGGAGTTGGGGGAAGGAACTGTGTTAGGCAGGCTGCATATTCCTGATTTTATCTCTTTTTTTGGGGCATCTTATATCAGAAGCAGAAGTTTCACCAGGCTTTGATAGAGAGCTGACAAATTCAATGCCACATACTTTGTGAAGGAGCATTTCTGGTTTTCCAGCATTTTCAAATAAATGTCATTTCAAACAGCTGTTGATAGTGTTAAGAAATCCCATTTGCATTTTCTGCCATTCTAATTACATAGTAATTAATTTCTGATACTATGGCAAATTAATGTTAGAGTGAGTCCTTGAAATTTCATTACTTTATGTGAAACAACACTCTTTTGGTTATGACTCCTTACATATGGAAGGAATATAACAAGATTTCGGCCAGCAGAGCCTTAGCACTTTTAAATTTTTTAATGCAACAATGAAATTTGAAAAAAAAAAATACTGGCAATTCCATAGCAGGGAATAATAGGCCTTTGTCTCTGGTATAAAAAAGTTGATTTTTTTTTTTAAGCTGCTGTTCTATATTTTGCAATAATAAATAATTTTGAGTATGAGAGGTAGCAAAACAAGGAATTAGTGTAATTTTTTTTTTAATCCTGATATTTGGGAATTTGTTTTCATTGTTATGAACAATCAGAAGCACAAAAATATTTCCCCAAAATACACACCTAAAATTTTTCTTGAACTAACTGAAATAGTCATGGGAAAGTAATTTTGAAAAGGAAACTGTAATTACTTGGTATGATTGAAAGAAAATTAATTTAAGATCAATATGGTCTTACAAGAAATAGAGAAACTGATAAAAAAATCAGTATTTTAATTAGAAGAGTTTTCATTGTAAATATTTGTCATATTTTAATAGACACTTTATGTCCTGGAAGTGTAACGTTATTGGACTGCATTTATGTTTTTTAAAATTTAAAAATTTATAAATATTTGAATGTACCTTTAAAATATATTCATGTCTTCTGAACACCTGCATGCTCAACCTTTTCCAGAAAATTATATCACCTGTCTTTAGACCTAAAGCTAGCATTCAGCAGTAATTATTAGCCCTGATGCCACTGATTAAAATGCTTCATGGCTTTTCTCTCTGGCTGTTGATTGCTTCCTGCTAAGAGAGGAGCCATGGTGCTGCTCGTGCCTCAGAGATATGGAAATTGCTGGCAGAGAGCAGTCAATTTACAGCTTGTCTGTACTGTATATGTGCCTCCCATGAATTCCTTGTTACATTTAGGATGAAGTAGGACAGAAGCAGGTTGTGATCAGGCGTCACCCTGTGCTAGCAGCTCAGGGCTGGCATTCACTGGGAAGGCTGGGCGAGTGCTGCTAACAAACCTGGCCTGGAGCAGAGTAAGGTAAACAAGACCCTGCAATAACTCCAGAGCTCCTGTTTGCTTTTAATCAAATCTGGTTTAGACTCTTTAGTAGAGCTGTAGTTTGTTGAAAGATTTTGGTGAACACAGAGCTGGTAGGAAAGACAGGTGGGGCCATTAAAACAAGCTCAGGACGACGTTACACATCTTGGGTTCCTCCCACCTGTAGCTCATCTCCTTTGGGTTTAGGGCTGGATTCCTGCTGGCACACTCACTGCCTTTAGCTCTGCTGATGGGCACCAGCTGCAAACAAGGCTGAGGAAATGGGAACTTCCTAAAGCTGTCTTTATTAAAATTACTCTTGCTATAGACTCTGGCTTTTACTCCTGAGTTATGAGCAATAGAACCACCCACTGTGTAGGCCCATAGATTTCCCAAGGAATTAGTGTAACATTTTTCTATTTCACATTTTTCAAGGATATGCCTTTTTTTTTTCTTTTCTTTTTTTCTCTTTTTTTTAAAAAAATCTTCTAGGCTCTCTTTTCCAAGATGAGCTGCTTTATCACATTACCCTGGGGGTACAGTATATTCTTCTCTAGGCTTAGACTGGATGGAAAGATGAGTGAGGGTCACTCATTCTCCTTTTCACTAAGGAAGAAGAGTGACCCTTTTACTGGTGAGTTGAACCTAGTCAAAATTTCATTCTAGTAGATTGGTAATTTAAATGTCAAGTTCTTTCATCAGTACTATCATATATATTTGCAAGCCAACTAATAATGTGAAAATGCTTTAAGGAATAACTACTACTGTGAGTCGTGTATTTTCATTCTTTTTTAAAAACCTAGTTGAAATTAATAAAAAAAAATCACTAAATAAGTAATATCTCTATTTTAAAAATGTGGCATCTTTGTATTTTGCGAGCAAAGCAGCCTTTAGAATGAAACAATATTGAAGAATTCCTGAGCATGTTCACTGTTAAATAACATGGTGAAAGGACATGGAGACCTTCATCTTTCTTTTATAAAGTAAAGTATTTTTGAAATGAACATCTTATCAGATCAGAAAAGCTGGTAATATTGGCAGATCAGCACAAGTTGGTTATGTCAATCTGACATTTGATCATAAGTAATGTACTATTGGTAAGAAAGAAAGAAAGTCAAAGTGAAGGACATCACAACTTTCATAGGCAGTGTTCCAAACTCAGAAAGATGGTGTTTTAAAAACATTTTCTCTTTCCATTTCAAGTACCAATTCTACTCTTAGATCCTCACAAAATGAATTCTGTACTTGCCTCCATCTCTTTCCTGGATCCAGACATTTGACTCTGTGTGTTAGCTCTGGAGTACGTGGCACAAGAGAAGTTTGAGGTTTTTTCCCAAGACATTGCTGTAAAGAATTTCGTATCTAAGCTGTGGACTGCAAAAATTTTCCTAATTCATTATTTTAATGATCTATGATTTAATTCTCTTCAAGAAGCTGTTTTCTTTTAGTGTCATCATCACTAGTTAAACTTTCATGTCTGATATCAATACATGTTGATTGATAAATGAGAGAGCCTCTTCCCAGATATTAATTTCATCATTGCTTTCTTGCACTACAATTGAGTTTCCTATGCTGGTACACTCTGCATTTTGCTAGACAGCTGCCCTTGAAGGGTGTTATGTATCTGTAATACACAACATGTCACTTTTTCTGTCCCTGCCAATGTCCTGTGCCCTGCTTATGTCAGCTTCAGACCAAGTACCTGCATGGTGGAAAAGATCAGACATAAGTTAATATATTAGGCAAAGCAGTCAGACTTTATTAATTTTATCTAATCAGTGGCTAATTTATGGCTTTTGCCTTGCAGCATAAGTGAGGCAAAGCTTGCATTTGCCCACAGCATACATTGTAGACATACATTAACCTGCATCACTGCAGATGAATTCAGTACAAATTCTTGTTTCATAGAGATTTCTACTGTAAAGCAGTGATTTTTGAAGCAGTGTGAACCTGTGCCCTTTAACAAGAGGCAGTTTGTATATGCTGCATTAATGGGCATTTGTAGTGGGCTCACTTATCAATTTATCTTGGATGCAAAGAATAGGTACAGGAATTTACAAAATATAAATTAAATGTACAGGTATCTCCAGCTCAGACCAATCTATTAGCTAGCATTTTTGTTTCAATGACAGTGATTGGATCAGCTTTTAAAACGGTTTAAACACATAAATCTTGAGGTTTAGAATGGAAGTCCAGAAGCCCTGTGAAATCAAGTTGCCTCTGAAGTCTCTACTACTACTTGGGAAAATGGTCTTTTTCTTGTACTTGCTTCAGGCTGGAAGCAAAAAGAACAGAAGGATAAAGTAATATACTTTTCAACTTTAAAAGGATATTGTTCATGGTATTGAGGTTGTATATGCATTGCAATACTGAACCTTTGAAAATGAGAATAACAACAAGTGATAAATGAGTCAGACTTTACGAATTCCTGTGTGTCTGCAGCTACCAACCCCCATCGGGGATTTGAAAGGCACCTACAGCTTGTTTGCATCTTTAATAGCTCAGGCATTTGCAAAGTGAGTGAACGTTTCCTTGGGGCTTTTCTCAGGACCGGTAGGGCCAGAGGAGATCCATCCTTGCATTCTGCTGTACCTTGGTACCCAAGGAAGCACAGAAGCCCTCAGGACTAACTCCTAAGGTACATGCTTGAGCATTTTGCTGATCTGGTTTAGGATGATCAGAAAGTTGCAGGTTCTTCCCAAGATCCCCAAGTAGCTTGTTTTAAAAAAACAAGTTAAAAACCTCAAGTTTTTTTTAAAAAAACAGGTTTCTGTTTAAAAGCAGAAATTGTGGGGAAAAGAAGAAGTACTTGTCTTTATACCAGAACACATTAGTAGGGACCTGTGAAATGTTCCTAAACACTCTTGTGTACCACCTCAAACAGGAAAATATATGGTGCTTGATTGAAAAGAAAAAGAGTGCTTTGATACGAGTCACAGGCACCACAAAATCAGGATAAAGCATGAGAAATATCTTACCAGTTATGTTTACTTCTGTGTCCCAATTGTCCCAACTGTGTTTACATTCAAAATTCAGATAAATGAGTATGGGATTAACTTTCAGTGACATTCAGCAATGGCAGGGTTTAGGATAGAATAGGCTTTGAATATTTTCATTGGGACACCTTGTGAAGGTTGTTGGGAACCTTTAGCCCAGAATCTGGTGCTATTTCTTTAGTTGGAAGCACACACACAAAATAGCATAGACCCTGAAATTCAAGTTGTTTTTTTTTTTTTTCCCTCTTTCAGACAAACTTTTACCAGAGACCTAAAATATTTCCCTGGGCCTTGCTGGACAACCTGGTATGAGGTAGCAGCACACAGAACACCTTTTCAAATATGGATATTGAAACAAAAAGACTAACTCTTTGAGAATATTTTTGACTGTTAGTAGAATTTACCATATCATCAGAAATAAAAATTATTAGTAGAATTCTCCTATCTGCCAGTACAGCCAAATAATTGAAGGCGTACCTCATTCTTGCCAACAATTTATAGCATATTAATTATTTTATTTTTATACTTAGAGACTCTATCCTTCTAAATAATGATCCCAGGGCCTTCAACCTGGTTGCCATATTGTGTTTCCTTGGCTGATATTTGGGGTTTCTGCTGTTAGCTCCTCCTTTTTTTGTCTTGTAGGCACTGCCGGCCGCTCCTGCGCTGCGAGCAGTTATCACCCTCCTTTCAGCCTGGACGCACAGGAGGGCAGTGCCCTTCCCCACGACCACGGCGGGCAAGGAGAGTCAGTCGAGCAAAACTGAAAAGGGGGGAGATATTCCTCCCTCCATTTTCCTTAGTGGTAAGACGTAAACTTTGCCACCAACCTTTCCTCCTTTAAGAGAGATTAAACTGAATTAACTGGAATGAAAATTCACAGCCGGTTTGGTTCTGCCAGGTGAATACTTGTATTTACTCAAGCAGCAAAAGAAAGCTCCTGTAAAAAACAGGTGAGTAAGCAGACTGGATAGAAACAGGAGCAAGGTGTGAGAGAAGTGAAGCAGCAGATGTGACATAATATTTGGAGTCCAGCTACACTGAAATCTTAGTTTAGGAACATAAGAAGCTCTTGATCTAAAAGCCAGAAGCTAACACTTATTGTAACTGGTATACTAGTATCTGCTGCAGATCAAAATTACATTTATTTTGTGAGTATATTTACTGTTTTTGTTAGAATGGCCAGTATTTACCGCAGAAAAGAGGAAATTGCATCCCCCTCTCTGAGAAAAGTGGTATCTAATAGTTGTAATCTATCTTTTTTAATAGAAGGAGTGAGATTCTTATACATGAAACAAATGATCTTGTGGCCATAATTATAGTACAACTGACTTAATTTTTTGGTCACAAATAATTTAGTAAATTTAGTGTCTCACCATTACTGTTTCTGAAGACATGTGCTTGGCCTGAGCTAGATTCACACTGATCTGCTTGTTCAGGAGCCTGTTTGTGTTGCAGCATTCCTAAAGTTTGTTTCTGCTGTTTTCCTGTGTCCTGGCATTAGATTATCTCTGAAAGATGTAGTGATCCCTCAAATATTGTTCTCTACATGTGCATTGTCTCTTTATGTATCTTCTAGTTATTTTTAAGGTAAACCAAAATGGGATTGGCAAGAAATTACTTTTCTCCTTTCTATCTACATTTCTTTGGTTTGGATAGGAAGATCTCTTAAGAAAAAGGTGGAACAATTTGGCTAATAACATGGAGGGCTGGGAAAAGAGGTTATTTTTAAAATCAAAAGCAATACATTTTTTATTATAATGTCTGGCCTGGATATGAAATGAATCAGAGATCTGAAATAAATAAACAGGAAACTTGAAAATAAAGGTCTCATGCAATTAGAATCATAGAATCAAAGGAATGACTTGGATTGGAAGAGACTTTAGAGTTATTAGTGAGATTTAGTGGGAGCTATTTTTACTTATTACATCTCTCAAATGGCTACTGGATAATGATTCTGTGAAATAGTATTTGAAAAATAAAAGGACAAGTCTGAGATAGGTGTCAAACTGTTTTTAAAGACAGAACTCAAAACCTGCTCTGGAAAAAGAAGGTGGTAGTTATGTTGGGGGTTGTTTGTCCAGTCTGATGATAAATACAAATACCATTCTTACAGAAAGCCAGAGTCATTCCTATTCAGCAGAATACCTATGTACTCCATTTTGTATCTTCCCTCAGCCTACAATTTGCTATTTACAAGGCATATTTAAGAGTGGTAGTGTTTCCATTCGTCCTAGAGAACATTTGACCTGACTATTTTAAAGGACTCTTGTAGTAAAAAGAGAACTCAGAGGTATCCAAACCATGTGCAGGAATGCCACCCTACCAGAGAGCTCCTATCTGTTCTGCAGCCCTGTGCTCCAAACGCAGAGCTGGTTCTGCAAGGAGCTCTTGCACATCCCAGCAGCAAATGAAACTTCTCAGAACCCAGGAGGATGACAGGATCTGCTTTTGCAGTCTCCAGCTTAGAGCACATGGAGGTGTAAATGGGCCCCAGTGCTTTGCAAGGACCTATTCTATTGTTTGCAGTACAGCAGAACTGTTTCTTTTGGATGGATGCAAGTATTTGACTTGGAAGTCTTTACTCATTGCTCTTTTGAATATCAGATTATTATGGGAGAAAACATGTCCTGCAGAGCAAGCAAACACCAGAGAGGGACGGACAGTTCACTGGAATCCTTCAGCCTACAAACATGGTAATGCTTTCAGTTGGAATGATCAAACATATTCTATGTATTGAGGATCTTTTTTCATCTGATTAAAAACTAATGAGGAATATGAATACCTAATATCATCACTTGAATCAGTAATTAATAATCACAGGCTGAGCTGTCTTCAAACAGCTAGTCCTAAATAAACTGGGTTGATACGATGTCAGCTTTAAAAATCAGCCAGATTTGAAATGGATATCAAGGGTGCTTTCAAAAAGCCTATTGCAGGAGTAACTGTGTAAGACAGAACTAGGTGGATGCATTAATATTTGAGCTGTCAGATTTGCTATTCAATTTACACGTCAGGTTCCAATATGATGGGCTATCTTGATAAATCCCTACAAACTATACTCCTACTTAGTGCAGAAACTTTCTTGTTTGACAGTTCAGATTTAGAGACTTCTAGCAAGGCTCTTTTACCTTTGAAACTAAATACAAGGTAACATCCTAAGACATAAAAAAGAATCCTTACAAACACAGACAGACTCTGGAAGTCAACAGTTGAGTGGTGATATGTGGTAATACCTCACCAACCAGGGATCTGGGTTGAGGGAGGATGTGCAGTGGCACTGTGTCCTGTCTTATGCACACCTTGCTCCTCTTGAGGAGATTATCATCTCTTCTGCTGCAACGTTGGCTTTAATGGGAGCTTTCTCCATCAGCTGCAATAATTTCACTAGGCTCTAACAAAGGAGGCGAGTGTAGACTTTAAGACATTTTACTTCAAAATGGATTATTATTATTTACCTTTTTAATTCTCAACTATGTGTGTCTGGGGTATTTTCTGTTTCCACTAAAGATTCTACCCAAATTCTTGTAATGTTTCATTGAGGCACAATTACGTCCTCATAGTGAATAAAATCCTGAGAAGTTACACATCTCTCCACTGGTTGAAGCTGCAGGTGTTGGAGCAGTATAATCCTACCATTAGATCATATTACCAGCAATGTGAAGGACAGCTCTTTGTCCCAGATCAAAAGAGCATGACTATACTTTGTGCTTTTTTATGTCACTGTCAGACTGTGAAATCTGAAATACTTCATCTTGCATTTTAAAAAGATTCTCTTTTTAATCTTCGAGTTGACATGCTGGTTAAGCATTCAGCTTCAGATAGCAACATCTCTTTCACCTAAATATTCTACTGCGATGGGTTAAAGAGGTAACAGAAAAAAAAGAAAGAAAGAAAAGAACATATGTTTTCATATTTAGTATAAGTACTATGTCTTTTATTTTGATTGATATTTTAGAATATCAAATAAATTACTAGGGAAGGTTTATTATTTTATGTAAAAAATTATCTAATACATTTCTGCTTTACAGGTCAATATGTAGATTTGTACATTATACCATTTTTATCACATCTTGTAAATTTATGGTTACTTTTTTCACTTGAATGCCAGGTAAGCTTTCTAAACTAAAGAGTTTCATTATTACTACTGAACATTATTATTAGCAGAGATTATTATTGGAATGAAGTGTAGCTCATGTTCTTTTGTGGAAAGAGAGAAGTTTTTCTTGATAAAAAGGGCAAGTTTAGTCCCCTCTTTTGTGAGAGAATTCCTAATAGACTAAAGCAGAAAGGCAGTGAAGGGAAATGGGGACAGAGAGGTGTAGAAGTAAGGAAAAGCAGAGAGAGAGAGAGAGAGAGAGAGAGAAGGAAGGAAAAGAAGGAAAAAAGGAAGGGAAAAGGTAGAGAAAACAGAAAAAATTATTTAGGCACTGAAAGTGGAAATTGACGTCTTATCCTGATAAAATCCACAAGTGAGTTTAAGTCCCTCCATTCTCTATACATGCCTCTAGCCATGAAAATGGTTCTGCTTTGCTGAAAATTCCTCATATTCCTACAACTTCTGCTTTCATGCATGTCTATGACTGCCGTGCTATAGCTCTGCTGCGACCTCTTGGTGATGTTCTCATACCGATGGTGATGGATTATGTGAGGGATGATTGTGTGATTGGGACATGTGTGACAGAAAATTTATACCCATAAACAGACACAAGTGGGACTGTGGAACTGTTTGAACTTTAGTTTCTCCTGTACCAAGCTGGGCCCAGACTGTTTCTCTCACAGGGGAAAGGACAGCACATCAACCACTATATTAATTTAGTCTCCTTCTGCCAGCTGCTTTTATGAACTACAAGAGATGATGGCATATCCTTAATATTCTTTGACAGTGCAATATTTTTGCTTAGACTGTCTATTCCAGAATGATGCTTCTCTGATAGAATGGCCGGTCAAGTCAATCTCACAGCATGATAGAAAACAGATGTAAGATTAGGATGCAAAGTAGTTTTCCAGATACTTGGTCCCAGCATGCTGTACAACCCAGCCCTAGAGTTAACCAGGCAAGTGCTGACACATGTCTTATAGCAAAATATCACTCACAGCCACAGTTCAAAGGCCTTGCTACCCTCCAGGGCAATTAATACAGCATCACATTCAATGGTGCTTGAACCAAATCCATGGAATTCTCAGGGGAGGAATAGGGAAGCAATCTCAGGGTTCAGACATGAGCAGCATGCTCCTGCAGCTGAAGTTTCAGTCCCTAGGAAGACAATCCTTCCTTAAGAATGCTTGTGTGACACTGCATTATAAAAAGCAGATTCTTCTGCGTTAACATTTTTGGCAACAGTCTCATTAGGTTCACTAAATAAAAGTTCAGACTCTAGATGTGGATCTTCACTTTTTAAAATATTTATCACAAAGGAAGCGCCAAGTGTTTGGAAACTGTCTTTGAGAAATTTAAAGACCATTTAGAACAAATAAATAACAGATTTGTGCTGTACATATGCATTTTTTAAAATTAAGTGATATGTATATATTCAGTGATGGTGTTAGTAATACTAACAGCCAACCATAATAACTTTTGCTTCAAGTAAGTACATGAAGTGATCACTTTTCATTTTAGAAATTATAGGGAAATTTGAATAGTAATGCTTGAATTATGCAGCATTTACCCAACTAATGATGCTATTGAAAGTGCTGAGGCGTCTCCTCGTATAATTTAGTGCTTGGTGTGAATGTGATTTGATGGCCAACCTGTACCTGGGATGCCTGAAATTAACTGTGTCTATGATATAATTGCGTTGTGCTGTAAAGTGCAGGGAATAACAAGTGCCTTTTAACCCCTGATTTCACTTGGGCAGTTGGCACCTCAGTTTCTGTTTGTTAATGTATGGATGACCTGCTCCCACTGATCCTCCTGCAGGGGCTGTGACGGGTCACAGAGCCAGAGAAGCTGCGTGTGGATGCGCTCTGCACTCTGTGAACATGAATATTGGACTGAACATTTTTATTCAGGCAGTTTTGGGAATTCCCACGCTGGTCATATCCAGCAGAAACTAATAAGTAGTTCAAGTTCCATTGTAATTAAATGTAGCATATGAAAATGAGCAAATGAACGGTAAAATCACTATGTTTTTACTCTTTTAAGAAAATTAATACTTTCGTGGTGGTTCCATGCACCATATTTTTTTCTTTAAGGCGGAGAAGCTCTGCAATTCAACAAGAGGCTTGTTTACATTCTGTCCTATAGATTAATCGCTTATGGTGATCAGTTTATTACCACTTTGCATGCCTGTATTTTTTTATTTTTAAATTACATTTTGTAATGGATAAAACATTTGTAGATGAGAAAGGTGACTCTCAGCAAGTCTTTTTTTTTGTTTGTTTGTTTGCTTATCTCTTTTGGGTGGTTTTTTTTTTTCTTTTTTCAATTTTTTAAAAGTTTTTTATGATCTGCAGGGCGAGTTCCACATCAGAATCTCCATACCAGTTTTTGTCCTCTATTAATTTCTCTCAAGTAAATTTAAAAATTCTTTTGTAACCAAACATGATTTTGCACATTCCCATGTGGTTCTTATGGATGTAGACAAAGGTTGCTGTTTCAGACTGCTAATTCCAGGAGAGGTACTGGAATTTCAGAAACTGTATTCAGCAATACAAGTGATATTACTGAGCCTTTATAGGAAGGAAGTGGTTGTGATAGGAAATCATATTTTTTAGACCAATGTATAAGTCTCTTGAATGCATATTGGTACTAGGAAGATCTGTTTTTGCATTTGAAGATTATATGATTAAAGTTAGGAATATTACATAGAAGTGATTGCTTTGATTGCTCTAAATATTTTAAGATGTTTTATTAGTGAGCATAGCTGAGGTTGTTGGATAAAATATTTTCCCCCATTTTTTTTTTACCAGAAAATATTTGCTTTTCTCCAGCAGGAAAGTTGGTTGCCATCTGTAGAGCATCTTTCCTATAAATCATTACTTGATTATTTGAGCTGTCAGTTAAGCAAATTCATCCCTGCCTGGTCACTCTAAAACAATAGTTTGAGGATCTATTGTGAAGTACTTCCTTTTTTATCTTTCACTGTCAGAAGTTCAATGCAAAAAGACTTTTTATAATTACTAGTTTGGAACAAGTAGTTGATGGGCTAGGAATTGCTTAGAAAAAAATCTTTGTGAAGTATTAAAATATATTGAGATAAAACATGTAACAAGGTCTCTAAATGGCAAAAATATTCTAGGAAACCACTGTTGTTCTGAAGAAACTAACCTAAAATTATTTTAAAAAGTCATGAATAAAAATTTAAAATGGAAATTTTTTTTCTTTGCTCATGTATTGTCCTTCATTCCCTGTAACTCATTGTGTTTAATGGGCCTCTGATGCCTTCCTTTTATATGATTTTCCTTTCATAGCTCATATTACTTTTATTGCCTCTCTCCAGATCAAAGGCATAGGAAGAAAAGAAAAATGGTGACTAAGAATGATGTCTGCAATCTTTCACATTTTGGCATTATTTTTCTAAGTATTCTTACCTTGATTTAATGCAGCTTTTGCTAGTTATAATTTTAGGAGTCACTGTAGATAATTCTTCACCTTCCTGGATATCCTAACCTTTCATACATTTATAGAAGCTAGTGCTTTGCCAGCCACAGCGATAAAAATTCAAGCACAATATATTTAGAGATTCTAAATGCATTTCAGTTGCTTTTTTAAATTTTATTTGCCATCTGGCTATATAAGCTAGTACAGTTTGTTGTTGGCTTTTTTTTTTAATTTTTTTTTATTTTGAAGCTTGGAAAGCTAGAGGCACGACTGTTTCTCTAAAAGAATGCCAAGTTACCACAGGGCACTGATGATTTTAGGAAAAAAACACCAAACATTGTGAGTAAATAGTAACCCACCTCTGTATTTCATACCTTGGGTTTCAGAAGCCCAATGCTTGGTGTCTCTCAGCCTAGCATGAAATGCAGCTCCTGGGCAATGTGGGGATATGTGTCTTGTAAGCACTGAAAACTGCTCTCCCAATTTCATTTGCTGTTCTTGTGAGAAGTTTATTGCCCTTAGGCGCAGAGCTGTAAAGGTAGGTAATGTGTGTATGTTTGCAGGAAGTGATCCCTCAGACTGTGCAGTTTTTCCAGGGTACTTTGAGCCCACGGGAAACTGGGAGAGCTCCTGCCTTCCCTAGGAATTCCCACAGCCTGTGGTGGTTGTGGCTGCAGCTCTCACGAGTGCCTTTGTTTCCTTGTAGGTATTAGCATGAACACTTCTCCACAGTGCTCTGGTGTCTCTGTCCTTCTCCTCTTCCCATGCCAAATCTCTCCCCAATCCACAGGTTTGGCCTCTTTCTGCAGTGATATTCTTACTAATGCAAAGTAAGTAAAACTTGGGATGGTGTGATTCTTTTTTTTTTTTTTTTTTGGTAATGACTACATAGCTGAATACCATCTTCCATTAATCTGTCAGTAATTATTCTTGTGTTTGAAAATAATAAGAGTAAGAGAATATTGAAAAGTTGAATGGACCTGGAAATGCAATTTCAGAGTGAAATTGTACATTGTCTAAATTCTGCTTGAAGGTACACCTCTGAAAAAAGTCAGGGAAAAAATCCATGGGGGACATGGTTTAGAATTTATAAAATCCTGAAAACCATGGCTGTTGTATTTTCCTCTGATTTTCAGTGTACACAATGGATAAATTTAAGTACTTCTGCAGCACTGTACCATCTTTCAAGAAATGTGAGAAACTTTCCGAAGTGTTATTTCAACAGAACAGTTCATTTCTATAATTGGTCAGACTTCTGAAAATTCATGGATTTGGTGTCTAGTAACAGCCTGAGCTATCTTCCAGCTAAATACAGCAACCTGTTCCAGGCTTGACCTCATTTTCATATATACATTAGGAAAGTCAGTGATTGTAAACACAGATGGTCCAACACATCATGTCATGCTGCTGCCCTCGTGTTGGAGCGCGGCTAAATCTCGCATTGAGAATGAGGATTATTATGTCAAACGGAGCACTTAATTAAGAACAGATTTCAATATTTAATGACTACACAGTGGCTTATTAAAATATTTGCACTAGTGTTTACGATGTTTGGTGGATTAAATACCAATATATTTGTTAACTGTAGAACAACTTCCATTGCTCTTGCATCACTCTGGCATCAAATCCAAGCATTACTCCTCTGATGCTACAGAGGGTCCCTGGCCTAGAAAAGCAGATTTAATCTTCATGCGTGTGGGGTGGTGTCTGGAGAAGTCAGGATGGTTTGGGAGGCAGGATACAGTGAGATGGTACAGGGGGAAGCTGAGTGGACAATTTGGTAACAACTACATTCCTAAATCACAAACAACTGGGTAAAATCTGTTTCCAGCTTAGCTGAACACTCTCTTCACTGTTTAGCATTTGGAGGGTTAAGGGGGTCTGTAGAGATTCCCACAGTCACACAAAGATATTCTTGTTCATAATCTCCTGGAATTTCTTCCCTGAAATAAGACTGAAGCCATGGGTGGTTTATCTTCCTGAGTTTAATGTATGAAGCTTATGAACTCTGTTACATTTCAAACTGGAAGGGCACATTTTCCATTTAAATAGATGACATTTTAGCTTAGGCCCCTGTAGAACCCACCAAATTTCTGCTTCGTTTAAACTAGGGGCAAGAGACACATTTCCTTCTCCTGCAACACCTAGATTGCTTTGGTGCATGGTGAAGAGCCCTGTCTGTATTCATGCCATTGACTTGCTGGGTGATAAAAATAAAGACCACAATGTCTCTCCTTTCCAGGACAAAAATATTTCAGCATTCTTTTCTAAAAGCTCATTTAAAAGTTATAAGCAAACATCTCATCACTCTTTTCCTTTGGGCCCTTTCCCTCCAGATGAAAGGAAAAATTCCACCATTCAGTTCCCTAAACAATGCTTCTCCTGAGGAAGTCATTGTGGCTTCAAACTCTTACATATGGTATTGTGCACACATACTTGCTGCTGTGGTCCTGGGAGGGATGTCAGCAATTTATACCTCCATCTGCAATAAGTTATGAGCACCTGCATCAGCTGAACCATGCACTGTGTGCAAGCCCTGCTCCATCCCTGCTGCCTTCCCAGGCTGACATTTATGGAGGCAGTCTGGGGCCTTTGGAGATTGACGTCAGGCTGTTGTCCCTGGCCTTCCACAGGAAATGTGGTCAGTCCAGGGCACCATCCACCCCAGCAGAATGGGTGGGTCACCCTTTGGGGGAAAAATGTGCTCTGTTGGTGATTAACCTGAAAGAAAAAAAAGCATAAATATTCATAGTCTGAATGACTTCTTACAGGCAATTCAGAGAGCTCTGCAGAGCAGCATGGTTCCTCTAGAGCAGATTTTTGCATGCTATGATGGTAGAGCTGCTAGGTGGGGCCTCTGTCAACAAACACAGCAATCACTTCTCATGTATATTGCTGGTTAAATCTAAGTTAAATTCTCATTTTAAACAAATTAAAGTGAGATTGTAGCCTGTTGTTCACCAAATGTTAAGTTATCATAAAATAAATATTTAAATTTCTACAGCAAAGGTTAAAAGCTTGATGGAATGATAGTTTTGGACAGCTGGAAAATTTGAATGTTTATGAAATCCAGCCATACTCCTTATAGAGTTACACTCTTTAGAGCAGTTGTTTTCTCAGTTTATCTGAAATTAAATGTGGCTCTGTATATTTGATTCTTCTCTCTGTCTCATTGTCAAAGTAGTAAAAGACATTATTGCTGCTCAGTGCAAAATCTTGATTTTTTCATTTCCGTGATATATTCCATGTAGAAGTCTCAAAGACTGCTGATATTAGTGATGCAGCTTTGTAGCACCCTTAGAGACCAGCAGCATCATGATCAGTGTCTGAACAATAAGACAAGTCAGGCAAAGAGAATTTGAATAACTAAGCAGACAAAAAAGCTTGTGGCATAGCCAGAAAGAGAATACAGAGGCTGTTTTATTTAGAGGGGAGCTTTTAATTTTTAATTTTCTTCCCAGAAAATAATTCCCAAAGCAATACAATTTCAATCATTCTGAAATGATTTCTGAGTTTGACTAGGATTTACAAAGCAGTTTTAGATAAAAGTTGAAAAAAGATGGGTTTCATTCCCAAGTGATGAAATGAAAATTTTTCCCCCAGAGAAGGTGAGGTGTCTCCTTCCAGCTCCTCCCATAAGCAGGAGGAAAAGGGGGGCTGTGGAACCCAGTATGCCCCATGCTGCAGGGTGGGACAGTGGCTCACGCCTGCAGAGCTGCAGGTGGGTTCCTGACCCAAAAATGACATGAATTTTATGAACTGAATGCAACTTTTAGTTTTTTTAAGGAACTGCTTACACAGTTTTGTTCCTAAACTTTACTTGTATGTGCTTTCCTTTCCATCTTCCCCTGGATGCCTTATCCCTAGGAGCATGTGCTGGGGTGCAGTGAGCTGGTTTGGTTATTACTGCTGAAAGGAAAAAGCAATAACAGTTTTGATTTATATCACCTGACTGGGCCAGATTATTCTGCAAATGTGTAAGTCACTGTTGTTTCTGAGTACATCTGTAAGGGTGAGCCAGGTGTTGCAAACTCACCTGCAGCTGGACTGGTACTTCTTCACCTCCTTGGAATCTTGAGCAATTTCTCAAAAGCAGAGTTGCAGATAATGCTTTGTGGATGACATAAGCCAAGACACTTGGGAAATCAGTTTGAGTTTAACCCTGTTAAAAGGAATGAAAGAAGGACAGGTTTGTCCTATCGTGCTGTAGATATGTAGTGCATTACATAAGTTGTCGCACAACTAGAAGTAAACTCATGAAGTTTCACTGTTGATTTATCCCTAACAGTATAGCCAGTCATTATAGAAATGAAATATTTCCTCCATTTATACCAGTCCTGTCATGAGATCTCAGCCTGAATTCCAGAACTTGCATATTAGTACAAAGTTACTGAGGTATGTAAGAATTACTTTGGAAATCTAATTATTTTTCCTGCTTAAATGGTAGAACATACTGCAGCGCTGAAACTGAGGAGTAGAGCAACTCACAGCAGATAACATAAGAGATTTTTACCCCTTTCTCTGTGCAAATATTTTAAGCATCTTTTGCTGCAATTTGCTTGCCTAGTTTTTCTTGTTATATAGTTTTTTTCTGTGTGAACAAGTTCAGGCCGATTGATTTTCAACAATCTGCTCTGTGTAGATGACATTCACGTTGGGTTTTTTACCAAGACTGTCTGGCAATCTGCTCTTTTCTAATTCTAATGCAGCGTTGTAAATGGTTTAGTACAGGGGCTTTGTTCTCTCAGGCTAAGGGAGAAAGAAACAGTAGAAGATGAGTTAATCATGGAAGTTTGATGTTAGTATTTCTTCCCGGTCCTGTCCTAAGAAAAAACATAGGACATATGGACCTGATGTTCCAATTTTCCTGGATCTTTATCTGCAGGAAGATATGATTTAAGCTTAGTAGCTTTCAGGAAACCTGAGATGTCTTTCTCTGCTATCACAGTTATGCTGTCTGATTGCAAGTGCATTCATTCACATGACCCTGTTTGAAAGATCTGTCAGATCTTTCACTGGTTTATTGAATTCCCCTGGGTACCTGAGCTTTGAAGGTGGATATAATTTTCTTAATCTCTGTACCCTCGATCAGGAGCACAAGCTATTACACATAAGTGCCTTTTAAAATGCTGCTTTTTAAAAGAAAAACCTACATATTTTTAAGTGTCTTTTTCATCTCAGACTGAATAAAACACCTTTCTTGGGCCTATCAGCAACCTGAAATGAATTCACTGGCCTTCATTTTGTAGGCTGTGTTGTTGTGTTTGCATTTGTCATAGTAGTTCCTTCTTCAATGCTTAAAGGAGTGTTTGCACTCTCCTTTTTGTTTTTGTGGAGATAGCGCTGAACAGAAGTTAAAAATGACTAGCACTCAAGGGAGATAGTAGCAATAAAATCACAAAGTTCAGAGTAACAGTAATATTTTGGCTAAGGAATTTGGAGAGAATTTAAGCTGTAAATCATGCCTGAGGGCTGCTTATGTCAGTTGAAATCTTGGAGCAGTAAAGGAAACAGGTAGTCAGAAAAGTAACAGAAGAGGAAACATGAGAGTAAGTTGTGAAGGATGTCAGAAGGAGCTGAGATGTTAGGTGAAATGGCTTTGGACAGTAAAGAAGCAGATCTGACTAGCATCAAAAGGTGGGGTGCTGCATTTGTTGAACAGCAGTTCAAGAGGTACATATCAATTGTGTTAGAACTGGTTGAGGTTCCATCTGAAAAGTAAGCATTGGGGAAAATACAAAAGCCACCTTTTCCATGCTGGTTCTGAAGTCTTTTGTGATGTTCACAGATTTGGAAATAACTTAGAGATGGTTTTTTTGACAGTTTTACTTGGAATGTCTTTTGGTGCAGGCAGAATCCCAGGGTGAATCACAGAGTTTATTTGACTAGCCCACAGAGACCAGATTAGTAGTTGGAGGCAAAAAGGGATGAGTACTCTGTTTCTATCATTTTGATAACAACAGTGTTTGTCTTGCCTCATGTGGCTTACAAGTTAAATATACATTATCCAAAAAAAATTTGTTTCATTTTTATGGAACAAAAATAGCTGTTTGGGAATTTGCATTTGATGTTCTTGCAGAAAAGTGTTGGCACAGCTGGGAACTAAACTTTGAGCTCCTCATTCCTAAACTAAAGACTATTGTCCCTGTGTTTACAGATCCTCCACTGATGCAGATAAATGTTATGGTATGAAATACAATTCAGTTGATTTACATCAATAGTGAACTGACCTTTAGGAAGAGATAAAACTTCAGAGTTTCATTATCCACTTGAAATCTATTTTGATTTCTAAATACGAGGACTGTAATCCAGCAGAGAGAGTGTCTTTTGCATATTAAAATTCATCTTGTTTCATTCTATATCAGTTCTATCTTTTAATAAGGTTATACAGGGAGGAGGTTACATTTTTTCTGTAGTCACACAACAGCCTGTTAGGTATTTGGATTCCACACTCATGTCATACTGGTGTCTGTTGGCCCTGTTAAGTTGGTTTCTTACAGAAAGACATACTGTATGTGATTCTGGGCTGGGCAAAGACAATTGACTGAAACACCCTAAAATTAATTGCAGAACTATGCTCACTGAAGAGAATTGATAATGAAAAACATGATGTGGAAAATGAAAATAATGAAGAGAGGGATGATAGCAGAATGACATTTAAGAAGAGGTGAGATTTGGATTTGATCTTTATGGTTAAGAGTCACTTGCTGTTACTTTTAATGATTCAATAATATTGAGGTTTAGCTGTATGGGAGGTTCCTCTGTTGTCTATCTTTGAAAAGACTGTAAAAAAATCTGAAGTAGAAGGGACTGACATATGTATTTTGGATTCTTTTGTAGTATATGTAATTTATCATTTTAGCTGGTAGCCAGGAAAGGATCTGACTGAATTGTAGGGTGGGATAAGCTTTTTTTCCACTTTCTTTGATTATTAATAATGATTGCCAGCCATATGCCATTTCTGGTGAACTTTTGATTCTTTCTCTTCTGGGAGCAATATTTTTTGTGACATTTTGACATGTTTAGCTGATTCTTCACCCGACATTTCATTAACTCATTGGTCTTGATTTTTTTTCTTCTTTCAGGGATGAAAACTGAGAGCAGCATGTTGCTGTGCAGATAGTGTGAGTGAGACCAGGTTTAAATTCAGTGACAGATTCCTGCCTCCCACCAACCTACTGTTCCAAACATGCTAATGTGTCTTCAGGGATTCTGACACTGCAGTTAAAGTTTGGCTAATAATACAATCCATACACTCTTAACCCTTGTGTCCGTGCCTGCTATTCTAGCACAAGCTCTTGTGTGAGAAACTGGTAAACCTGACTGAAAAATTGATTTGGCTTCAAAGCACTGGGCAAACACCCCTACTTTGTTTTTCAGCTCTAATCATTTTTAGTTTTGGCTTGTTGGATTGCTGCTAGATCACTATAATGCTCTGCAACAAAGGGTAAGGACTGGCAATAGGGAAGTGAGATTGTCATTATTTCACCCCAGAACTGCTGTGAAAGTGTTGTGAAAAAGGAGGAAATACCTTGAGATGTTTTGCCTGTATTGCTGCTACTAGGTGCCAGGACAAGCCTGTGATTCTTCTTCAAAGTAAGAGGAAAATGCTTCCCTGATTTGAGAGCCTCAGAAATCTTCCTCATTTCTGTTTTTAAAATTATTTTAAAAAGACTATTTGTCTACTGTTGAGCACTTTTATAATTATACCTTAAGAGAATTTTTTCTCTGAATCTCTCTTCTCAAATAATTGAGATTTTGCAGACACCTTTTAGCTCATGATACACTCAGAAGAGACTTTGTTGCAGAGGAAAACAATGCACCTGGCAGTAATGTTATATATATTATGGACTGTCTGACAAAGTCAATCCTGACCAGGGTGCAGAGAACAAGCTCAGTTTCTGATGAGGGGAAAGAAGAATACTGTGTCCTCCTTAGTGCTAAATAGGATGGAAAATAGCAAAGATGTTTACAGGTAATGTAATTAAATCTATATAAAGGTTTCTAGAGGTCTCCGCCTGTGCGATCCTCTTTTTCTCCAATGTCAGGCTAAGGTAGTTGAATTGCTGATTGATAAAACCAAATTAAACTGCACTAAACCTAACTCAAAACTGAAATACTGGAGGAGCACTCTGTGATTTTTAGAATTGTTTTTGGTTTTTTATTATTTAGAGATACTTTTTCACTGTGTGCTGCTGACCAGAGCCAGGGTCAACTGCAGCTACCTATACCTTGAGCTGTGGGTGGTTTTCAGATCTATATTCAATCTCTATTCAATTGTACATCCAGTCGCTGTTCCAAAGGGCCAAGTTCCTATTTTGAACTACATCAGCAATATTTTCGTTTTTGATAGTCATAAGAAGTCCCATGGATACGTATATGTTTAAACCTTCCCATTAAGGCTACTGGGTGTGGCTTTAACTCTGGCATTGTCTCAAAAGGGACATCACACAGGTAGAAAGGGGCTATTGCTTTTTGGCAGTACCACACAACTGAAGGCACTCAAACACAGCTGAATGTTATCAAGGTTTCTGCCTCCATTCAGAATAAGGCAGAATTTTGGCTTTTATGGCTATGAATTTACATATCTGTCTGCTGAACTGGTGAATCCTTCTCCTCTAGTACCTTGCCTGTTTTCTGTAGATGCCCTAGGGAGGGAGGAAGGAAATTGATTTGAAACGAAGGAAGGAAGAAAATTAGGAGAGATGTTCAGGAAATAACAGCTTCCTCCTAGTTACACAACTCTGAAGTTCTAGTCAATATTTTCATTAAAGACCCAGGTAATGCAACAGAGAGATTGATAGACTTATGAAGGACTTGAACTTTTTTTAGATTTAAATTAGAAATCAGAATTATTTGGAAAGCTGAAGATGCGACTTGGAAAATTCAGGATATTGTCCAGAAAGGAATGGAAGTCCAACATTTAGGCAGATCTAATCAACTGCAATAGTATTGGTGTAGGAATCTGGGACAGCATCAATTCTGAAGGAAACCACCTAGCCTAGATTTATAACTGAGTTGGATTAAGACAAGGGGTTGTTCAGACTGAACAAAAGATTGAGATTCATTGAAAAATGCAGAACAAGATGCTGCAAACAGGAAGGGAATAATCTTCCATCCATGTCTGGCAGCTGGGGCAGGAAATTATGAAGTTTTACTGTAGCAAAACATATTAACACACAGAGTTGAGATAAACCTTCCTGAGAAGGATAGTGCATATCAGAATGGATTACTGGCAGGGGCTGTTGAGACTCCAGAACTCTGCAGAGGAAATCTTGAGGAATGTAAACTCTATTTAGTCAGGAATGCTATAGATACCATGGTTCTTCCTTGGGAAAGGATGTGAAGTAAAGGATTTCTCATGCTCACTAGAGATAGATTTAAATTTTTTTTTTTTAACTGAAGTAATTGTGTTTGGCTAATTTTTTTTTTTTCCCTCTCAGCTGGGAGATAGAGATTAAGAAGGTGGAGTTAGAAGATCCCAAGATAAATCAAGTGGGAAGGGACCTTAGGGGGTCTGTTAGCCAACATGTTTCAAGCAGGGTCAGCTGTGAGATCAGACATGGTTACCCAGGCTTCAATCGCTTGGGTCTTGAAAACTTCCAAGGATGAAGATACACAAGTAGCTGCTGGTGCCTTCCCCTCCCAGCTGATTCCCACCTGATAAATGTTCCTCCTCTTCCTTGTCTAAGTGCAATTGAACCCTCTGCAAAGGAGTTCAGGAGAGTTCAGCTCTGTAAGGCACTTCCTTCTTTTACAAAATGATATGCACTAATGAATACAAGATTTTTCAGACATAATTTTTGATTTTAATGTTCCTGTGGATGTGTTGGGGGGCACTGGAATGAAAATAGTGTTTGTGTTACTTGAAAAATTAAGGGAACAATTCTGTGGAGAAGACCAAAACAGAGGAACACAAGGTAAGCAGGTACCTTGGGAACCGCTGATCCATTGAATGAGCTGGAAGAAATGAATGTAAAATAGGGAATCATGGCTATTTCTGTATCAAAGGGAGAATGATGAATATTTAAAAACAAGAGGTTTTATTATTTCTTATCCACAGTGCTTATTCTTCAGTTTGTTATAATTTTTCTTATTGTTCCATAATAGGATTGCTATGAGAAGGTACTCTTGCTTATAAATGGATTAATCTGGCTTCCCCATGAAGACAGGGAGACATTTCTATTGATTTCAGTGGGAAATGAATTAAGTCCATTTTCTTTAAACTTGGCACCAGTTGTCATCACTTAGAGCTATTGTTCAGGGGGACGGTAAGCAGTAGTGTCTGATTGTGCTGCCCTAAATATGCTCTGGACTTGATCCAAATTCATTTCATATTGGTACAAAGTGTCCAACATATCAAATTGTCCTTGTCCAGTGGTTTCTTTCCTTTGCTTGCTGCCATTCTGAACCCTTTTATTTGCTTTGCCTTCCCGTTGGGCCCCCAAGCTCTGTGGGCACTCACTTTGATTGTGGTCTCAGACAATTTGTGGCCCTCAAACTGCGGGTGGAGTTGTCATTGTGCAATGGGTTTAAGAGGTACCATATGTCCTCATGATGTTCCCCTCTCCAGACCAATCCTGTCCTTTTGTTGTTTGGCTGATCTAGTTTCCTTCTTTAGCAGACTGCTGAGTTGAAAACATCTATGCCAAAGTTCCCATTCCAGTGGGCTCCACTGCTGGAGGCCTATTTTATCTAACAGCTGGCCGTACGTCATTGTGAAATTGTAAATGCTCAAAACTTTTGCTCCCGTTCCCAGGGGTTCCACCATTAAAATTATTTTGCATTCACTACCTGCCAACAGGGCCTGTAAGTGAGCCAGAAAAGCAGCAGATTAGGCATAACTATGAATTCTGAGTGGAACAGAGGGGTTGGAGATTGAATTTTTAGGTGAAAAAAACGGGCCTTTCATGAGAAATAAAACTGAGTACAAAGTGCTCTATGGGGCTTTTATATTGAACTGTAGTTCACAATTAACACCTCTGCTGTTTTCTCACCATGGGAATAAAAATCCCCCCCAAAAGTTCATTGTGTTATGTTCGCCCTTCACATTTTGGAGATCTTCTTCCAGCCAGATTCTCTTATTTCTGTAGGCAGAATAAGTCATTGTGACTTTGTATTTAAAAAGAAGCCGGGTATTAACTGCACCAATCCAGTCTTTTCCCTAGGCTTGTAATCAATGGATGCAAAGTTTTAATCCTTTCAGTTTTACAGACCTGCAGAAATGAGTAATGAGAAAAAAGCCTCTTGCATATTTTCACCTTTAAGTGCCCAACTTTTCAGTGTTGTGAACAGACCAATTGTGTAGTACAACAGATGCTGGGGTCTTTCATCCTTCATAACAAGGAAGAAAAAAAAAAGTCAATTACACATTTGCAACCTGGAAATGTTTTCTAAGGAGTGAAGCTATCTTTCTATAATGAATATTTACAATATGATTGTTTCAGTTCTTAATTATCATGAGGAGCATCTCTCTTCCATTTTGCTTCTATAACCTATGCTTGTGAGAATGGCAATTTGATCTTTCTTGTGATGCCATTTACTGTCAAATATGAGTTTGTGTTTCTCGTAACAAGCCATTTCTTTTAAATGATTTATCTGTTTTCCTTTCTGCTGTGATATCTTCGCCTATGTGCTAATGATTGCCTGCTGATGTTGAAATGTAGTGTCACTCTTCATGTTTTGTTAAACTGAAATGATTGTGCTTTTCTTTGAATTTTTATTTTTGTTCGACAGGTGGGGAGAGAGAACACTTGCCATCTTTTATTTACTATTAATGTTCACTTGACATTGCACTGTGTTGTCTTTGGAACTGTACTTATCTTAGGTGCTTGATAGTGGAAAGCTGTTAAGAAAGAGATAACGGACTACTACTTCAGTTTTGTGTAGCTGTATAAGACCTGACACCAGTATATAAATACAGAGAGAATATTTTGGTGGTAGATATAATGAAAGAATTAAAATAGTTAAAAACAGGAAGACCAAGGGCACTTGTCAGTTTAATATTAAGAAATATTCCTTAGAGATATGTTTACAGTGGGAGTCTGTAGAAGAGAGGCAACACTTTCACTCTTTGTTTATATTTGGGTTTTTTTCTGCTTTCATTCTTGAAGAGAATCCAGAAAAAAAAGCCCTACTCTTGTTCTCTTTCTGATAATCAATGTGTAAAACCAGTAGCAAATGCCATAAATAACAACTGTATAACTGCTGAAATGTCTGAGAACTGAAATATGTGATGATATGTGATAGAACATTAAGTGATGGCTTTAAAATATTTGGGATATGTTTTGTCTTTCTCAACATAATTCAGGAAGAAAACAAGAAGGCGAAATAATCGAAACAGGCTTTAAACGTGCTTGGCTTTTTCTTACAGTGAAATTGAAATAGAAGTTTTATATGTGTGCATGTATATATATTTTTCGTGGTGTTTGACAATGTAAACTTCTTGTGTTTAGCATTCTGTATTGCCTGTAATTTAAAATTCTTCAATCAAGTGAAGGAAAACATGCCAATACGATCATGCTGAAATATTAAACAAAATGGCATATTTCAGCTAAATATAAATAGTAAGACATATAAAACATTTTAGCCTTTTTGGTTGATGTATTTCATTTCTTGTTCTTCCTGCTTCACAGTGCTTGACTTGAATTGTGTTCTAAATTTTGACCAAGCCCATGAGGTTTAGAGATCTTGAAAAGTACTGAACCACGTTACAGAGAGAAAAGAAAGTAAATATGCTAACATTTCTCTGGGCAATTCTTACCTCAGAGCCAGTTTGAAAGACAAGGGGAATACACCTGTAACAGAATACTTGTGAAAAAGCCCAACCCTTGGAGCAAGAAAATGTTAGGAAAAAATCACTGAATAACTAGTTTCAGAAATACAGAAAGCCAGCTCACACAACCTGTAAAAGACAAGAAAAAGATCCAATGTTTGTCTTTTACATAGTTGTTACTGAAAATATTGCGTGATGAGACATTCAGAGTAATTGCCATGTTTTGACACAGGCAATTGTTCAATGACTTTTGAACAGTCCCTCCCACTTTACTTATAGTGCCAGTGGTTGCAATTCTTGACCTGTACGTGAATTAATTTCTGTTTGATTTTGTTGACTCTGGAAATTTCTCTTTCCATTCAAGAGACAGAAAGGATGATTGATCACAGGCAGTATTGCTGCTCCTCCAGGTACATGATCGTGTACTTATGTGTTTCATGTTCCCAGGAGGAAGAAATGAAAATCCTGGTAAAAGTGACCTTCCATGTGTCATCACAGTATTATTGACGACAGACATGTTTCTTTTATTTGCTTACCTCTACCATTATTGAATAATCTGTTGGTGTTGCAAACCATTCCCCTGCCCAGTTCAAGATATTCCACATTTTTATTATAGGCCTTAAGCTAACCTTTTTGCTCAAGAACCCAGACCACATATAGTTTATTGAACAGGGATATTATAGCATGCTCTGTTATTTCTTGGATTTGAGCTAATCATAGAAAAAAAATTGTAGTGAAATGCAGGTTGAAAGGGAACTTATTTTTTACTACATCTAGTAGAATTCATTTTTAAATGTAAACCTATTCTTATGAATCACAAAGTTTTAAGTTTCTATTTTCTTTCTCTTCTATATAAATCTTAAAATTGCATTCATATTTTTATATGAGAAAAAGATGCCCTTTATAAGTTGCAGTCAGGGTGGCATTAAATATAAATAAACCTGGCAAGTACAGCTACCAAGATTAGTGTGACCTTTCACAACTTAAAATGCAGTTTTGTCCTTAACTTTGATCTACACTGATGTAGTGTTATTAATAATAATCATGAGATTGTCTTTGCCTTCATGAGAGGTTTTAAAACAATATGTTTTTATAGCATCTCATTTGGTGGTTTCTGATTTTTTTTGATAGGGAGCTATCAGCTATCAAGTTTCACTTAAAAGCAGAGGTAAGCAATTGTTTTGAAATCTGACCTTCAAATATAGTCACAACTGGGATTTTAAAGAAAAGCACCAAAACAGTGAATATTTTGATAAAATTGTGTGCTGACAATGTTATACTGTCTGCTCAGCCCATGCATTTTTCAGCAGGTAATAATATGGAAGTATTATGCAGTAGTAGTGTTTAGATGCTTGATATGACTATCCACTCTGAACAGGATGGAGCCTATCTGGTTATTTCATGCGAGTTTTCAAAGCTCAGTCATAATTATGAGCCACAGCTGAGTTTGAAACACTGACTTGTAGGTGAACTGTGTCACATCTCTTAGGAATTTTTATTCCACTCGGAAAACATGAAATGCCAGATATGTCCTTTTTTCCAATCCCTTTCACAGAGTCAGTGGCATAATTTTCTGCAAAAATTCCCAGATAACAACATGATTAAAAAAAAAAAAAAAAGGAATGACCTGGTATCTTCTAAGTTTTTATAACCTAGGAGTAGTTTGTAACTTGTAGAAAATAGGGGGCAATTCAAGATTATATTGATGTATTTTCTTTTTCCTGGCTCTTTTCATCATGGCTACCATCACCTGCTGTCCCATGACACTTGAATGAAGGCTTCCCCTCAGCAGTCCAAGGAACTCTCCACATATCCATGTGGGGGTTACTCATGTAGCCTACCTGGGAATGAATAATGCTGCTGGGAAAACAACAGTATCCTAAGAGCTGCAAATAAGATATTTGGGCTGAGAGACATTCCAGTGATCATCAAGTGTAGCTGAACTCTGAACATATTTATTGCTGCATTGGTCCTTGAGGGGGGAAAAATATCAGAAAAGGTGGATAAAGTGGTACTGACACAGGGGCTGAGTTGTGAGCTGTCTTTCATAACATTTTATTTCAAAGATCTCTCCTTTTCCTGTTGTGGTGAGCAGTTGTTTTTGGTTTTGGTTTTTTGGTCATCCTTTCAAAAACCTCAACAGCTCCAAATCCCTAACCAGAAACCGAAACAACAACAATAAAACAAACAAACAAACTCCAAACCTGAAACGCACAGAAGAACCAGTTTTAACTGACTATTCTCTCAGAGCTCTGCTCTGGCTCTGACTTGCAGCTCTCTCCCTACCAAATTCTCTGTCCCTCCATGCTAATGGGCTCTGAAGGGTGGGCAAACACAAAGTGCAGTCCACAGAGTCACCTAGTTGATGTCATTTGGCTCAGTCACAGCAGGGCTGCTATAGTTCACCTGAGAAGTCCTAGATTTTCCAGTAAAAAAAAAAAAGAAAAAATGCAAAAAAAGAAGGTCTTGATTTCCTTCTTCGAAGATCAGTGTAAGCTTGAAGAGACTGTACCCTATATCACTGCTGTCCTTAAAGCCCTGAAGCAAACTTTATGTAGTGCAGTAACAATTTCATTTACTTGGTTGCCCTGAAAGAGAATTAAATTATACATTTCTGTCTGGTGAATAAGACATGTCTGAAACACTGATGTTTTTTCAAAAACATGGAAAATCAAAAAGGTAGATCAACCACGGAACAGTAAGTGATAGCCTTGGAAGCAGTGCTTTTTGAAGTATCACAGTGCTTTTCAATAATACTTCAAGATGACCTTTCAAATAGGAATGGCTAAATATTTTATAAATGCCTGTTAAATCTCATAGCATTTCTTGTCAGAATGAGGCAGATATTTGTGGAGCTTGCACATTAAAAGTATCTCCTTTGTACCTAGCATTACAGTAATAATTATGCAATTTTGTACCTGCTTCTGTCCTTCCGAGCACAAGAGACAGTTCATTCGTTGTGCAAGATGGACAAACCAATTGAACATGAAACCTATTCTTCAGCTTTATTTGTAAGTAATTTTTAAGCTGAGAAGAATCTTCTCAGTTTCAGTCTGCTCTTCTCTTTCTTCCAGAGGCCCAAGAGGAAATCAGATCAAGGTATTTCATTTGGGGAATTTCACATTTTGGAAAATATCTTGGAGAAAGTTGTTTCAGGATTTTAATTCTTCAGAAATTTTCAGCTTTAAATTTTTAGATGAGTCATACAAACAGTTTTGTTGTGGTTAAAATCTGGTGTCCAGCCAGGTCTAATTTCTGTCACAGGTTTCCGTGGAGGCTTTCAGTGCAGTGCTGAGAGTCATCAGGATGTACATGGTTAAAGGGGTTAATATGCTTCTGATAGCCTTAATTCTGCCATTGCTTGATTTTTTTAAAGCATGACCTTACGAAATTTCTCCAGTATTGTTGCTGTACCTTAACTATAGAGATTATATTCTATGAACTCCTTGGGTTCTGGAATTTATACTCCATTCCCACCTCTCCAGAGCTTTCTGTCACCTGCAGAGCTCCCATAAACTTCCCTCTCAGCAGATCACACCAATCCTTAAC
This sequence comes from Phainopepla nitens, assembly GCA_013400175.1. Taxonomy (NCBI): domain Eukaryota; kingdom Metazoa; phylum Chordata; class Aves; order Passeriformes; family Bombycillidae; genus Phainopepla; species Phainopepla nitens. The sequence goes on along the minus strand of VXBQ01006095.1, from coordinate 806,010 downwards.
CTGGAAGGTAAAGGAGAGTCAGCCACTGGAATAATTGTATTTTCAGGGTGGGAGATGAGGAGGGAAGAGTGTGGAGCTCCTGGCTGCTGCAGCTGAAGGGGCTGGGAGGGCAGACTTGTGGGTGACAAGCTCACTGGTGTGAGGCAGAGCAGAACACTTTCTTCCTGGCCAGCTTCATTGCTGTGACCCTTCTCCCTCACCAACAGCTTATTTCCAGGAAACGTGAGATGTAGCTGGCTGAACTATATCACAGCAATCTGAGGAGATTTCATAGATGTCAGGGTATCTTGGGTGTTATTTTCAGCAGAACTTTGAAATCTGAGGGTGAGGATCACATGAGATCTGTCAAGAATCTACCCATGCCTCAGAGCATCTCTGTCCCAGCAGATATCTGCCAGATGACATCCAGAACTGAGAGTCATGTGTGCCATGTGCATGATCTACTTGGTGGGTACTTGTAGACAGACTTTTTCTATCATAAAACTGATTCAATCAAAACATTACCAACTCCTAAACAGCCTCTAACAATAATAGTGTATGTAAAGCAGGACAATTATCAGATGGATTTTCAAGACATGCTGACAGTCTTCTCACTGATACTTCTTCCTTTTCAGCCCTGAGGTCATATTTTGTCTGTATGTTTTGCTGAGTGCCTTATAAGAACTCTATAAATAAAAAGTTATAACCATGTGTTTGCATTTTCCTTGATTAAAATGTGATGTAAATGTATTTAAAATGGCATGCAAATGATATGAAGGCTCCAGGCGTATTTTTTCCAGCAAGACCCTCTGCATTGTAAAGGTTGTTAGCAAAGCAGGGGATTAAAAAAAAAAAAAAGAGAGGAAAAAAAAAGAGAAAAAATTAAGTCACTACTGCAAGCAAGAGGGCAATAAAGAAGACTTTTCACAGTTTTAAAATGGGTTCAGAAAGAGGCGGCAAGACATGTTGGTACAGAATTCACTCATTCCTGGTAACTATCAGGAAGAATTAACTATATCCTTGGGTCTTTTGCTATGGCTTGCTTCAGAAGCCCATACTATAACATACACTGTATTTTCTACTGGTTAGAGTTTATGTACTAGGATGGAATTAGTTGAAATATCTTTCTGAAAATCAGACTTAGCATTGAAGGAATTTACGGTTTCAATTCTTTCTTGTCTGGAGTTTGACATATCACAATTTGGTGGTACATGAAATTGTGATAGGAAACTTTATGATACAATTTTGACTCAGTGTTGTAAAATAAGAGAAAAAAAATGTGCTTTAAAAATGTGGTACACTACTCACAGGTCTATTTTCACAAAGGGCTGAGTACAAAGTCTGTTAGTGTGGGGCTTAGCATTTCCAAGCTCTACACCTTCTGCTTTATTGATGTCATACTTGGGTTTTGTTGAAACTATGTTTTCTTGTTTTCTGTTCTGTGTGTGTGCATGCACGTATAAGGATGTGTGCATGCATAAATATGTCAGTGTGAACAACATGAAATGACTCTTCTTGAATCTCTAAACAATAGAAAACCAGATATTGCTGAATTACAGCCTTTAGACAACTCCTTACTGGATTTATATCTCCATATAAAAACATGGTAGGATAAGATTCTTGGGTTCATTCTGCATGCTCTACACCTGCTTGTTTAGTTTAACTGCCTTTAGAGTTGCCTTTGGTCACTGACTTGGAATAAATAAGGCATGAGGATCACATTATTCAGCCAGTTTTACAATAACTTGCTGGAGGAAGGAATGGGGGCTGTGAGTGAAATTGTCTAAAGGCACTTCCTTGTGAAGAAGTCAAAATTTGCTTAAGCCTTCCTAGCTGGCACAGAAAATTCACAGCCACTTAATACCTGCTGAAGGAGTGTAAGTCTAAGTCAAGAGTGGACAAGACAGCTAAAGGTCAGAATAAAATACTTCATCAGGTAATTTTATTTAAGCAAGAACAAAACTGTTATCCTGATTTTAACTTTTGCATATTCATTTACTGCACCAGAAATCTAAATATCTATCATTGCAGCAGACTGTGAGTTTAAGAAAAGAAACACCTTTCCTTGGGCTGGAAGATTTTGAAAGGGAAGATGTGACCTTTGAGATATCATTTTTTCTTGTCCACAACAAAAGGCTCAGCAGTTCTGGGATGCAACAGGGTAAGTCAGATGCAATGTGCTGCAGAGCTGATCAAATTCTGTGGCAACTGGATGCACAAGTTAAGAGCTGACTTGGCAGGTACTGTTCCCAAGGCAGTTAATTGTTTCCAGCAGCTTTCCTTTCATTTGCTTTTTTTTAAGAATAGTTTTCCTGGGTGACAGAGAAGCCAATGCAAATATCCATAATGAGTATTGCTTTAGGTTTCATTCAGAACACAGGGCTTCCCTAAGAGTTTGTGAAAACTCCAGACATTTCCCACAGCTCAGACTGAACTGGAGTAAGAGCTGGCTTTAGACAAGAATAAATAAACTCCCATGAGAGAAAGCCATGTTATATGGCAGGTACCTTCTTGGGTCAGCCGCCACTAAAATGAGAGAGATTAGGAGAAATTCCCTTTAGGATTTAGCATGATATTCTATTTTCTCCCTCGAATGCTATCTTGTTTAAATTAACTGGGGAAAACCTGCCAAGGTCTTTCAAGATGTGTAAAATAAGGTATGCCAATAAAGTCAAAAGGTATGTTAGTAAAGTTCAACATGTTTGTACTAATAAAACTAGTGATTCAAGAAACTCACACTTCTGTAACCTTTGAATAAGAGAACTTGTTCACTAGGTGTGAGTGAGTCACATTGCATGCATGTCCAGACATTTCAAGGTTTTATGTGCATGAGGCTAATGTTGTCAGAGTGCTACTGAGCTCATAAGGAATGTAGAGAGGAAAAAAATTCCTTACCAAGCCCTGTATGTTTTTGAGAGGCAAGGAAATATGTACAGGAATTCATCAGATATGACCAGTATATTTAAATTGCTTGCAGTGATAACAGAATGAGATATTAATAACAGATAAAGGGGTTCTTAGTTACATACTTAAAAGCTTATTTAAAGAGCTGAGATTAGATCATAGATCAACACAGCCTCACTGGAAAAAGCACTCGTCTTACACATCGGGCTGCACACTGCAGCACTTAACTGAGACTTTGGTGAGATAAAGCTGTTTGGCTTTTAAGTCAACCTTGAGATGACTTTCCCTTTAAAAAAAACCAACCCACTTTGATTATGTATTTGGTTTGCATGCTAAATAAGCTGCTCAGCTAAAAATATACTCCTGCAAGGAGCTTATGTCATCTCCCCCCAAATGTGTGACAGAGAGTGAAAGACAGGCAAGGCAGAAGAGGCAATATAAGAACCAAAGTTTTAATTTTTGTCAGGATGAATTGGTAAATTTGTATTAAATTACCTAATGCCTAGAAGACAAAGACTTTAGCTTTTAGATGACAAATCTACGACAGCTAGAGGCCAGATCTACAGGTAATGTGATTATGTGCAGTTTGGGGAGCTTTGTTCATTCCATGATGTTTCACACCAGTTCCAATGCTCGTGTGTAAATCTCATGACCTTTCTGTTCATTTTAAAAAAACACAGCAAAGTCAAGTATAAAACCAACAGCACCTGAGATTGACTCCCTCACCCCATTCCCACTGTGCACCTGCAAAACGTGGTGCAGACCTGGCTGTGGTGGGCTGTGAGCTGGATCCCCAGAGATCCATATGCAGGGGAGTTGCTGCTGCCCCTCTGCCCACAGCTGGACATGAGGAGGAGTGACAGGACCAATAGGTGTGCACTCCTTCCTGCCCTGTTTGAAAAGGACCTGCCCTCCAGATAAATTCAGGCTCTGTCAGAGCTGACACCTTTCTCAGGAATTAACAGGATGCAAAGCTCTAGAATTCCAGACTCCATGTAAATTCTCTCAGCTTTTCATTAGTTCTCTGGTTGTAGATACTTACCCCAGGAGACCTTTAAGGGCCTTTTTATTGTTCTAAGGAACTTGTTGGAGTAATTTAAATAGATGGGAAGGCTGTGTTCTCTAGATGGGAGGTGAAGGAACCATGATAGAGCTGTTGTTTTACTTGAAGGTGGAGGTTGAAAAATAGGAAGTGTTTAAATTTAGAACTCTCTACCACAGAACAGCGCTGCCCAAGGGCTGTGGAGAGCAGGGCAGTTTTCAAAGGCCTATTATTTTTTTTCACTTTTTTTTTTCTCTTTTGTAATCTCCTCAACTAAACAGGGGTCAAAAATGGAAAAGGAAACCTCAACAATGCAGCCCAATCCCTGGGGACACAAGACTGATTAATGGACAATTTTATGGCTCATTTGTAAAAAGGGAAACCAGCAGAGTACTCTGTTTACTTTGTCCATAAGATTCATATCAGCATTTACAGAAAAAAAATAGATGATGTTTGGATATCTTGAATACCTTGGGAAAACAAGCAAATAGCTTATGGACATCTGCAATGAAGAGTACAAACTACTGGAGGATTTATTACAAACATTGCATGTACTGGAATGATCAGACTCTTGTAGATATTCCTTTGGCCTTATATTCTTCCTGTCAATTTATTTCTGAAGATTAGTTTGGAGTTTTGGGGTAAGTTTCCCTCTAAGAGAGGCAGTGTTTCCTGACCTACAGTCAGCCAGACCTACAGACCTACAACTGGTCTGGGGGGCTTAATGACACTTCAGAGTCTCTCTGTATCTCTTTGTATATTTGAGTTACCATGGTTTGATTTGCTGCACTGCTGACTACGTCTGAAATTAGAGCAGCAGCAACAGGTAATTATGCATTTCTGAACCTCATTAAGTTAGTTTAAGAGGCTCTGGCTTCTTTTTTCTGAAGTTTTGATTCACGGTTACCCATTTCACATGCCCTGTGTTGCCCCCCCCACAAAAAAGAAGGGGGGAAAAACATAGAAGAGAACAAATGGGAAGAGCTAGATTAGCCTCTGCCAAATTATACACAGAGTGGCTATCTTTGGCACTGAACTGACAGGACTGGGACCATTGGATTGTTTTCAGATGTGTTATTGGCTATCTGAGATGTCATCTGACTGGGAATCACACACTGGGAAGAGTAAAAGGTGAAAGAGAAAAATCAGAAATAAAGAGGAGGTATTATACAAGGAGGTGTGAGTTGGGAGAATATTGGCAGAAGTGAAGTATCAAATACCTCCTAGATTTTGCCAAAAAAGGAAGCAAATAATGTAAACGACAGAGGAGAATCGTCTCTTTAAAGTACGCAGAGATCTGCATGTGAATGTGCACAAACATCCATTACATACATGTGGTGAGGCTCAAGGTAGTGCAACGGCACTGGAGGGAAAAGCTATATTGAAAACTTTTGTGTTTAACACCACCACCTTCTGCATCATAGACATTAATGTTAGTTTGATGTCACACTTTTCAGCCGTAAGATTTGCTTCTCTTTTGGTACATGTATCTGAGTTACATTTACTTTGATGAAAAGTTGCAGAGTGCCTGAGATAAAGGTGAAACCTGCAGTAAATACATTCTTAGTAAATGTACACAGAAACTTGACTCTTTATGGATCCCTCTATTTTTGATGGATGCTAATTGTGATTGGCATGCTTTTACTGAATAGTTCGGGTTGGAAGAGATGTCCAGAGACTCTAGTTCAGCTCCTCTGCTCAAAGCAGGATCAGCTGCAGCAGGTTGCCCATAGGTGATCAGGATTTTGGTTATCTCTAAGAATGGCGGCTCCACAATGTCTCTGGGAAGCCTATTGTACTATTGGCACCCAAAAAAGTTTGAATATGTTTGAATAGAATTTTCTTCTGTTGCATATGGTCCCATTGCCTTCTGTCCTGCCACCTGTTACTAAGAAGAACCTGGCTCCATCTTCTTAATCCTTCTCATTAGGTATTTTTTTTGTTTCCCTCCCTGCCCCAATCACCTCAACCTTTGTCTTCTCCAGATTGAAGCACCACAATTTTCTCAGGCTCTCCTTATCAGTCAGGTGCTGCAAGGCCTTACCATCTTTGTGGCCTTTTGCTAGATGTGCTCCTGTATCCCTGTCTCCTGTCCTGGAGAGATCAGCACAGATATGTGCTGGCACATATCCTATTCCAGCCAAGGAGGCTGCTGCCTTCTTTGCTGTAGAGGTGCTCTGCTGACTTGTGGTCACCTTGGTGTCCAGTAGGAGCCCCAGGGCTTTTTGAAAAACCTGCTTGTCAGCCAATTGGTCCCCAGATTATTCTGGTGCAGAAGATTTTTGCTCCCCAGGGCCAGGACTTTTACTCTCCACTGCTGAGCTTCATGAGACTCCTGTTGGCCCATTTCTCCAGCCTGCCCTCGTGCTTCTCTGTGGCAGCGCAGCCAGCATTCACACATCATCTGCACACTGAAGAAGGTGCCCTGTGTCCCAGCACACAGGTCATTTATGCAGATGTTAAACAGTGCGGGCCCCAGCTCTGCCTTCAGCCATGCAACACCGCCAGTGACCGGCCTCCACATGCACTTTGTGTCACTGGTCATAGCTCTGAGCCAGGCAGAGCAGGTCATTTCCAGCCCATCTCTCTGTCCCTTTCTCCAGTCCATATTTCATATGTTGTGTGGATATTATGGGAGACTGTGTCAAAAGGTTTGCATAAATCAAGGTAAGCAATAACCACAGTTCTCCCTTCCTTCTCTGCTCTAGCTGTGTGATAATAGAATGCTGTCAGGTTGGTCAGGAATTATTTCCCTTTTATCAATCCATCTGGTTTCATTAGGGACTGTAGCTGCATTTTGGAAAGCAAACCAGGGAAACAATGGAGGTGAGATTAAATCAGGAAGCGTTACATGTAATGTTAAATTTAATCATATTGGATTCTCTACCCTAAGCTTGCAGTGTCAAATATAGAATCTCCTATGATAACATCTTGTCCTAAGAGGGTCTAAGGTATGTGTCATCTCTGATTTCATACCCAAAACAACTGAGAGCTCATACCCAAGTGGTGGATTTCCATATTATGCTTTATTTCAGAGTGTTAAATGAGCACCATCACTGAGATGGCCTAAATGTCTGTCTCTCCAGCCCTTTCATGACCTGTGGTCTCGCCCGACCCTTCAGTGTTGGGGCTGCCTTACCAATGAATACCTGTAGTTTTTGCTTTCTTGCAAGGCCACCTTATCTCACCAGACCTCTTCAATTTTCATTTAGCCTAATTTTGTATATGTTTGTACAGTGAATTCCTTAATCTCTTGGCAGACAATTTAATTGGTTAATTGAGCTTTGTTACTCTTTCATGCAACAATCACAGTTGCCTTTGAGGGATTGTCCTTGCCTGTTGTACAGTCTTGTACATTGTGGAGATTTTGGCACTGATAAAATGCTTTTGGCCAGGCTGGATGTGTGTCATTTACTTCTATTTCTTCAGAGGCAATTATTCTAAGGTTGTCTGTAGCATCAAACAAGTACCCAAACCTACAAATGCTTCTGATCAGCTTTTAGCTGGCTGACAATGCTGGGCTTAGTGGCATGTGCATGTTATTGGGAATAAGCCATTGAGCTCTGGAGGGGATTCAGAGCCAAAAGTCAGCAGCCTAAATGGATTGGCTAGAAAACAGGAGCTGAGCATTTCTCCATTCAGCGCTGTGTGTTGTGAGTGCCTGTGAAAAGCTGGCCCTCCATATTTCCATGGGCATTTTAATGCCTTGGGGTGCCATTTCTCAGAAGAAAAGAACAGGAAATCTGTGCTTCTCATCATCTTTCAGTTGCTGGATATTGGAAGTATCTTGAGGACGAGATCTCCTGTTTCTTCCTCATAAGGGACTTTTTGAAAGAAACACTATCTTGGAAAAACACGGGCCCATGCACCACCTCAGCTATTGAAATAATTCACGTCAAGAGGGTTTCTTGTGGGATACTGTGTGCAAGGCTTGTTGAGCAAGATCCCTTCTGGGTGGCCTTTGTCCATCTCCCAGTGTTTTCATGACACATCTTTTACTGCAAAGAGTAATTAAAGGCTTCACCTCAGAGGTTCATGAAGAGTGGAAGGAGGTATTGCCTGAACGATGATGTGCCCAACGCTTTTGTTCGTATCACTTTCCTGATAAGCTCAAGCTGTTAAACTCCAGCTAACCAATCACTAGAACAATTTACTACCTCTGTGTCATTTTAAGTGGGCTGTCTGGCTGGAGCAGGATGTATTCAAATGAAAGCTAACAAAGTATGTTTTCTTTTGAGGATTTGTCTGCTATAAAGAGCTTGAGGGGAACTTTTGAAGGGGCATTCTCATCCCGTTACAGCTGAAATATCCATTGTACCTCCCACAGCTTCAATAACTGCAGTTATTTTCATTTCCAGCACATTTAGAAACAAACGATGTTGAATCTACTTTATTTGATGGGAGAAGTTCATAAAGAAATGGCAAAGAGCTTGCATTTTTAAAATATTTGGCCTTCAGATATCCTCTTCTTTCCAGATCCTTTAAGCCATGCTCAGGTGACCCTTACAGGCTGAGCAGCAAAACCCTGCTGGGAGAGAGGGGCCCAGAGCTGCCGCAGCCTCCCTTGTGGTCCCTGCCAATCAATGTCTGCTCTTATTCCACAAAGAGGCTGGACTGTCTTGGCAGGGAAAGCTTCATGGGATCAGGTATAATCCCCTGAGGAAAACAATTGTATACAATAAGAACTTGAAGGCATGAAAGGAAAAGATTTTCAACTCCTCTAAGCAGAGCTTTATTGATAAAAACTGCATCTGCCACTTTTCTCTAGTTAGTTTTCTATTATGCGAAAAACTGTGGAAAGCAAGGCTCAAGCCATTCATAATTGAGCTTATCCTGTAATTGAAAAATAAAATAAAGTTATTTGGCTGCCAACCGGATATAAGCTTGATGGCTGAGTGCAAGGTATTTGTTTTCTTGTGCTGACTTCTCATATTTTCTCCTCCCCTTACTCCAATCCATCTGTAGAAATGTTTTCTTTTCTTGTTACCTCAAAGCCTGAATGTTGTAGATTCTGAGTGAAAGACTTAATTCAAATCCTTTTCTTCCATTCTTCTGTAGAAATTCAAGATTTACTGGTTTAGAGAATGTGGGTTCTTCTCGTCTTTCCTCTTCCTTTCAGGATGATCATGTTGTTGAATTTTAAAACTCAGTGTTAGCTAACAGAGACGTGATGGTGAAATATCTATTTACCTTTTGCGTGACTGCAGCAGCTTGTTTGCTTTCATGGGAAATGTAGAAACCAAGCAAGCTACAGGTTTATGGGTTTTTTTCCCTTTGCTCATGAGAGAGCCCTTGAGGATATTCTTAAATGCTGGTTTATAGGATAGACAAACCCTGCAGGTAAATGTTACCTGTAAAAAAGGAAACATTGAACTTGTGCTATATGTGCCCGATGTGTCTTTCTGTGTGACTGGGATGCCAATAGGAGCTTCCCAGACACCACTCAGGACTGCGGCTGAGAAAAAAAGGCACTAAACTGATCCTTTGTTTGCCCTGACTGCCTTGGAACTAACTTTATAGACCTTAATTTTCTTCCGCTCAGATCTCTTAGCTGGCTCTGTACAAGCAGGAGAAGGCAGCAGCCTGGGCTGCTGTCCACGGTGCAGGTGATGGGCAGAGCCAGACTGTTGTTCTTGCTCCCACCCAGGATAAGCCCTTGCACACTGCTTTGAGTTTTTGGGCACCATCACAGCTCAGAAGACCTTCATGTTAGGTCATGTGTCTGCCTGACCTTTATTCAAGCCATGTGTTTTTAACTCCATGTATAGATTCTCCTGGTTAAATTACTAGGCTTTTCAAATCTCCCTAGAAGGTAGAAAATGAGGCTTCATTTTGTCTCTCTTTAGCTACCAAAGCTCAAACTTAACATTTATTCTACATTCTTGTTGTATTAAAATCCTACCTGTTTCCAAGGAGTCTAAATGAGTCTGAAGTGCAATTAAGCTATTCTGTTTAATCTCAGCTGTGAAGAGAGGGTTCAGAAAGAATGAGGTTTTTGACATCTGTCACTTGCACAATCACCTTCCAGTGCCAGCAGAAGAAATCCATTACCCTTTCTGATTAGAGAGTGATTTTTAACTAGCACAATTATAGGGTGATACCAGCTACAGTGACAGATATAAATCCTGGAATGCTTTCCCAGTCCTACTGTGTTTATAAAAGGGATACAATCAAGACAATGTTATTTTTTTATAGTCACATTTCTGGGAGGCAAAAAATCCTATTCTCCCCACAAGTAATATTTTGATATGCACATTTAAGTGATATTGAAATTACACCTATTAACTGCTAAAAGTAATAGATGCACATTAGTATTATAGAAAGAAAATACTACAGCAGGCAAGAACTGAAATAGACCTGGGGAATTCAACACCATCAATGTATGATTTGTCATGTTGGGGTTTTTCTGTTGTTGATTATTTGTGATAAAAGAAGTTCCCAGCTTTTAAAAGAAACAACACAGAACAGGATTATATCCTGTCGTGTTGGTAACACCTCTTCAAAATCAGAGACAAGTGAAACCCACATTTAAATTAACTATTTAATCTAAATAGTATGATTTAATTTAAATAAAGTAAGAAGCTAAACTAGTAAATAAACTAATATTTAATTTAAATAAATTAGTAAGCCCACATTATTTTAACTGTGAACCAGTTCTGAAAACTGGGGGACAGTAAAAACCCATGAGCTTCAATAAGCCATGGTCAAGTAACTATGACTTTGTGATGAGTCAAACCAAAGCTTCAAATCCAGCCATTCCTGAGCACTGAAACATTTAAAATAGGAATGAGGCTATGGATCTGTGGCTTGGCTCTGTGTTTCAAATAGAGGAGAAACCCCTTTCCCCAGAGAAAAAAATGTAGAAGTTATAGAAAAGAAAAACCAATCAGAGCCATTAAGAGCTGTTTAAGTGTGAGCATTCTCCCCCGTACAGGCATTTGTACGTCAGAGTGCCTACCTGAGGACCTCATGTCCCTCTCATGGGCACAGGTGACACATCTCATGTGACACATGCTTAAGGGGGGTGCAGTGATATCCCCTAATGGTGCTGTTACCTTTGACTTATACAGCTGTGCATTCAGACTTTGCTGAAAGATGAAGAAGGGTGTTTGGAACTTTGGTAAAGAAGGTAAAAAGGAAGGGACTTGGGTTATGGTGGTGTGAAAATTCCTCATTGATATGGGGGTATGGTGACCTAGGAAAGTGATGTCCTAAGGATGCCTTGGAAAATGGACTTCCAGGTGACTTCTGGTCCACAGGTCATTAATCAGTTATCTGTGCTTTTAGCTGACCATCACCATAAAATTGGATGACATCTGATCAAAAAAAGCACCAGGGTTTTTGTTTTTTTAACTCTCAAAATAATACCTGGTAGGTCTGTTTTAATACAGAGTAATTTATGCTGTTCAGTAGCTGAATCTTTCCTGAAGACTTTCTAGAGCACTCAAATTGCACATGTACAAAGTCAGCAGACCTTTCATGAAAATACTGTGATAATGTTTGATTAGCTTTACATCTTTCGAGTATTGTAAGAGTGCATAATTGCTTGTTTTCCTTGAGTGTCAGCAGCACTCTTTTTTAAGAGGAAAATTTAGTAGAAAATTTAGCAGGAAAGCTTTTAAACTTAGTGGAGCAAGGAGGCCAAACTCACCTTTTAGTATAGGAGTATCCTGTTGGTGTATTTCCTGGCTCTTCTCAGCCTAAACAACATGTAAGATAAAATCTTGAGTGGTCTGCAACAAATATAATGAAACTTAGGGCCTTAGAAACTAAAGTATTGGTCTCGGGAGGAAAGGGCTGTACAGCACAGCTTGTTCGTCCTTGAGTTCTGCTAAAAGCTGGCTAAAAGTGTGGTTTGAGGGGTTCCTTGTCAAATAGTGGAAATGTTTTGTAACTGATGATTTCTCCTGCCTTACCTCTGCTATGAAATGTGCTGAAGTCAATAGAATGATTCTTGTCACCTCAAATGAATTTGGGATTGTGCCATATCAGCAAGATGTGGGAAACAAAGGCAGTTTGTGTCTGGTACTCAGGAATGAGGAAGAGACACCTGTAATGTGGGTCTTGTTCTGTCGTACTTTTCATATCCTTTTCATACACTCATTATTTATTTTCATGCAATTCATTGCATATCACTAAAGGCAGCAGCAGTTATGCAAAGAGTGGCAGGCAAATGAGAGGAATTAGTCCCCTGAATCAGTAAATATGGATTAGGGCAGAGCAGAATCAGAGAAGGCTGGAAGCAGTGTTGGTGCTAAAAAGGCCATTTGCTGGTGCACTTTGTGTTGCCATTGTCAGGTGGCAGGGAGCCCAGCGCCTGGCTGGCTGTGGCCCCAGTAAAAGCAGTGCTGCACAGAAGGTGGATGGGCTCCCTGCTGCACTGAGGGCAGAGCTATCTGCTCTCTACAGCCAGTATGGAAATGGCATACACCCCCAGGGACCAAATTCAAGGGTAACTTCAGCGTTCACCAAACCCCCTTTTCCAGAGCCAACTGCCGAGTCCTGAGCTTGCCCTTATGCTCCTTTTAAAGAGGCTGGCTGTGTTCAACAAGGTGAATCTTACTATTCGCTTCACCCTCCTGGTTTGTACGTGCTCTGTGTTAAACCCACTGTGAGCAGGGTTCCTGTTCACTTGGTGAAACCTGGGCTGTGAGCACTGCCCGGCCAATTAATATTTTGTGGTACCTGGGGAGCAACAAAGCCTGAGAAACCATGTTTTTCTTTCTTCAATTACATTCCTTGTGGTAGCAAGGACAAGGTAGGAATCACTAAAATAATTTGATCCAAAGTTGTTTTGGCAGAATGCTTCTGTGATGAACTGCACTGTGTTTACTACCGATGTGGGATGATATGGGGCTGCAAAGAGCTGCAAATAAATGAGGAACTGGAGCAAACAGGTGAGTCAGGCTTCCTTTATGTGCCATAAGGACAAAGAGGGGCAGTTTCACACTGAGCATCCATCGTGGAGAGTCTGCCTCCCAGACCTGCTGTCATTAGAAAGCGTTGTTGAATGCAGGATGATTTAAAACAGCTGGACAAGGCAGGAGGCAGGCTTCTCCAGACAGTAAGCAGGTGCAGAGGACAGCAGGAGGGCAACAGAATTTGTTAGGAAGCCTACGATTGATGATATTTTTTTCTAGTAATTTTATTAGAACTTTTTATTATTATTGTTTTTTCATTAGAAATAATAGTGCTTGTGTGTGAGGCATATTTACATATTGTACCCCAGGACTAGATTTGCTCACAGAGTCTAAAAGAGCATATTGTGCAGTACCTTATATGTTTGGGGCTTTCAATTGCATTTTGTTTCAATCTCAGTGAAGTGTTTCTTATTTGGAAAAGCTGACTAATTTGTGTCATTTACCTACACAGTAAATGGCTTGACTCTTCTAGATCTAGGACTGGGCTTTAGAGGGAAAGAAGAGTTCTGTGTGTGGCTTTTTTTGTTTGTTTGTTTGCTGGTTAGTTTTGGGGGTTGGATATTTGTTGTTTTGGATTGGTGGGTTTGATTGGTTTTGTTGTTGTATTTGTGTTTGTTCAAATGCTGCTTCAGGTGTCATTTCGGCAGAATAAAAGGTGCCAAGTTAAGGAAAAAAAAAAATCTGTGCTGAAATCCTGTAGAGAATTCCAGCAGGATTAAATCAGTTAAAAGAGTCTCCTTCCTCCTCTTACATTCATGCATTTGGCCTCACAAACACACATTTCCCTCTACCAGCACTGACCAGTTTTTGAACAAATGTCCTTTGCTGAAGTTTTGCCAATGACTGCTGTACTCTTTGAAATGGCCATTCCAAATGCAGGTGTCTGCCATGCAGGACTTCACCAGATGGGTGGTTAAATGCCTTGCCTTTGCTGCAGCCTGCAAGCTGTTTTACATTGCATGAGAAAAGTCAAAAAGTCAATTAATATGCTGACCAAGACAAAATAGTTCTTTGCACCTATAGTCAATCCCAGTGTGGACTCTCTTATGTGAAAATTATTAATAATAAGTATGTTGTAGGCCTCATGTCATCTCTCTAGGAGATACTTAATCCTACAAGTTGGCTCAAGAATCTAATTTGCTTTTAATCAGATGGGATATAGCTTTGTGTAAGAGGAAATACTGCTTAATCTTTTGCATTCTGCTGGGGAGGCTGGGAGTCCAAAAGCCATTGTGATTTGAGGACTCATTCAATGCTGGTACAAGTGAATAAATTCAGTATTCCAGGGACTTAGCGTGACTCCTGTGGTTTCCTTTGCCTGTCCTTTTAGAAAGTGTTTCACTTAAATGCTCAAAAACAATCTGGGGAGGGTGAACTGTGTGAGAGGGAGCATTAAGGGGTCCCAAGGCAGCTGCTGCTCCAATGGCTGCGTTGTTCCTGTCACAGACTGGCAGCTCTGCAGGGTTGCAGCTGCAGCTTCAGGTGTTAAGGCTCCTGCACGTGCAGGATGTGTGCACAGCCATCCCAGACACACCTGTGCCTGTGCATTCCCAACACCACCCTGTGCTGTGCTCAGCAGGATCTCAGCTGCCATTTAGTGCCAGGATTGCACTGGCAGGTGCCAGCTACACTCACAGGAGCCATGGGGACATCTGGGGGAACGTGACTTTCAGAGTGAGAGAGGACTCCAGGCATGTGAGATGCTGCTGATTAACCTCAGCTCAGGTTTTCCTCCATGTTTCGGTGTACACCTTGGCTGTGTTTGCTAAAAGGCAAAGTGAAATAAATTTCTGTGTATGTTCTTCCCTCCAAAGATTAAGATGTGATTTTTGCACTAAACACTGAAAAGCAAACTGGGATCAATTCTGAGCCTTGACATCTTGGTGTAAAGTTAGTTTAGACTAACCAATATATTTTTTTCTTTTTTTTTCCAAAATAAGTAGCAGAACAGGATTTGGCCCATTAGACTTCATTTGCACTGTGGGGAGGTTGTGAAAATTCTACTTTAAAAAAGCTAGCTGCTGTCATTTAATTTGAAGAGTCCATGAAGCACTGAGATTCAGGTAAGGACCAATTAATGATAATGGTATTAATGAACTTTTCCAAATGCAGATTTCATTTAGCTATAACCAGATAGTTATCTCTGATAAACTGAATATCAAATCAGCTATCAAACTGAAAGAGAGACTAATGAATCAGATAAATAACTAAATATACAATACTTTGACCTTAATTTGGGAGTTTAAAAGTTAAGAATAACTGGTCATCCTGGGCGGATAATGTTTAGATAAACACTACCTGCAGAATTAGTAGTCGAGGGTTTTTTATATCAGTTGTAGTCTAAAACAATGAATCATATTTGCTGATTCCTGTGGGGCACATGCCCAGCTGTAGACTGGAGGAAGATGCTGCCTTTACTTCCTTTGTTATGAGTAAATGCTGAGCATGCTAGTAAGATAGAGGTTTTTGTCAAGACACGTGTGCTGTATCAAAAATGTTCCACCAATATAACAGAAATTGCCTAGAATGGATAAAGACAAGGCTGAATGTTTTATTATTTCACGCATATCCCAATTTGGTGGAAGTGGATCCTCTTTTTCCTGTGAAATTATTTTTAATGAGCTTAATATAATTCCCTCTCTACATACAGCCATTTGTTCATATCCCTGGCCAGCGAATAAGAGAAAATTATGTATTCTTTGAATCATACCAGGCACCGCTATTTTCTAGCTTCTCAAGGGCATATTTGTATTAATCCTAACAGCAGCCAGGCAAAAAGCCTGAGTGACAAAGGAGGCTCTGAGTGTCCTTTGTGTGTTAGGACTGCTCACCCATGTAAGCTGGGTCTGGCCATGGCAATGCTCAGGAAAGGCTGGCCACTACAGTAAAAGTTGTGTAAGCAAGACAGGAGAATCATTTCCATGGATAACCTTGGAGAAAGGACAGGAGGAGAGATGGGCAGAGAAAATAGGGCTCTTTAACCCCTCAAAGGTCATCCATTACAGAGGAAATGAAAGAAGGGGATGCTATGGAGGGCATGGCATTATCTCGCACAGCAGTCATGCATCCCTGCCCCTCTGCTGAGGTGTCACATATTGAGCTGAGCTCTGGATATGCTACAGACATCAGCAGATATCTCAGCAGTGCCCAGGAAACACAATGGATCCAGTCCACATCATGTCTGCTGTGGCTATGGCAGTCAAAGTGGCAGCGCAAGGGGAGGGGCTCACATCTGCCTTTCTCTCTTCCCATTCCACTCAGCAGCTCAGCCCTCACAAAACTGTAAACCTCCTCTTCTGCCAAGAGAGCTTTACCCCTCCCCAAATAGCAGCACTCCTTGTGGCTTTCTGCTGCCAGCAGTCATCTATGTCTGGCTTCTCACTCAGTTTCTGCATCTTTGTGACACCTCAAAGTGCTTAGCCCTGCTCCACACCCAATCTCAGCTAAGACCTACGATACTACTAGTCAGTCATAATTTAGATTTATAGAAAAAGCAAAATGAACTTGGAAACCTGCAAATAATCTTGTTCCTTGATGTGAGAAAGCCATCATACAGCGAAGGAAAGTGTGGCAGCTGATTAGATGATTGGTATAAAGCTGTTAATGGAAATCAGCTGCTCCCTGGCAGGCAGTACTTTAAGGGAATTCCCACTCTGTTGAACAATGCATGAGCTTGAGTTGGTATCTAACTGATATCTAACATGCCCTTTCTGGGCCTTGGTTTTCCATTCCTAAAATGGGGACAGTAACTCTTTCCTGCATCAGAGAATGGTTGAAAGAACACAGTGTGTAGCACTTTGGATTCACAACAAGTAAAATTGCAACAGGTAGTAAGCATATTTCCATTATCTTCTAAGAGGTAATCAGAGAACACTTAACAACCGATTTCCTTTGAGAAAAGCAGCAGAACAAATAGAGATTTAGCAGTTATGGTTTAACAGAAGAATATTTAATTCTCTCAGATGACTGTTTTCCATTGCAGGCTAAGCAGGTACAATTCAGAAAAATTCCAGTGACTTATATGAAGAAAAAAAATCATTAGCTGAGAATCTGATTGGTCTTTCAGTAAAGCCTTTGTATGAGTTTTATGGCCTACATGGAAGAAATGAGACAAATAAATAGTTTCCTACTTAAATTATTCTGAAATACATAACTTAGTGTAAAGTTTATAACATTAATTGAGAGAGGCGATGAGGAATATTCCTATCTAAATACTTATTACCAAAATGCATCAATAAATCAGTGTCTTAAGCATAATGCAGTAGGAGAGTCACTAGCCCTTGCAATGGCCTCTTTGAGCAAGCTCTGCAGGGGATGCAATCTGCAGGGAAAATAGGAAAATTTTTCTTAGATGTTCAGTTTGTGGCTTATAGGGAAAGCATCGGGCTCGCTCCAAATTTAGTGTCTGACGTGGCCCCTTACACTGAGACTGGGAAGAGACCCTTGTTTGCACTCTGTGAGGATACACAGGAAGAAAAGGACAAAGTGGTTTGGAAAGGTCTAGTGTGTAGCTTCTAAGAAATGGTAAAAAATGTGCAGGAACACCAAAGGATCTTGGCTAGCCTAAAGGAAACTTGTGCTGGGAACATCTCAAGCACTGTCTCTGGGTGCAGCAGTTTTGGTTCCAAGTTAGGGAAGGTCTAGGCTGTGTTGTCTCTTCTGCAGTGGTAAGCAGAAGTCCAAAGGACAGAAGAGACAGAACTGTTCTGCTCCAGGAGCAAGGAAGGAAGCAGGAAATGCCTGAAAACAAATGTCAGTTTTTGTGGACTCTTTAATCTCATATTCATTTATGTTCATTGCATTCATACTGTTTTTGGAAATTCAAAGACTGAGTGTGGGAGGCTGATAGAGTGATTTGGGCTATGCTTTTCTGTCTTTGTTTGCTTTCTCCTGGTTATAAATGACCAAGCCACTTCCATTCTCTTTGAAATTAAAATTATTTCTGTCAAAGCAGACAACAGTGCTGCTTTTTATGCCACAGATGAGATTTTCTCTATCAATACCAACTCAATAAGGTTTCATGATTTTAAACAAGAAATCCCTTGAAAATGTACCTGCAATAAATAGCAAAGTACCATTCCATTGTTTTCAGCTGAAACACCATAATTGTTTTGGTTGCAACTTAAGAACAGCTTTCCTTGAATGAAGATAATTAAATTTCATTAATTGTTATGAACACTGCTATGCTTTAGTGAGTTTCTGCTCAACAAAATACCTCGGAACAAGTAAAAGAACACCTGAAGGGGAAGATACTTAATGATGGGTTTCAGGTACTGAAAAATACCTCTCTCACTTGGAAACAAAACCTGAGCAAAATGTCTGGTAAACAGCATCAGTGGAGGCTGGCATGAAGCAAAGCAAAGCAAACGACTGGCTCAGTGGACTGGCTACTGCCAATTAAATGGTTTCATGCACTGTCTGCCTCAGGTAATGAGGTCTGGCTAAAACTTTAGGCCCTGGGCACCCGTTAGAAAAGACAAATATAGCTAGTAGGGAAAAAGAAAATTCCTTTGGGACATCTTTGATTTAAACAGCATCAAATGGCATGCTGCCATGTCAGTGGTCTTTCATGGAATGCAAATAGTCTCTCTAATGGAGAGAAAATGCACATCATTCATTTTAGACTATAATTAGGTTTTAATTTAATCAAGTATTGGTACCAAAGCAGGCCTTGGAGAAAGATTCTGATATTAAAGCCTTCAAAGCTTCTTTGGAGAACTCTAAATGGTTTGTGTGGTAGTAAATCAACTTGCGAAGTGGTACTATACAGTGTGCATATCTTAGCTCTATCACAGTCTATTATAAAACTTAAAACAGGGAGCAAGTGGAATGCAGTCCTTTTATGAAAGAAAGCACTGAGTCATACTGTGAGTCACTCTATCTCAGGGAGACAATTTTTTTGAACATTGGCTTTTAGGAGAGAAGTAAAAAGTACTACCAAGGACAGTGTGCAATTAGAGGCACTTTAATCTGCATTTAGGGGCTAGAGTTTATTGTATGGAATAATTAGTAAATAATGTATAATTGCAAAGCAAGAGAAGAAAATATGAAATTAATAATGGATCTATCATTTTTCATTATTATGGTCTTGTCCATGTCAGCAGATTTTCTTAGTCTTATGTTCCACTCTGGCTGGACTTTGGAAAAGAAAGAGACATTTTTGGGTTATGGAGTATGTTGGATAATCTCCAAAATTATTTTGATCCCTGGCAATATCCTGTCTTGGTCCTGAGGTACTCCAGCCCTGTCAAGCAGGGTGTAGCTGAACACAATGCAGATGGAACTTCACAGTTTCTGTGGAGAGCGGTCATCACTTTATAGATCTCATTTCCATTTCTGGAGTGCAGGCTGGGTTTCCTGCCTAGAGTGTCTCCCATCTTTATTAGAAGCTGGTGTGTGAAGAACTCAGTTTTCTGACAGCTGCTTGGTAGTGAAAGATAGGGGATTTGGTCCTGAGCTCATGGAAATGAATAAGAAAACATTCTGCACTAGATCTTTCAGCAGATATTAAGTGTAGACCATGGAGAAAGTCAGTATATTGATTTCATACCTGATCTTCAATTTAACATCCAAGCTATAACTGGTATTATATAGTCTGTGTTATTTGATTTTGTAGTTGATATTAAAAACACACATATTCAGTTATGCATCTTAAATAATTCAAGCTCTCTTTAAATGCAATATTTATTTTTTTTTTATGGTGGATAGGAAAAGCTTTTTTTACACTGAGTTTAGGAAAGAAGAGAGGGCAAGAAAAATCCTATATTCCCTGAAAACTGTGCAGAAAAGTAACATTCTTTGATGACGAGAATGGTGGTATTGCTTACCTTGATTTCTGCGAAGCTTTTGACATAGCATCCCATAATATCTCCACTGATAAGCCATGAAATATGGACTGGAGAAAGGGACAGAGAGATGGGCTGGAAATGAACTGCTCTGCCTGGCTCAGTGGTGGTGTTTGCATGGCTGAGGGCAGAGCTGGGGCCCGCACTGTTTAACATCTGCATAAATGACCTGTGTGCTGGGACACAGGGCACCTTCTTCAGTGTGCAGGTGCTACACAGATGGAATGGCTGATTTTTTTCTCCCTGTAATCTTTAAATAATTCTGAACTGTGGCAGAGTGTTGCAATACAGAGGAGATGATCTTTAGAAATGCATAAAAACTGCAGCAAATGAGGACTACTGTGAAACTTCATCACTGAGTCTGGACCTCAGTTTAGGAACTGTTTTTATTCTTGCAGAGTCCACTGATTTCAAGGGAAGGCTTTAAATGGCTAGAAAGGCAGATTCTAAAAGAATTTACAGCAGGGTGGATCTGTAAATAAGACAAAGCAAACTTAATCTATAAAAAGAATAAATTTATTTATCATCACTGACAAAAGCTTATTGACTGAACAGTCTATGTATGTTTGCAGCTCCTGCTTGGCTAAATTGTGACTAAGCACTTTGCCTGCAAGAGGTGACAATTTAGCATCATCTGGGGTAATGTGCTTACTTAAATAGTTTCTGAGTAATTAGGAAATTGCTCATTAGTTTTCCACTGTCCTTAGCAGAAATGTTACAGGCTCAGTTTGTCGGACATTGTTGGGAGTTGATTTCCTGCCTTGCATTGTTTTTTGCAAATTGTGGCTTATTGAGAGCATGGGCTTTTACTGCAATCACAGCAAAAGTAAACATCTTCATTTAAGGCAAACAAAGTTTAGTTGTTAGGAAGAGAACCAGTCAAGCAGGAAATGCCAAGAAAACAACATTCTTCGGGCACCTGATATAAATATGATTCTCCAAGCAGCCTGTTGGGTCCTGCTGGCTGGGGTTTTCCTACACTTGCTCCAGACACAAAGTGCAGGGTTAGTGATCCTGGCTGAGGGGATTCTCATCTCCTATAGAGAACAAATCTCAAACTTTATGTTTATTTCACATGGGTGTTGCTCTTAGCTTGCACTGAATGGCAAGCCAGTCCTGAGGCTTGCCCACTGCACTTGGGTTCTCTGGGAACTCCTAGCAGCTACAACGTGAAATGGGAGTGTTTCCATCTGAAATATGTGGTGTGCCATTTCAAATGTGGCCTTCCAGTTTGTTCTGAAATGTTTGTTCTACTAGAGTCTATATTAAAGCTTATGGGATACAGAAAGGATCTTAAACTACTTACCTGCATTCTTACACAATAAAAAAATGTAATATAATTTCTTTTAAACACCTATTCCCACTAAATCAATCAATGGAGAGGTAAGGCAGGGAGGCTGCTAATTTTTATGGAATTATGAATTTCTATGTATAGAATCAGGGCTCTTGTTTCCATTAATAGTAGACCTGTGAGATTGCTACTGATGGGCAAAACACTTTAGTGAAAGAGGCATTAAAAACAATTGTAATCTAGTTTACTGTACTTACAAAATTTTAGTCTGATGGCACATTGGTTTCTTTGCTGCTAATGTGATAAAAATGACTTCACCCTGCTGGTCATCATAGTAATTATGGTGATCTCTCCTCTCTTAGATGAGAGGAATAATAAGCAGAATGCCAACACAGAGCCCCCACCCAGCAAAGCAGGATCTGTACAGTATGATGCTTCACCAAAGACCATCACTGAGGTTGCCTCAGAGCCTTTACTCCGTAGCCATAACCTTGTGGCTGCCAAAAATGAGCTCTGAAAGTTCATTTGGGATCTAGCCTCGTGAGGTTAGGATATCATCTCAAAGTCCAACTTGGCCAGCCCATCTGGTGGCCTACGCTTACAGGAACAAGGTTTAGCATCTTGCGGGAAATGGTTTTTACTTTTACTTATTTTTTTGTTTCTGTAGGCTCCACTTCAATGATTAGCTACCATGGGAACTGACTTCAGAAATCCCTGGCCTCGGTACATCTGGGGACACTCCTGTCCTTCCTTTTCCTCACCCTCTCCTTCCCCTACCACCCTTGCTTGACCAAATACAGATGCATTTACAGTAGAAGACCTTAAATTTCACATTGAATTCACAGGGCTTAACTAGAAATCTTACTTGTTCTCCTTTCTTATATTTTACATGTATTTTAATTCCTGAAGTTTCAGATCAGCATATTTTTTTCCTTTAATAAACACTTAAGTTTACAGCCTTTAATCTTTTTTTTTTAATTTAAAACCACAAAGAAATGTACAACCTTTTATGAATTCAAATTAAAAATGAAGTGTGATGGCAATGATTTACAGTCACTGTGGCTTAGCAGGGGAAATATACAACTCCTTTGCAGTACATCATATTCTGCTCCTTTAATTTATAAGCAAGCTGTAATGTAACATATTAATCATATGAAGAAAACGTAGCTTCAGTTTGAAATATTTGTTGTAGCAGAGCTCCACGCACCTGCAAATTATTTATTCTTAAAAAAGAAAAGAAAACATGTGCAGCACACACGATAGCATCCACAAGAAAAATGGATGTATTTAGAAAAATCCTGCAGTAAATCATCTTTGTATTTTTTACCTTTTTCCTTCAACCATTTTCATCTTTCCTGAGCTCAGCTTCCCATGCTCTTTCACTCAGACCTTCTGTCCTGTGTGGAAGTTAAAGGTGGCTGGACAAAAGACAGAAGGATGCAACTCCGCCTTGTGTCACAGTTTCCTGTTTAAAGTGGAAGACACTCTTGTTACCCTACAGAGGAAAAACTAAGGTCTGAAATATTAAAATATTTTTCAGCTATCATAGAGGTGGTTGCTATATACACAAATTGGTTCCTTCAACCAGGAAGACAGGCAAAAAGACTGGCAGGGTGAAAAACTGTGCTAAAGAAATAAATCAGCAAATTTAACAAAGGCTACTTTGAATATGTCTAATATCTGATTGATAGTAGTAGAAAAGAGGGTTTCTTTTTGGTGCAACAACACTTTTGCAAACACCTACAAACACTACAAAAGCAGCCTCTGCCTCTTTTAAGGATTTGAATCTTGCAAGCAAGTGTAGGAGACTTGCAAGCAAGAAGGCCTGATTTGCTTAAATTACCGACTTATTCACAGGGAGGGGGAGATTCAGGTGGGTTACAGCCAACATTTCAGAGGGTGCTCTGGATCTCTGCTGTTAACTTGGGCTGTGGTTTCTTTCCCTCTCCTTTCTGAGTAAACCTGTCTGGCTTGAGACACCAGAGAGTCTTCACATTATGGTGGTGTTTCTCTTGTTAAGAGCAAAATTATTTTGAAATGAGACTGTGGAGGAGGGAGAAATCATGATATAAATTTTGCCTTTTGCCTCCTTTCCCAACCTGAATGGGAGAGGTAGTTGGAAGATGATAAACAAAAAAGGGAGGAATGGGGAGCGAGAGGGCAGCGGCAAAACTCCCAGAGGGAATCATGAGTCTTGTTCTCACAAGTCAAAAAGCCTGCAATAATGAACCACTGGGGATAAGCAAAAAGGAAAAACATAAGTTACAGGAAGCCAAATGCAGTGCCTTTGGGCATATAAGTTTGTGTAGAATGTGTGCAGGAACTTCTTTTAACTGCTTCATTCTGGACCATTGAAAGGGTAAAGTTGATCTCATGTATTCCCTTGTACAGCAGGTGCTTTATTTCCTTTACTGAAATCTTAGAAACGTGGCTGATTCTTTAGCATGCCAGCTGGCAGGTGTGGCAGAAACCAGTTGCTGCTGAAGATTTCCACCAGGCTTGGGTGTTACCATTTCTTTGGGGACACCTATGTCCACCAGGCTTTCTGCTGTGTCTAATTTTGGTTGTCTTAAAGAAGAGAGCAGTTGATATCACATATTTGAGTTGCTAAGAAATAGGTGTGATTTGCTTGACTAAACTTAATGCAGACCTGCTATTTGTCCCCATCAAATCTGATCATTCTTTTTCCATATAAGCAATATGCCTGTGAGAGCAGAGGACTTGTGGCTCTGGAGCCTTGAGGTTTAACACTGCCAGATGAAGACCCAGGGAAAGGGAATGGCTTCTTCTGTTCCTGGCAGCTAAGTTTATTCCCTCAGACCTCAGTGAAAAGTTAACATGCTAAATGGGGTAGAGTACTGAGGAACTGAACTATACAACCATTGTCTGAGACTCATAAATAAACCAAAAGGAGTCCTAGCTTGATTTTGGTGGAAAAGGCAGTGGTCCAGTGTGCTTTAGACAAATGGGATGTGTTCACTTTGGCACAGGGTGGTGTTCACACTGCCATGCAGGCGTCTGACCTGGCTTGGTGAGGGGTAGCTCCCTGTCCTCACACACCTGTGTGGGTGGTGACTGGAGAGGCTCCTCCTGCAGCAGCAGCAGCACCTGTGTGTTGTGCTCTCCGGAGAATTGTGCAATTTGGCTTTGGTTTGCAGCCTGCAATCCAACCCCACCCTGCTGCAGGACCATGCCTTGAAAGCATGACCTGAGTCTGAAGCAGCAGCTGGCTGGAGCCCAGCAGCTCCTGCCAAGTCTGAGATGCTTCACTGTGAGGATGGGGAAGCAGGAAGAGAAAATGAAAGAGGAGGAGGGAAGGGGAAGAGCATAAAAAGTCTGGGTACATTTGCACAAGCCTAATTGAAGCATTCAGAGACCTGAAGTCTGAATGTTTAATCTAAGAGATGGAATACGTTAAAACAAAAACAAGACCCAAACCACTGCTGCCACCAGAAAGCCCTCAATGCTTTGGAGTGAGCAGTGTCTGGGTCTGAACAGTTGAAAATGTTTTTGCCTATTCTCCTCTATTTTCTCCTATTGCATACCATCCTCCATTGAATCCATCAATAGTGAAACATTTTGATCCAGAGCAATTTTTTCAATATCTGGAGAAATTTGCAAGTTCACAGTGTTTTTTCCTAGGGAAAACAAAATGAAACTGTGAAATCCTCTACAAAAGTAACTTCCATCCTCCACAAAGGAGGATAAAAGGCCCAAGATATAAGCGATAACTTTGTTGTAGTGTTGATGCCTTGAGAGGCTACCTGGAACAGAGGCTAGACAGTGTTGAAGGAATAAAGTAGGGATTTATTAGAAAGGCCTTCAAAGTACACACCTTGGGCAGTGCAAGAGCCTGGCTGAGGCTACACCCAAGATGGACCTAAGATGGATGATGGATCAGGAGTTTTCATACTTTTATAAGTTTTGGTCCGTTTACATATTGAGGTTAATTATCCAATTACAGCTGCAGGTTGTGAAGTCCCATCCTCACAGGCTGCTCTCCTCAATTCCTTGTTTGCACTTTTTGGGCCTGAAGCTGTAAGTATGTGCTTGGTTCTTGGGCTGCAAAAGGATTGTTTTGTCTGACTAAACTGTGAAGAGAACTTGCTAATGCTTTATGTGAAGTTCAGAGTTATACACAAATGAAGTACAGAATCTGGAAAATATGGAAACTAACACTTAAGGCATCAGTGTAAAATACAAAACTCTATAATTAAACCGGTTGGTTTATTAGCAAGCTCTTGTAATGAATCAAGCACATCAGATGTGGGCAAAACTCTACTGAGCAGGTACAAACTGAAATAATAATGAAGCTAGGCAAATAGCTCGACATTCAAATTACTGGCTAGACCAGCTTTTAGTGTTGCTTTGGCTCAATCTCTAAATAGAACAAGCTAGGCTTAAACCTTTACTTCACCTCTTCTCAAGGAAGGTTGGAGACACCTATCAAAAATGGCTGATAAAACTAATTCTGACTCAGTTCCAATTTCTTGTTGCTGAAATCACTGTTTTAGCAAAATGTGGCCTTTTAAGTAAAAAGGAAAAAAACTCGTAGAAAAACTTGATTTTGGAGATTCTTGTCTTTTAGCCCTCCCATAACCCTCTCCTTTACAGGTGCATATGTAGGTTACAGGTGCCCACTGACAGCAGCTGCCCTGGACTTGAGCAGTGCCCTTTGTGCTGTCTCTGCTGATCAGGACTTACACCACGGCTTCACTTCAGAGCCCTGCTGTCGCTGATGTTAGGGGACAGAGGGGTTTTGTCAGCGCATTGTGCTGCTGTCTCCTTTACAACACTCGTCTCAATAAAGGATATTGCTTGTTGACTTTGTCTAATTTGTTGGGGAGTGTTGGTGTGTTGTTAACTGGCAAACAAACCACCGCAAGTTAGCATATGTTTGTAGTTTTTTCTATTAGTGCTCTTCCCACAATAGCAATTTAGATCCCTCCTAAAGACCTCCAGAAATGATGATAGAACAGCTCATCATTTTCTTTGGTGGTTCTAAAAGCTAATCATGTGCAGTTCTGTCTTATTTTTCATTTGCTGTATGATATTTTAGAATTTATTTTAACCTACTAATATTTATCTAAATTTCAAAACAGGCTTGAATATTGGTTAATTTGTGGTTTTTTTCTTTACTTTTTTTTTTTTTTTTAACAGGAGTTTTTGTACTTCATGATCATAGAGGCTCTGGAGAAACGGAGGTATTTTCCTCTTCTCCTTCCTTAACCTGAGTTGAACTTCATATTCTTTTTCTCAGCATCTCAGTTTTGGATTGGTCCTGTGTTGGCTGACTGAGCAAGTCAAAAGGTATTTACTGCTGCTCCCTGGCATGCTGTGTATGAGAGGTACATATTTGAAAAGCTGAAAAGCGAGGAGTAGAACTACCTCAGAGCACAAACTATGAATAAGGTCAGATTCTGACTCATTTTCTAATGTTGAAAAGTTTTTACTCTTTGGGCTTCAATAGGACTTCTTTCTTGAGTAAGCATTACTCATTGTGATTAAAGGCTCAATTTTCCTGCCCTGTGTTATGTAATTAAACTATGCAAATAATTCAGCTATCCAAGACAATGCAGATTGTGAATGGAACAGTCAATTGTACATTTCACAACTTCAGTACCTTCAGAATACATAGCTTATTTGCTGAAGAAATAAATGGAACAAATTAAAATAATGAATACATTTAGGATTCTAGGACGCTGACAATTTCTTTGTGAACAGTAATGGACAATTGGTTATGAATAAATTATTTTCCTATTTCCAGGACGGCCCTTCATCCCTTCTTCAATCTTTAGCTTGTGGGCTTTGCATAAAGAGGTTATCAGCTATCAGCTGCAGAGTCCTTCCAACTCAGTAAATCAAAGCCTTGCTCTTCCCTACTCCCTTTCCATAGACAGATTATTCCATCCTTTTTCACTTCCCGGCTGCAGACATGACTTAAATACTTGTCCATAGCACCTTGACATGTTTGAGCACTGTTTACAAAATCCTGAGGGATTGTTTTCCTTCAGTCAGTGACAGTCACATGTGCCTCCTGGGCACTGGGTGTCCTGTTCAATACTGGCTGCTCAGAGTTGTGCTAACTAGCCAGCACTAGAAGGGAAATATAAAAATTTACTAAATCAGTTCTTGATTCTTGCAATATTGTCTGCAAGTAAATGATTGTCTGACAGCAGCTCAGTAAACTGCATAATATAGGTTTTTGTGGTAATCTTATGTAGTTACTGGGGGTGGGAGATTGAAAGCATAATGGTACAAATACACTTTTTCTTTAAATAATGCTTTGAGAAAAGTTGTGTGGTCAGTGGAGCTTTGAAATTACTCAGAAAGTGCAGGGAAGTTGATAGAAGGATTCATATTGACTTTACTGGGATTTGGATCAGACCTGCCAATGTGAATCAAGAATTTACGGGAGCCTGAGCAGTCTTTACTTGGAATTTAGTGCAGGAATTTAGTGCAGATCCTTTCAGATTTCTGGGTTAATTAACTGGGCAGATCATTGTCTTAAGTAATGCTCAGGGTCGGACAGAAGTAAGTTCCTCACATGTTTTCCTTGGCTGCCAGGCAGAGTTCCACCCTGTCCTCAGTGCCTTTTCTCATGGGCAGCACCAAATTCCCTGAGGGCCAGGCAGCCCCACAGCTCTGCTGCCAGCTCCCCACCGCCCACTCCCAATGCAACTGAAAACTGTGGGAAGAGATGGTGAGGATTAGGGTGATGATTGTTTTTTTTTTACCATGGATTTAAAGATTTTCTTTGAACCATTAAGAAGACCAGGCACAGAATACCATTCTGGGGGGTGAAGATGTGCTTCTGGGAATACCTGTGGGTTGGAAATAGTCCTGTGAGGACTGGCTCATGGCAGGGGGACATGTGAAGGTGTTAGGTATCAGAAATGGGAGGTGCAGAGACCTCGAAGGAGGTTTGTTCTCTGGAGGGCAGCAGACTGATGCTGCTTTGCTGGCTGCAGAGGTGTCCCCAGGCTGTGCCAGGCAGCTGCCTGTGCCTACCCTGCTTCCTCAGGGCACCCGTGGCAGGCCTTGTTCTGTTCATGTTTGTTTGCTGTGTAATTCTTGGGTTTGTCTGAAGTTCAATAACTTCCCTGATCAAAAGCTGCCATTGTTTCTCAGAAGCGTATGATCCATGGAGAGCTCCCAAGGACTGTGGAAAATCTGCAACCAACACAAAAAAGGCAGGACTTTAACCCAAACCAATACTGTCTTCCCTTCAGAGGGGAAGGAGGGGCTCATCTTACAGTGACATTAAGAATTCATTCCCCTAAATGAGATATGTCACCTTGCCATTTTAACTTGATTCATTAAAATAGTGGCTGATTAGTTATTCCCTTGTGCAGTATAGAATTTGCACATTAAAGGCTGTGCATTTCATGTGCTTATGACATTTGGGGATAAATTTCTAGCCATCCTGTTTGCAAGGAAAAAGTGCGGGTTTTGAAACAAAGAAAAGGTAGAAATTCTAGTAATTTGATCCTTTCCCCCCATAAGTATTTTCTAATCTGTTCAGGCCCCTAATATTTCATTTTAGAAACTGAAGCTACTGTGACACAGGACCCACTGAAGCAGCACTGATCTGTTTCCAAATGTGTTTGATGTGTATCCTCTTTTGTGCTTTGGAGTGTTGAGATTTTAAGGCTGTTTCCTTAGTCTTGCCATGAGAATTATCATCTCTAAGCTGAGAAAATCCTAAAATCCTGGACAGGGAGGAACTCTGCTATGGTCCAAGTGAGACCACACCTCTTGGAGAGTGGGGATGTATGATTACCTTGTGTCAGCCTGGTTGGAGAAAGGTGTCACCAACCATATGCCAAACAGACAGATCTTTCCATTCTCCAATGGCAGATTTTCAAGTAAAAGCCCTGTGGTGTGAAATTCAGAGTGAAAAGGGCTGTTTTTTTCATCACGCATGCTGTGGGAAAGCTTCTCAACTGGGGAGGAAAGGAAAACACTGTGCAGCCTCCCTGCTCCCACCTGCCCTCCCCTTGGGGCACACACCGATCCCCAGGGCCTCGGGAGGTTCACTGAAGTACTGGAAGGGCCACATCTCCCAAAAGTCTTAGTTTTGGGTAGATTCTTGAACCTTGTTAGGTGCAGATAGAAGAATTCAATATGAGGAGGGGGAAATTTCAACTAGGAATAGCCAAGAAGGAAAAGAATATGGAAATACTAAATTTGCTTGAAGAGCTGAATGGAATAGACTAGAAAGTTATTTGAGTCTTTTTCTGTAACATTTAGGCTTGTTCCAGACTCTGGTTGATGAACTGCTTCCATATTCCTGGAATCTGAGGGCAGAGCTGTTGTTCATTTAGTGGTAAATGCTGGGGCTGGATGGAAGGAATGTAATTCCTAACTAAAGTCGAAGTCTAATCCTTTGGTTTCGCTGCTGACTCAGATTACAATAATTCAATACGGAGAGGGTTCATTCCCCCTCCTCCCTTTTCTTACTGCATTACAAATGGCCAGTAAAAGAAGTCTAGCAAAATGCTGATCCTGCTTGAAATGCAATTAAATATATCCACATTCCATCTCCTGTCTTCTCTGTGATTTTCTTGCATACAAGAGATTCAGCTCTTTACTTCTTGCCTTCTCAGTCTCTCTCCAACAGCATCGTTTGTGCTTTCAAGATGCTTGTATAGTTAGTTTTTCAAATTCCAAATGAGAAACTCTTTCCCATACAATAAAGTTCCATACAAATATAGCTAATGTCAATAAAGCTAAAAAGATATGTCAGCAAAGACCCAAACAGCCAATTTATTACAGTTAAACATCCTGCCCAGACATTTTATTTACAATCAAAGCTTGTTATATAAGGCAATTCCTCTTCCCTTGATATCTTTTTTTATCTCACAGTTTACAAATTACTCTCTTTCTCTTTGTATCCCACATGAAATATTGAATTCACTTGTGCATCTCCTTTGAATACAGCCTTTCTGTTTCTTTTTTTAAATGTTATTGAATGATCACTTGAAAGTTTGTACCAAAAAAATCTGTGTATTTGGCCTTTTTAAACAAAAGAAGTTGTATCATAATAAATTTAAACAAATAAAAGACATTACTGAGCACTCTCTCTTGTTAACAAAGTCCCCCAAACAACTTAGAAACATGGTTTACAGAAACATATATTTTTCTCACGATCTTAGATTTCACTATACTCTTTTTCCGACTGTAAATATGCATCAGAGGAAATGTGCATAACTCTTTCTATAGGTTTTCAGAATATGGCTGCTTGGGGACAGAAGAAAACCACAGACCATTCTGATAGAAAAAGAAAGAAGCAAGCTTTTTCATATACTGAGATACAAGCCTAGAAACTCATATTTTCTATAAAATGGCTACTTTTGACTTGTTATACAGACAAATCAAGCCTCTTTCAGGCTCCCAAAATAGCCTTTGTGTGACTTCACAACTGTATGCTCCATGGCTTCTAAACTGGCCCTCAAATATTGTTATGGGAACCTTAGGAAAGAGACCTTGTATTAAATTACACCTTCAATCAGTCATCTACATCTGCTTGTGTTTGTCAGGGGAAACCTGGGACAGGGGTGCAGCTTCTATCTGATCGAGTC
This sequence comes from Phainopepla nitens, assembly GCA_013400175.1. Taxonomy (NCBI): domain Eukaryota; kingdom Metazoa; phylum Chordata; class Aves; order Passeriformes; family Bombycillidae; genus Phainopepla; species Phainopepla nitens. The sequence goes on along the minus strand of VXBQ01006095.1, from coordinate 775,444 downwards.
TGCATCTGTGAGCAGGCTCCAGGATACTTTATCTGGCACAGGAGAACAGTAAAATCTTCCCTTCTTTACCAGATCTGCTCTAGAGATACTAAATTCCTTCATGATAATGAGGTGTCCAGAATAGTAACAAGAGGCCGGGAGTATGCTTTTGGTTTAAACTGTGCTGGAGTATCTGCTGACTGTGGGCAAATACACACCAGTGTACCTGAGTGAACCTGAGCCCAGCATGAGCAGTGAAACCTTATCAGGTGCCAGATCTCCTGGGCCCTACGGGGCAGGTGAAGGATTGCTGAGTGTCTGCCGCAGCCGTGACAGGCACTGCAGAGAAGACTGTGACAAACAAGTAAAGCTATTGCCCATCCTGGTATTGTAGTTCCTGCTCATAAGACTTTTACCTGGGATTTAATGCTGGTGGTGAGAAATTGTTCTGTCTTTGCCACACTTGGCATGCAAAATACTTAAAACACAATGTTCCTTTGCAGGTGCAGTTAATATGAGTACTGAGGAGTACAAATAATTACCTGCCTGGCAAAGTGGATGAAGAAATACATCCCATTCAAGTCTTTGAAAGGTGGGGAGTGGAACCATGGAAATTGCCCGGACTGTGTCATTTTAAGTTTTGCAGATGTTCTCCCCATGGCATTTTCCTCCCATCTCCGGTTTAGCCACAGCACAAAAATGTTTTGACCAACACTGCAGACTCAGGAAAGGTCATACATGTACCTTCTTGTGACATGTTTTTCTAACCTTTCTACCTGCTGCGGGTAGTCTGCAACCTCCTGTGCTGACAAGTCTGCGATGGCTGGGGCTGTGATTAATGGGAATTCATTAGCGTTTGTGCAACCAGCCCTGGGAACCCTCAGAGGTGCTCTGGCCTCCTCCTCTCACTCTGAACTTTGTAATGGCAATAAGTACAGGCAGATATATTGGAGATTCTCTATCTGAAACTTTTCCCCTGGGCAACATGGGTAACTAGTGATTTGTATTGGAAAGGGTAATGTATAATAATTATGGCTACAATGTCCTAACTAGAAGGAAGAGTAAAACATCCTGCTATTCCCATCACAGAATTCCACCTTTGACGGGAGGTTGCTTCATGCATGACCATGTTTTAGGGTTAGCTGAGATTCCTCCTGGCTCTGAGCACAGATGGGAAGGAAGATAGGCAGAAATACACAGGGAGAGGCTGCACAGCAGGTGCTTCTTCCTCAGTGTGAGAAAATGGAGTGGTTTGTCTGCAAAAGAAATGGAAGGATTGAGCGCAGTTTTTAAGACAGATATACAGTGCTGGGAACAGACACATGCATCTTCAGCATGTCCTTGTTCTGAGCTGACAGATGGCATTGGTCCAAAACTTACCCGGTTTTGTCAGCTGCGCTCAAATGAGTTAACCTCTCCCCATCTTCCTTCCCTGGGTTCGTCCTGTGCATATTTGACATTGTGTAATATGGCAGAGGTCTACTCTTGGGGTTTCCTTGAAACAATTAGGGTTAAACTGCTACTGATATACTTTCCTGGTGTCTCTTTAAGTGTAGAACAGCATTTCATTTAAAGAGATTATTACTGGTAGAATATAGTCAACAACTGCAATAGGCTGGAGGTGTATTGAGGAAGGATTAATTGCTGTCTGCTCTCTCCTTGTCACCTTTCACTGAGCATCCACAGTCTGATACAGCTCAAACCTTTATGCTCCAGTATGTTTTTATCTTTACATCACGCTGCCGGCTCTTTTTAAATTAGTTTAAATTAGTTTAGTTTGAAATGACAATTTTTGCTTTAATTTTGCACTATTGTACTGTGAGAACATGATACGTGAGTATACCTAAATTTCCTTGTGTGATGTTGCCTCACAGCAGGAACTCTGGGAGAGCAAGGTGTGAGTGACAGTGGGAGGCATGAAAGTCTGACTAATATGTTATTCATCCAAAACTGATAGAAATAAAAGAAGACCTCCATCAGATTGTCATGCGTTCCAGAGAACAATGTGCATTTCCATTGTTTGGTTGCATTTATGCCAATTAAAGACTAAAGGTACCTAAGATAGAATAAACAGCCATCACAGCTCTTGTGTTGCATAGCTTTGGGAGAGGCAGGAAAAGGCCTGCCTTCTATCTCCCCTGTAGGGTGGGAAAACTGAAGAGTCAAAAATTGTTGATGGCTCTGACAACTTTAACAGAACAGTCCACAGACTGTCCGCATCTCAAGGATTCCCTGAGCAGAGAGTGCAAAATTCAGCTTTGTGCCTTCCCCAGGAGAGGGGAGAAAGAAGCTGGTTTGAAATGCATATTCCAAATTCATATGTATCCTGGTTAGAGACAGTAACAAAAGCTCAAATACCTGTTTGGTACAACAGTTTGTTTACAAGATGCAGAATTGGTGCCAGAGCACATGGCCGGCAGGTAGGGCTCATTGCAGAGGGACATACATGAGGGGCATCTCTCACAAAATTATGTTCCCAGATTCTAAAAGTTGTGAAAGAAGGTATTCAAGCCCTTTACACTTTTCTAACCAAGGTCCCCTTGAAATTACCTAATTCTAAAAAGTGAAGTTTATTACTGTTCAGCTTTTAAGCCTATTTTAGTATAATTCGGAACCAGTACTGATAGTTCTCTTGAAAAAAATATTTTAGGAATCCATTTGAGCTTCATCTGATCCTTTCCATAGCTCATTTGCTCATGTTATAAATGTTTTATTCTCCAGGATTTCTGATGCCTTCAGAAAAAGGGGTAATTGCCTTCATTGATCTTGAAGTTGTGTTATGAAATCCCCCTCACAACATACTGTGTGTATCTTTAGCGCCAGCTTATGTCAGGCCCTGCTTAAAAACACCAACACATTCACCCAGAGTCATTGTTTCTTTGCTGAGCACATTCTTCTTGGCGTTATTGCTCTTTCTTTTTAAATATCCTTGCACTGGGGGAACCAGTACATTTCATATTACCACAGCCTGCTGCCGGCTATTATTCCTAAGCTGGGGATAAAGAAACTGGAATCAACAAAAAGGGCAAAACAAATAATTGATTCCTCCAGCTTTCATCTGGAGACTTAAAACATTAAATATAACTTTGAATATTCTTTAGAAAAGCTAATTGTGGTGACAAAAGTGAATTCTACCTTAATTGCCTTCCCTGACACAAGCCAATAGTGCAACGGCATCCTAATAAGGCACTAAGGGAGGCAGAAGTCTCACAGACCCCCTGTCCATATCCAAGCAGAGCAGCAGTGACTGGTTCCTCCCTACCTGGATCATCCTACACTCTTTGATGATCTCCTCCACCTTTTATAGGGTAGGGAACATCTTGTGACAGACACACAAGTAAAAGGCTTCAAACTAGGAGACTCAAACACTCAATTTCTTGGTCTAGTCTTAGCCCTTCAGCAATAGGAGTTTTCACTCAGAAGCATCGACACCTGAGTTTTCAGGCTGGTAGAAAGTAATTCACTGATAAGTGCTGTAGAGGTGCACTTGTGTGCTCTGGTGTTTCAGAACCTGGGTTAGTTGGACATTTCTCAAGAATAATGAAAACAGCAGAAGTGTGTGGGGCTTAAGGCTTGGATGGGTGTCTTTTTTGATTAGAAAACATATATTTCTTGACCAAAACTTTTGTTCAAATATTTTCATCAAAACTCTGATTTCTTTTCTCCAGAAATAAATTTGTGGGTGTGCTTGTACACTATTCCTCCTTAACATCTCAAGTAAAACATTTGTCTTGCTTGTCAGGTACCTATATTCAAATCCTTCTTCTGCCAGACTCAGATCAGTGACTTTACAGCACCTCACATTGAATGACTTATTTTGCTTTCTGATTGAACTCTTTCATTATTTGATGAGAGTAAGAGAAAATTCACTATCATTTTCAGTCTATCCTGATGTAAAAGGGAAGTTATCGTTGCCATTTTATATTTTGTCCCATTCTTATGAATATTTCAGGGGAAGTGTTTTAAATTTTTCCTCAATGGTAAAATCTCTGACTTGTTTTCAGTCCCAGAAGAGCTAATGTTCTTTAGACTATACTGATTTATCTTCTGATGTTTTTAGATGACTATTTCAAGAAAGTCTGGGTCTCATGCATCATTATTAACCAACAGTCTTTACGTGTCTGCTTGTTTTTTTCAGATGACTCACTGTTGTGCTTAGCAGAGTTCTGTGTTGCTCCTCTACTTCCTGCTGAAGAGCAAATAAAGAGGAATTTTCTCACAGGTAATTGTGTCATACAGGTGGCCAAGATCTGCCATTAAAACTCAGACTCATTAGAAAGGCTTGGTGGCCCTGCCCTGGAGAACTCTCATTTCATGTGAGATCAGTAGACACAGGGAACTGAGGTTGGGGTCACTCTGGTCAGTGCAGTGGACTTTGACCTGGGGACTGGAATCATGGCCCAGAACACATGGCACAGACTCAGACGTCCGGCATGAGGGTAAGCCCACATCTTTGGATGAGTCACACAGGATGATGATTGTCTAGAAAGTTATTTGAGTCTAAATTAGGAACGAGGATGAAACTAGAAATGAGGATGAAACTGAATGTTTAGGACTTTTGCTAAAAGGTAATGGCATTTGCATTCCTCCAAAGAGTTATTCTACTCTATTTTTGAATATATTGCCTCAGTTGCAAGCTTGTTGTCTGGTGATTTTATACTCTATAGCCCAAGCATAGGGATGTGCAAATCAAAACCAGTGAGTTTGGAACTTGCTAGTTGAAGTCATGTGTAATGCCCTGTTCATTTTTTGGTTGGAGACTTGAAGGATTTAAATTAAGGTTCACTTTTTTGTGTGTGTTCATATTAAAAATAGGAAATAACTCCAAAATCCCCCAAAAACTGTGGTCAAAATTATGTAGCCATGAATCCAAGCGGAAATGAATGTGAGAAGTTGTTTGTTTCATATTGACTGACATTCACGACATCAACCTGCATTTTCTCTTGACCCTGCAAGTACTTCTAAACAACTGAATGTATGGAATAAAATCTATAGCCAAGATTAATAAATGGCAATGCCAGGATCTTAAGGTCCTCAGTAGCTGTAAATCAGTAGAAGTGCAGCAATCAACTGAGCTGTAATAATTTACACACGCTCGGTATCTGAGTGTTCAGTAGCATCATTAACATTTCTTAAATGGTGGCAACCAAAATTTGAGAACAGCACCAAAAGTAAGGTAAAAAATGCCCTCACACCTGCCCTAAGTGAAACACAAAATAATTTGACAGGTAATTAAAATTCTTGTAAAAATTATGACTACGTAGTTAGTTCTTTGCAGAAAATTAGCATAAAATCTACTGATATCAAACAACAGCTTCCAACATATGCTAAAAAGACTCCTTGTGAGGTGAAAAACCCAGGAATTTTGAATGGCTTCCAAAATTGTGTCATAAAAAGTGTTATGGTACAGCTCTTTTTATTTTCCTTTTCTTTAGACTGCATTCAAACGCAAACAATTTGTGAGCCAGAAGAGCTTAATACCTGAGGAATTCTAATCTGCATATTTGCACTTTGAATCAGGTACTGCTTTCTACATTTTAAAAGAAACTTCAAAGCACTTGATGGTTTCCCTCCAGCCAAAAGTTGGGGGGCCACATGCCATTTATTTATGTGTCTTCTTAAGCCAAGTCTGCAGGCTTGATATATGAACACAGCCTTACAAGCAAGCCCATACAGACTTGTACAAATGAACAGCAGGGCGATACTGCTGCGGTTAAACTGGTGTTGCTTTATTTTGGGATTGTCCTGATTCAGGTCTCAGAAAAAGAGGAGGCAATGAAAGCAGCACTCTGCTCAACAGGCTTATAGTGATGATGTTTAATTGTCAAATTCCAAACCAAACCAGAACATACTCTGAACCAATTGCACTTTTCCTGAAGTTTGCCTGTGTAGATGACGGTTTTTAGGAGTGGGCAAATTGCAATGGCAGCTTTCTGAGTCACTGTGGAACAGCTGTTCAGCAGCTTGCAAAGTGTTACCTGAACGAATTTTTAATTGAACAACTATTATTATAGGGCTTTTTCTTTCTTTCTTTGCTTCCCTCCTGGAAGCCTGCATTTAAGAAGAACATTTTAAAAAGCTTTGTATCTTAGTTATCTCTTGCACAGCTTCTGTCTGGCAGACAGAGCATCAATAAATCAAAACTGCCCCCATTTGAAGCTGAGCATTGCTGTGGCTCTCGGTAGAACAGAGCTTCTTGGACTCTGGTTGGCTTGTTCAGAAGTGCCTTTGGCACATTTAGAATAGGAGCAATATGCAAAGCAAGCTGCCTTGTTGGGACAGATGACTTTGCCATGACTGGATGTCTTTAGCGCACAACTGTGTTTCCAAGGTGAACAATCACTGTCCTAAATCAAATATTTTCTTTTTATTCTGGCACATGATCCCAGTTTAGCAGACTGTTAATGAAAACAACCACCGTTCATTTCTTTAAAAACACACTTTCAGGTTACAGAAATGTGTCCACAGACCAAATACAGCTCTGTAGAGAATTTGCAAAATGTTAATCAATCCTTAGAGAGGAAAAGCAATTTTTCTGGATAGAAAATAGTGATATTCTGATCAATTATCTTATGGATTTTTTTTTTTAGTGAGTTCCTTGCTCTTACTTATGTCTTTGGGTTTGATGGTTTGGTATTTCTAAGTAATGGAATATGTTATTTTATGTTTCTCAGGAAGCAGGATGATGGTGATGATTATGATAATAATAATAATAATTAGTTACGTTTTCAGATGCATTTCCTTTTCAATACATACAAATGGATTTGATTTAGAGCGTGTAGGATTCCCATCCTGACCATGACAATGCACCAGCTGATAAGGAATCCCCTTCAAATAACAGACTATGCAAGGAATGAACTGATATCTTGTGTGATTAGTGGGGAAGAATTTGAGCCCTAATACATGACTATCACCTCTGCATTTCAGACTGTGCTAAAATTTTTGAGCTAAAGGCTGCTTTTGGTTACCATTAAAGCCATACACGAATATCTTAAGAGCTAGACTAAAGCTGTCACCTCTTTACTAGCTCTTGAATCAGCCCTAGGATGTGAAATATACCTTCTAAACAGATGGTGTGAGATATTTTTCTGTATTCCCTGATTCAATCTGTGAACCTGTTATTAAGAATGAAAGCAGTGACAAATCATAGCCACAAACAGAGAGGCAGTCTCAGAGGTGGCTCATCCTGGTGTGTAATAAAGCCATTGATGTATGAGGATTCAGAAGAAATGCACAAGAGTTATACCAAATTCTCCCTGGCAGATTGAGGCATGCGGAGCTCAACTCACAGGACAATCATTTTTTATGAAGCTTTCAGATTTTCTGCTCTAAGTCCTACTGGTTGTTAGGTGACCTTCTTACCAGTGTGGCAGGATGGGCACAGGAGGGACGTGGCCCAGTAGTTGCACATGAACCGCGTTACTCAGAGATAGCAAATGCCTTCTGCAACAGGTGATGGTGGTGTGTGTAGCACCTGCAACCTGCTTCCTGTGGATCTGGTTGGTCCTGTTAAGCAATCAGCCCATATGTCTAAGGAGAACTTGCGCCAACTGGATCAGTTCCTGTCCTCTGTGTCCTGGAACTGTAAAGCTTACCTTGTGCAGTGCGCTGAGCTGGCTCTGGAAAACCACTTCAGCTGAATTCAAATAGAAAAAAACCCAACTGGTTTAACTGTAGCTCCTTAGAACTGAGCCCTTCTAGTCCTTTTTGGTGACAGAAGTAGCTGTCCACTTGTGTCTTTGTGCTTCTTTTGTCCACTTAATTCTACCTGACCTTTTCTCTGTGCCACTGTGTTTCAAACATGCTCTGCCCATGCTATAAAACCTGTCTTCTTACCTAACATCTTCTTGCTGCCATAAATATCCGTGCAGGGCACAGAGCCTTGAGTTTGCTCTGGTTTATCTTTACTCCTCTGTTCACTCACTCTTTTGGTGGTTCAGTGGTTAGTATTTGTCTCTGGTACAAGGTGAGGAGTGGGTGCAACCTGTTAATTTCTAATGCAGGGCAGAGAGTAAGTGCATAAATCAGCTCTCCCCTGTCACTTCTGCATTTCACTCCCTGCCCCAGGGATCCCAGATGTTCCAGAGACATCACATGTGGCACTTTCTTGACATACATTATGTCAGCAGAGACTGAAACTAGAGATGGTGACTGAGGTTACTCTCTTATTAAAGAGTCACAAGGACAACTCTAGTCACCTGTAGAATAACAATTTTTTTTTGCTGGACTCTGTCTGCTGACTTCTCTCAATTAATTAGTTGCTTCATTTGAATGGGAATGAGTCCCAGATTGCAGGCATTAATATCTCTAATATGTCTTCATTGAATGTTGCTTTAAATATCAGTACTCTGCGAGTTCATTAATTATGATTTCATGAAAATCACTGCTCTACCTCCAGAAACAAGAGGGGCTAAACGGTGGCAGCATCATAGTTTTTTTGCATGATCAGAAGGAGAAACAAGAATAAATGTGATGCTGATGCCTTTGTGTATGGCACATAGGAAAGCCTTCCCATACTGCCTAGAGCTGGGTTTTCCCATGTGTTTATAACCAGTCTGCAGATCAGATGTAGGTGCTGCTCTCCCATATATTGAAATATCATTTCATAGCACCATTTTTTTTCTCCTGTTTTGATACAGTACAGGGTGTGACAAAGATTTAGTCAACAGTCCAAAACAAATAATAAGGCTATCTGGTCAGATTCTATCACCATCTGAGTCAGATTTGTGCAACTTGATTAAATCAGGGCATACACAACACATTTAATACATGGCCTGGTAGAGGGAGAGGTACCAGGAGGTCACAATTCATTTCCAACAAATGAGAACGTTCCGACCTATGAATAAAAGATAGACTCGATTAATGCAGGGATTTAGTTAGTCAATGCAGTGCAATGCTACATAGCCTGCATCAAAAGAAGTTCCTGGGAATGAGTTTACCTTAAATGGCACCTGAATCTCTCCCATGTCCCATTAATTATTTCTCTCTTTAGCACTGGTGGAAAAGTGCATTAAGAACTTCCAATGGAAGGCACAGATCCTGCAACCCCCAATGCAATCTCAGCTTTTCTTGTATGGCAAATGACACGTACAAAAACTGTAGGATCCAGACCTAAAATGACTATATTAAAATCAAGGAAAGAAGAAAACATTAGTTCTTTCTGAGCTAGTTCTAAAATATAGCAATAAAATGTTTATGTTTTTCTTTAGCTTGCACATTAACACTTGTGGTTTAACTCCTGCCTTGAGCATCAGATGTAAAAGTGCCAGAAAATGTTTCTCTATTGGATTTCTACTGCAGCTTTCAAACAACTGACTCAGAGGGTTCTTTAAATATAATATATGTCTTTTCACTGTGGAAAAACTGTTAGCAAAATTTATCTCCTTGAGACAGTCATTTTCCATCTTGCACCCATCTTTCTGTAAGCCATTATTTTAACTTAAACTTTCATACTTATTCTGGATAATTCACTTTGTCTCTAAGGACATTCTCCCTCGACTCCTTTGTTGCTGGAAACAGATTTAGTACTGACAGACAGAGTCCTGTGTAGGTGTGGGAAGAAAGACACACGTCATATAGATAAAAACCAGAAGCTTTTATAGGTAAGGTTACAGGGTAGCAAGAGATCAGCTTAGAGGAGGGTCTTCTTCCTTGTTTTGAAAAAATATATGTAGAACCCCGCAATGGTTTAATGTAAGATAGTATTTTCATAATTCATCTGCAAAGGCATTTGCATTGCACTTGCATCTAAGAACTGCATACTTGCTCCCTCAATAACTATGATGACCATTAGCTTTTATTTCAGGAACATTCTTGGCAATGCCCACTTCAAACTGTAGCATTTTGAGAAGTTTTTCACTGAAGTTTTCACCAAAAGAGAAATGATCCATGAGAACATAATGACTTTGATGAAATTCAGCAGGAAAATTTGCATAAATAGACGGTTGTAAATATATTTTTACCCTTTTTTGATAATAAGGTATCGTGGCATTCCGCTATATTGAAATATTTTGTGTATGTGTTGGCTTTTGTATTCACCTTACTGAAACCAAACATTAGAATTTTTACCATATGCAAAAATGTTTTCATTTTGAATTGGACAAAAAGTGAACGCCCATATAATTCATATTATATATTAAATTTTAGCATTTCAAGAGAAATTAACATTAAATGGAAATGAAATTTTAGCATTTCAAGGAAATTCAATTGTGCTGGAAAGAGGGGACTGGGCTTGAAAAGGTAGATTTTGGAGCCATTCAATACTTGATGCTTATGACCACTTTGCCTATCAGACAATTGTGGCTTGCTCTGTAAATTCTTTCTAAATAAACGCAATTACCATGTGCCTAATTTGTACATGTCATTACATGTAAGAGAGCAACGTCATTCCTGGAGTTTCTTCATGTGGCACAGCATATGTGGTAGGCAGAAGTAAGCCCATGGGCTTGCTTTAGGATTGCAGGACAACTTTTTAGGCTTGGTTGAGTAAAATTGTGGGCTGCTGTCTCCACCACCAGTTTTTATAGGAATACAAGGCAATTTAATAATTTTTTTCTGACTGACTTGAGGGTAATGGTGAACAAAGTAAGACACTGCCACCTTGAAAGGTTTTTTCCTCCTAATAGTTCTGTAACTACAGGGAACAAATCTAAGTTTTTGGTCTTTTAATTTATTCTATAACCATGAAAAAATATCAGCCAAAAAAGTGGACAACTGTACTACTGTTTTGTGTGTAGGTTTGCGTTTCAGGAAGATTCTGTGCTTTGTGCATTTAGGGACACCTTGAAATGGCAAGAAAAGTCAATGTTCCTTTATTATGCTCTTTGCTCCCCGACATTTGAGAGAGAACGATTTCCAGTCACCATGTTGTTCCTCAGTTCATCCATCTGCAGCCCGCTCCTTCTGCTTCACATTGGTGATGAATTATACCCTGCTTCCTCCATCTAATCCTTTTCATTTATTTATATTTTATGAAGGAAACATAAAAGACTCCTCATAAAAATCCAACTGTTTTTGATAAACCTTGTCATGTGCAAATAATGGAGCCTTGTCAAGCACAAGCCTTGCTGGAAATTTATGCCTTCTAATAATAATAACAAGAGAGAATCAGGGACAAATAAGAAATATATTGAATTGGATTCAAAGTATGTTTATGGTTTTAAATTGGTGGCAATAAAGTATTTTTTATCCAGAAATGTTTTTACATGTTAGTTTAATTCAAATACCATGTTGTGCTTGAACTCTGCAGTATTTAGCCTAGCAGAGCTATGAAAGGCATCTTGTACTAAAATACAGTAGAGCAGACAGGCTTCTCTTTCCAAGGTTTGATGGTGGAGAGAGGAAAGGATAGACCTGACTTATTAATACAAGAGGAAGCAAAGTTTGAGGCAAAGAAGCAAACTAATGATCAGATGAGGCCTCTCGCTGGGCTAGCAAGAAATGGTAGGAACACAGAGGTTAAAGAAAACTAATCAAAGCCAGTTTTTTTTAATTATAATATTATTTTTTTTTTCAGCAGCAGACTTCACTGGTTAGAGTCAACTTGTCAGAAGCAGGAATGTTTGTTGGTTTTTGCTGCTAAGGCTGTGGATATCTGGAAGGGCAGTTTACCTGGTCATATGCAGGTAAACGGAACTTCTAAAAGAAGATATGATTGCCTCTTCTTACAGTCTTCAGCTATCTCTTTGCTGTATCACATTTTATTTCCTACTATAATTTTTGCATTGAGAATAAAACTGAACAGAATGTTAATTGTTTGCTGATGAGACCAATTAGCATTTTATAGCACTTTACAAATGTCAGGAAATGAAGAGGATTTCTCAGGAAGAAGACTTTGTGTTCAACTGGCAGAGTCTAATCCAAACAAATGTGTTCCTTTAATGAAGAGATTTCTTAGTAACACAGCAAGTTCCCTAAATATATTGTCTGTGCATCTTCACAGAACTGATATTTATGCCCTCATGAGTGTTACTCTTTACATAAAATACTTGTTTTACATCTTTTCAGGAGTGAGAATATTTGTAATTCCCTTTCAGTTTACATACCCAATCTGTCATGTTGAACTACGGCTAGAAATAATATTAGAAAATGAAGAAACAAAGACAAAAAATTGTTTTTCAATTTAGAGAACTAATCATCTCATGCAAGGCCTCTGTTCCAAGCTGTGTTTCACAAATATTGAAGATTTCTATGAGAAGGGCATGAGGAGAAAATTTACTTTCAGGGGACAATAATGTTTTAGTTTAATTTAATTTTGGTGTAGAACAAAGGCCTGTTCTGCCCATTCTCCCACCTCCTTATTCAAACCTTTCTTGGCAAGCTCAGCTCATAGGTTTTGACTTTGCCTGATAACATAACCACTACTGAACTGGGCAGTTGCCAATCAGCCAAATAAATGAGTTAATGAGAAATCAGGCAGAACTGAGGGAACTGGTTCTTTCACACTTCATCTATTATGGTTCCTAGAAAGCAGTGGGACTTGAACAATATTTGACAAAGGTATCTTGCCCTGGTCCACGTGACATCAGTTGTAATGCATTTTAAGGGACCAGATGAACCAATGAATTTTGCAGTGTTGTCACAAAATAGTGATCTTTACAAGAAAAATGCCCCAAAAGGTCACAAATTAAGCTTCATAGCTTCTTTTACCAAGGAACATTCAGGCTTTGCAGGTTATCAGCCTTTATAATGAGGTTTGTGACAACCTTCCACCAGCATGCAGCTTATGCTAGATTTGGCATTTTTCTTTTCTAAAAGATTCAGCATAGATATCTGCATTATACTGCTGCCAAGGCTTTGTCTATGGCATGTATATAACTTCTAAATTACCTCCAGAACTGATGACACCCTCCCCATTATTTTCTCACCATGAATCCCTGAAATAGAGCGCAGATTGTTAAATAGATCTTGGTGCACGTGGGTGCTTCACTGTAGTATCATTTTCATACTGCTCAGAAAATATTTCGATTTCTCCTTATCTGAATTACACCAATGTAACTGAGAATGGAGTAGAGGGCTGGTAGAGTTTTCTGAGGAATTCTGCTCCAGGTGCTTGCAGTGTGACCCTTAAAGTCAAAAAGCGAATTGCCAATTGGGTGTTTGACAAGCGCCGTTTATCACTTGTGCATGATGGTACATGAGACATTACTTAAGAAAAAAGAATTGTAAATATGAATGACCTGCAGAATTTAGTCAATGTATACAAGCTGTAGATTTCTTGCTGCAGAAGGAAATTAATCAAAACCAATAATTTGGACATGATCTTTTGTATCTTGACAGATTATATATTCACTTTCTTGAGACAGATTGGTGGGTTTTTTGATAGATTGGGATGAATCAAACAGAGCTGCTGGTTTTATTTCTACTTTTACTATTATAATAATTTTCAAAGGGTAACTGTCTAGGATATTATTGCTCAGTCTAATGATGCTTGGATTCACCAGCCCTTTCCGAGTGTCTAATGAACATCCTGCATGAATATTATGACTAAACCTAAAAATTCTTGATTCAAAAACTTGTCGGTCTTCTTCTCCTCCTCACTACTGACGAGAAAAAGAATATATATATATATTCTGCTGTCTGTGGCAGAATAAATATATATATGTGTTTATATTTATATAAATATTGTGTAATTCTGAAATCTAAATCTGACAGTAGTTTGTTCCCACACGCAAAGAGGACACTTGACGAGTTGTATCAAGCAGCAAGAAAGAGCATCTGCATTTGTTTTTAATGATTTAATGTGGAACACCCTAACAACTTAATGGTATGATATGGTCTATATGCAGTAATGCTGCTTATGAGTCACAAGAACTTGTAAAAGTGTAATAATCAAAATTCCATAGGAAAAGACAGTTGAATGTGTTAATTCTGAATCTGTGGGAACTCCATATATTTTACTGAAATAGCTATTTTTAGGAGCACTTTCCTCCTCCACCCCAGCCCCCACACTCTTTCATGGCTCTTGCAATGTTTGGGTAGCAAAGATTAGCTTTGTCCATGTCTCCCCAGCCAGCCCAGTGTGGGCAGCACTGCCCTGAGCACTGGGGTTTGGAGCTCCCACGTCTGTTCTGGTGTTTGTGATCAACAACTGGAAGGCAAACGTGGACTCTGCAAACCAAAGGAGAGAGCAGATGTTTTAAATAATCCCTTAAATACTAAAGTTTATTCTTATGATGTATACAGATTCAGGACATTAAATATGTTGATAATCTCATTCCAAAAAGTCCCTTTGCTCATCTCTAGGGATTTGACCAGCATGTCAGATGCCAAGTTTGGAAGATATATATCTTGCTTTTTTATACAGCTGCAAATAAGACATGTTGCATTACAGTCTCCAAAATTAAGTCTGAATAGAGTCTCTCAGTCTTAGCCCTACTTTTCTTTTCTGCCTGCAATATGTGGCTGTAATAACTCATGGGGTTTATTCAGTCAGCATTTTAAATACTGTGTCTGTCCTCTTCCATCATTCATAACATGAGATGATGAAAAGCACTGCAACTAATTTTATGCAACACAATGAAATTAAAAGCTTTTGGTATTACTGTACTGCAGGTATAAATCTAACTAAATGTGGTGTTGGAGAGAGATGGACTATATAGGTAAGTGTTGGAATAATTTAAGGTTATTTGGCATTTTCTATGGATGTCTCTTCTCATTTCTTCACAAATACCAAAAGTAATTGTGTGGTTAATAAAGTCTTAAAGTGTCTGAGCTTGCAGTTTTCTACTGCCTTTATTCATCTGCTAAGAAAAAGTAAAGCTAATGGAAAACAATCCATTTCAGTGAAACTGTAGATTTGCTTACCCATCATAGCAAAATGTTAATTTGTATAATATTTTAGTGTCACATTAATTTATGTTAGGTACAGTATCTCAACTTATGCACTGATAAATTTCATAGAGTTAGACAAATTATTAGATTTATATTCTTATATTTCACTTTTATCCATCAAATTCTACATGTCTTTTGTAATCTGGATATTCTCAAAAATGTCACTTGGGGTCTGAAGGTCTGCTTTGTGCATATACAGAAACATTTACATGGGTTAGGACACATAAGTAGCTTTTCCTACGTCTTCTATGCGTTATCATTTATGTACTCCAATATTTACTTCTCCCAAATACATATCTTTCCCCTTAACAGCCTTGTTATTTCTACTGTTCATCATAAGAGAAATTATGTTCTCTCTGGTATTTCTTATTGCATTTCAAATGAATCTTACTAATTTTTATAGAATTACACTTACTCTCCTGAGTCTGTTTTTGCATGCATCTTTTGTTCAGCTTATGCTAGATGAGGTTTTTCTGCCACCAAGCAGCATGTGGAAAGCATGAAGACTTATTCATGAACAGGCTAAGGGCCTTTTCATGTTTAGTGTTTTCCAACAGAGGACAATTTTGAATTTCTTTTCTTGTCTCTTACATTGCTGCTTTTACCTTGGAACTGCAGTTGTTTAAAATTTTGTGCTCCTGATCTACTACAGTTGCCCTGAACTTCATTCCTCTCACTCTGTATTTACAACTATTTTCCCTCCCCTTAACCAGCATTTAGTGTTATCATCAGCTAAACTGGAATCGTGTTTCTTCAAGGTTGTTTAGCATTAAAAGAAAATCTTTTCCTCAATTAGCTGTTTGATTTTCCTTTCACAGCCTGCCCCGCTTCTTCCCTCGCCTTGTCTGCTCTTATTGAAAGCAATCCTGAGATATGGAGCATCAACTCATCTCCCAGCACCTGCTTTGGTGTGTTTTCTGCCTTTATGGGAAACACAGGCCCTGAGGTGCTCACAGGGCTCCTGGGCCAGCATCAATGGCCCCGTGGAGGAGTAATGTGTGTGCTCTGCACACAGCAACATCCCTGAGCCATCTGGAGCAGCCCCAACATCCCAGCCTGTGCCAGCGAGAAAACACTTTGTGTCTTCTCTACCCATTTCTATACAGAGCTCCCTAAACTCAGCTGAGAATAAAGTTCTGTTTCTTTTATATGTCCAAGATGATCTTTGATCCTTGCTTTGAATGCTGAAATGTTTGGAATCAAGGTGGATAGCTCTGGCTGAGCCTGGGCTCCAGGGCAGAGTTGTCTTTCCTCCCTATTTGTGCACGTGCAGGATTTTGTTATGCTGCTGCCAGTAATGCAGGGGTTGCCTCTGAAGCCCTGTGTGCAGCAAGCAGCATTTTTTAACACTTCTTTATCTTCCAGCATCTTCCTTTTCCCCCTCTATTCCTCTATCTCATTCAATATCACCCAACATTTCTCCCTTTCTTGTTGCTGGCGAGTAATTCCTGTAGTTATGAATCTTTGCAATGATGAAACTTTCTGAGCAATCTCTTCACTGCAACAGAAAATGTTAAAAACTTTCCTGGTATTAAATGCTCAGTCAAGTGCACAGTTATCTCTCTTCAGCTGTGCTAACAAAAAAGGACATTTTTTGGGCAGAGAGTGCAGAGAATTTTCTTTTTAGTTTACTGGTTATTTCAGGACACAATGTATGCAAAACATAAGAAATCTCATTTTACTGAGTTAATGTATTTTAATTACAATAATCATCTTAAGTTAGTGTTCTGAAAAGTGCTGTATTTCAAAGTGTAGAACCATAGACTGAGTACTACAGGAAAAGCAGAGTAAAGTAGTTTGACAGAAAGTTTTAGGAAATCTTTATCTCACTCTTCACCTTTATTTTCTGTTTCTGATTTTATTTTTATGCATATGACATATGTTTCTTTTTAGACATTAATCAGTTAAGAAAGAAAACTTGTGAAGTGTTGCTAGCAGTTGTCTTTCTTCTAAGTGTTTTTAGAGGTTGGTTGTCCAGTCAGCTTCTGGAAAGACTCTGGTACTCTGAACTAAGCAGTCCTTAGTATCTCATCACTATCAGATCAAGGACTTTTTGGGAAAATACCAGGACAACTGAAATGCATTAATTTTCTACATTAGTGAGCTCTCTTAAGCTGCTAAGTTTTATACGCCTTATTTTACTTATTTTCAGAAAAGGAGCGCCATAGTTTTCACACTAGTACTGGTACCTCAGTTCTAAACTGACTTGTGCAAAGTGAATTTTGATGAATCTCAAAAGAGATACCAGCAATTAGTTTGGGGGAAAATGCTACGTCTGGTATTTTCTGAAAATCAGAGTCTAAAACAAACTTAATATGTCAGAACAGGCAGTTGAGGATTATGTGAAACATTGTTCAATCTAATTTAATTTCACTGCTAGCTGTGTTTCTCGTGATTAAGTTTTTCATATCACAAGCCACTGTAAGACTGCCAGTAGTATATGTTGCCTAGAGCAGATGAGCAAATTTATTCCTAAAACATTGTTAGGATTGGGCAAATCTACCTGGCAGTATATTATTTCCTTGTGCTTTTGCAGGAAAGAGACAGGATTCATGACTAAGAAGAAAGAAAATAGGAGTATGTCATACTTACATGGGACCTACTGGGAAGCAATTAGGGAATCCAGAGCAGTGCTTTGCCTGTTGGCTCCTTTATGGGGAAGCTGAACTTTAAGTACATAAAGTGGCTTGTGTTGAAGATTGTGATATAGTAGGCACAACATTATCTTTTACCTTCCCAGTCATGGGTTTACCTCTGAGTGCCAGTGATGTTATTTTAGGGCCTGGCCCAGCCAAAAGCAAGAATGACTTTATCAGCACATCAGCACTGCAGGAACTGCCTGACTGCCAATGTTTCTGATGCCGAGTCTGACGTTGAATAACAACATTGTTCAGTAAGAGCTGTTTCCTTGAGGCTTAGTTACAGAAGTGTTTGGAACATGGTGGTTTCAGTATTAGCATTCTTGGAGTGAATACTCTTCATTGTATCTTATGCAATTTATCACTGGGGTTGACTTTTCCTACTGCAATTCACTGTAGAATGAGCCAGAAGGAGAATTAAGCATGTAAAGTTTAAAAGAAATATATGTAAAAATACTTATCTGCATGAATCCTGCCATCCCATCCATTGTTGATATGTTCTGAATACAGCAGGACAAAGTATGACCCCTTTTATCTTTAAATATATTTCAGGAATCAGTTTAAAGACAAAACACAGCATTTTTATTTTATTCGCATGCTACTTTATTTCCTACATCTGGATAATGGGCTGCCTGAGAAGGGGTTGTGTCTTCTCTCTATTGAGAAATTTCCTCTGTTCAGGGTAAAAGCATTCTTGTCCAAGGCTTAACCAATAGAAGATTCATAATTGACCTTCATAATTGTGCCAACGCATCCAAGAAAGCAGAACTACTAAAAATGTCTTTTTATGCATCAAGATGAAACAATAAAAGTTAAAAGTTATATATTTGATGGTATAAAGCCATGAATTCATACTTTTGTAGTCAAAAGTTCAAGGACTTAGACTTGTCATAAAGACAACTTAGTGCAATGTTTGGTGGTTACACCTTTTTCTAGGTCCCAAGTGCCCCAGGATCCCATCATTCCAAATGGAGTCAGTTCGCTCTGCATCAGTGCCCTGACTGTTTTCTCAGGCTTGTCTAAAATTATAGAAAAGATCCAAGCTCCTGCTGTGCCCTTTGGATCTCTGGTAGGCTGAGTGTATCCCTGGGACTGGAAAGGGTCTGCAGCGTGTGCTCTGCAAGGTAAGAACCTCACCAATACATTGCATGTTTTTTAGCTCATGAATTAGATTTTGATGGGAATACACAGTACGAAATTTATATTTCAATAATTATGTATTTTTTTTCCCAACAAGCGAATAATGAAGACATGTGGAAACTTTGTGGTTTTACATGGATAACAAAGTGCTAAACCCCAAACCCTAAACTTGTCAGTCAATGGAATCTATGCATAAAGATTAGGATCACAGGTTGATATTTCAATTTATACCATGGATTGTTTTAACACTCATGCACGATATACATTGGAGTGTTTTTGGGTGGTCCTGGGCTGTGTCATGTGAAAATGATGAGAATAAAATGCAGCTGAAGCAAGCCACTGATACTGCTCCTAACACACCAGGCTAGTCAGTGAGGCTGCTGTTTAAAATAGCAAGGGATTACCCAGAAGTCCTTGGTCAGTGGACAGAGACAAGTTTCAAGCCTAAGCTCATATTTTTTTTCTAATGTTCCTGGAGTGTCTTGAACTTAGAGCAGGATCTGACTTCCTTCATGTTCATGTTAGTTTCAGCAATGTTTTTTTCCTGATCAGACCTTGAAACTAACTGACTAATTCAACATGATAAGGCTCATTTCACTCCTAGGTGAATGAAGCTATGGGACCAGGAAGCATACCTTTTTTAACAAAAGGATATTGAAAAAGGATTGAATTCTGAGAGGTACATTCACGAACTATGCTGGCACTTTTTTCCATAATAAAACTGGCTTTGCTTCAGAAACAATGGCTATTTTTGAATGACTGAAGATTACAGCTTGCTAAAAAAATAGTCTTGTTTGATAGTCAATGGAAATGAATGACTCTTATTTTATTATAGCCTATAAAACCTTGTACAAATAAAAATTCAGCAGCTTGCCAATGTGCTGCGCCTTACCTACACAATGCCTATGATTTTGTTTATATATTTTTCTGTAGCATTCATTCAGCTGAGGGAAATCCTCTGTCTTCATGTTTTATACAGAGCAAGTGGTATCTGCTAACTCCTGTTGGACAGATTTCTGGTTTAGCTGAAATGTTCTTTTTAAAAGAACAAGAATTTATTTGGCAAATTGGGACACAAGCAAAAGAGTGCTTGAAGGTAGAAATAGGACTTTGGGTCTCCCAAGGATTAACTGGGGAGCAAAAACTCACAAAGCGGCATAAAACCCAATCCATTGTTCTTATTTTAAAAGATTATGATGCTCTCTCACTGGATGGATGCATGAAGCCCCTGTGATTGACTTCTATATTATGGGAAATGGGCCTTCATTTAGTTTAGTGAAATTCAGCAAAATGGCATCAAAGACAACACTGAGCAAGATGAACCAACTGCCATCAACAAGTACTTGGGGAATTAAACAACATTTTACAACAAAAGATAATTAATTATGAATTAATTAGAAACTGCACGTGTAGTTGAATGTGCATAAATATGGCACACAATGATTCTGAGAACATTCACTAAAATTCCCCTTTAAATTACTTCAATTTCGTACCAAGGGACGTAAGATCTTTGAGACTGCTTCTCTAGATTTGCAGGATTATCAGGCAAACATTATTCCAACTTCCAAAAAGAAACATTTCGCATCTCTTACTGCTCCCTGAACAAAAAAAATTGTTCTTGTTTTTGAAAGCATTTATATAAGAGTTTTGTAGGCATACAGGTTATGTACATCGTACACAAGGACTATCTTTATCTCAGACCTTGAAAAATGTTGTATGATAATTCTGGAGCAATTTATTTCATCTCAGGTTTGGTACATCTTTAAAGTTTAATTTTCCTCTTTCAAGTCAGCTTTGGAGGAACATGTAACTGCAGTTGTTTCGATATTTCACTAAGCATCAGATTGAAAAGAGAAGGAACACAGATCTAAGAACATTAACTGTTTGATACTTCCAACAGATGCATGTCAAATCTAAAGAATGTACAGCAAAAGACCACTATGATGCTAAAGTAAGAACATAAAAATATACAAGTCTATCTGAGTTGTGTTGATAACCGAGCTTGAGGAATGTGCATTATGTCCTGAGCTCTGACAGCTTTAATGAGACAGGAAAATGCAAGCACCTTTTCTCTGATAACAGTTGGTGCATTGATAGTCTTTACTGACCTTATCTGAACAATAATAAATGCTTCAGTTCCTCAGTTTGTCCTTATTGCGTTTCTTGGTTGATTTTTTTATTTCCTCTGCCTTTTTAGTGTCGGATTCCTCAGATAATCAGGAAAAAAAATCCAACCTTTCGACCTGCACTGAAGGGATGACTGAGAAAACTGGCAGCGAGACACCTTCTGAGTGCTCCGTGGGTTAGGAATGGCCAGACATTTTACAAGGCCCTGTGAAGGGGTGACTCTGTTAACACTGGTGTCGAAGGCATGCAGAGCAGTTACCCCTGTCAAGGTAGGACCCTGCTGAGCAAAAGATGCCGACAAAACTGATGTGTACAAATCCCAGGGCTGTAAGTCTGCTCGGTACTCCTCCCTAATGCTCCCTCCAGCACACAGCCCAGGTGCTCCCCAGCCTGAGCACACTATTTCCTGCAGCTGCAAGCAACAGGAGAGTTTATAGGAAACAAACTTTCTAGAAACCCCAAGATAACCTCAGAAACATAAGGAACTAAATAAATGTGAGTGGTTGTCCCACATACAGCACCTTCAAGTTGGCTGGACTGTTCAATTATTGATCAGGAAGAAAATATCACAAAAAATGTCAGACCAAAAGCCTTTTGCTTTCTCTAGTCTTAACATGTCAAGGTTTTTAGGTCAAATTGCAAAGGACACTGAGACAATCATACTGTCTTCAAAACCACCAAACACTTACTAGTAATTTCACTACCTTTATTGCATATGTAATAGTTAGGGACTGGATATTCTCCACAGCATGTATTTCTAGGTTTTATTTTTTAAAAAAATTTGATCTTCTTCAGCAAATAAACAAAAATAATTTCATGTAATTTAAAAAATGTTACTTATTATTTAACACCATCCTTTGAATCAATTGCATAAAAGGCCACAACAAATAGGCATAAAACAAATATAGATATTAAAACAGATCATGGGCTCTTCCTATGTTAGCCTAATTCAGTTTCTTTGTTTACAAAATAAACATCAATATAAATATTTAATAGAGTTGCTGCAGCAAGAAAAAGGACAAACTGTTATTATTGTGAGAATGCTGAGCACTGTGGAAACTATCTTTTAAATTACAACTTTCTCTTAGCTTGAGCTAGAGCCTTTTTTCATAAAGGAAAAAGTCATTGTACATTAATGGCAAATATCCATCAGGAAATAAGTCTAAAAGCAACTCAGGAAGTATATTGCTCTGAGAAAGATGGCTTTGCATTTGTGCCGTGTTTATAATAACCTCAATTCCAATATCTTGAAAATAACAGTAAATATTTAACACAAAGAATATTTCATAAGATTGCAATAAATGTTTAATACAATGTAACTTTGCAGTACTTCAAAAACTTATTGCTACAAATATTTATCTAGAAATTTAATTAAATACATGTATAATCCATGAAATAAACTACCTCAGCTTTGATTCAGCAAGCTGCTGTGCAGAAGTGCAGAGGCATGTGCCCATGCAGCTGCTCTCTGTGCCAGAGCCTGAGCTGTGTGTTTGAACTGCCAGCCCTCACCCTGATTGCAGATTCATCAGGGTCAGGACTACCCCTCTTTTCTAACTACTCCTACACAAATTCACTGACTAACCAAATCATGTCTGACTTGATGCAGTGTTGTACAGACTTAGGACTGCAACCTTTGGCTAGTATTCCTGGGAGTTAGATGATCCCTTCTCCTCACACAGCCTGCCAAAATGGAAATGTAATTGCATTAGCCTCAGGAGATGTCCTCCTTCTGGATTGCTTCCAGGATCCTGAATATCCAACCTTCCTTTCCAAGGCTTCTCTACTTGTGAAAGAAAATACACATCCTTTCATGTGCTGGCACAGGGGTAAATTTCATTTATTTCCTGTAGCAGAAAGAATAGAGGGTACATTGAATCTGAGGAAGGGCAGCTACAAATGCTGGTAGGCTGACATGGGGACGAGTTTCTGGCAGAAAATCATTTTATGGCTTTGCCTGGAACATGAGGCAAGAGCAAGAGCATGTACCCTCTGGTGGTCTCAGGTAATTTCTGACTGCCCTGTGCACCTCCTCAGTACATCCTTGCACCCCAAAGTCACCTGAGCTCACCTAAACTCCCCAGACTGTGTAAGTTCCTGGAAATCATCAGTCACCCTCACATTTACTCATTTTGTCTGAAATGCCATTGTCTTTAAAACCACAGGCAAGGGATTATTTTTGCCCAATTAGATTTCTTGTGGCCTAAAACATTTCTGGAAACTTCTAGAAAACTTCCTAGTAGTGCAGTGCTGCTGCAGGTCTGGAATGACACGCTGGGAGGGCATCACTGCAGCTTTCATTACAAGGAGTTCTCTATTGGCCAGCTAAACTACCCTCTACCTGAGCATCAGGACAATAAGAAAACAATTCTGATAACTCTCGATTTAATGCTATAGTGGAAATGTATTTCTGGCAATAACATGTTAACAAAGCAATAACCATTTCCTTCTTTTTGTAAGTCGTAGTGCAGTAGTGTGTGATCTCTTTGACCTATTTTGGAATGATTTCCAGTGTAAAAAAAAACTGTCAGTCTGGGAGAGGGGAAGTGAGGAAAAATAATCCAGGGAAGAAATTACCTGCAGCTCAAGTCTATTTGCCACTTTCTCTTTTGGAATCCATAACTTCATTTCCTGATTCTGTTTTTGTGGAACTGGTTATAAAAACAAGAATGGAAGCAAAATATTGGCGTTTTATGTGTTCATAAACAATAACTAAACCCATTTTCTTTAAGTCTCTTTTCTCTTATATTATTTTTAGAAAAACTTTATTACTCCTTTTGCTCTTATTAATGCTGAAAAGATACTATGATTGAACAGCTAAAAATATGGAACTTCATTTGACACGTTGTAGTGCCGTGACTCTAATTTTTTCTAATGAAGTGCTGCTAGTCAGAGTAGAAATAGGCCCTGAGATGAAATAGAACTGACTAATTTCACTGGGATTTGGATAAACCTTCAGAACTGCCAGATAGAAAATGAGCATGTCATGAGAAAAAGAATGGAGATATTTCAAGGATCTGCATGTTTCGAGCATCTGCATGTTTTGTGGTTACTTAGTTAGTAGTGCTGATCTTTACTTCCTTTTTCTTCAGCTAAACATAGCTGAGCACATTTGGAAGGTAATGTGGCACCAGAGCCAAGTGTGGAGCTCTGGCATTTGACCCACTATTCATGTGGTCTGAAAATAAGCTTAAGCACAAAATCAAGGAATAGTTTTCCGTTTTTAAGGCTTTACATGACAAAATTACATTATGTTCCTACCGAAATAAATTGAATTTGTAGAGCTGATTTCGGCAGCACAACCTCAGATGTTAGGGACCTGCATGGTCCCTGGACAGAATGTGGCCTCACCCAGCAATTCCCTGCATGAAGAGCCTCCCTCTGTTACTCAGCCTCCTGCTTGCTATCCTTTATAACCTATCCTGAAAGATACTTGCCCCTCAAAATTCCTTCAAACTGATGACTTTTTTCAAGCAGACCATCCTGAAAGGACCATCCTCTATAATTGCTTTTCAACCTGCACCCTCTTTTAGTAGCCCATTTGAACAATCATCAGCAAATACACGCTACAAGTAAAGGCATTTCTGAAGACATATTTTGATGGTGCTGATGGCAAGCCCTTAAAAAATCCCACCTCTGTGTTGCTATGTGATATGCTTAGAAAAAAGTCAAGTATTAAGTCAGAGAGAGGGACACTGCATGCATAGAAAAGTTTTGGATCACAGTTTGATAAACCTGAATGCATCTCGGGTTGAAGAACTTTAAAAAAACCACCACTGCTGTAGTTTGGGCTGTTAGTTATTCCATGCTGGGCTCTGTATTCTTTATGTGGAATACTTTGATAGAAACATTCCTTTCTCTTGAACTGTGCACTGTTTGTCATAACAGCATGGGATGTTGTGAAAGTTAAAAATGACACTGTCAGATGAATCATTTAAAAAAGGTTTCTTTTACTTATTGCACAAAAGGACAACCTTTGAAAATTTAAAGATGAAGGCAAGCAAATGGCTTTTTAGAACACAAAATTGGTTTAGATTTTTTCAGCTGACTCAGTGATCTGTTGTTGTTTGTGTCTTGTAGTTCAGTATTTCTGCTCCTCAGCAGACTTTGTGTCCTGCAGCCTGGCTCAGTTATTGTAGTGGGATGTTGCAACAGATTTACCTGTATATCCACTTTCCTTGTCCTCTTTTCAGAGTGGATCCATGCATTCTCTCTGTTTCTTGTGAGTTAGACTGGCATTTTCCAAACTACACTGCCTGGTGAAAAGGCATGAAAGCAAATTATCATTATAGCTGAATTATCAAACCAATGCTAATTGCAGTTTGAAGGGAACATTATGAGAGACACATTTGTAAGGAAAATATTTTCTCTAAACCATAATGTAGTGCCTATGCCTATTCTACCTATGAGGAGTAGGGAACTTGACTTTACTTCCTTGTGCTTCTGTTTAGGTAGGTGGCAATCTCACTCCTAACAAATACCGGGAAAATGTTTACAACACAGGAATATTTCCATCCAGATTAGTTTCTGGAGAAGCTGCCTTTATCTGAGCAATGTTCAGAAATCTGGGGGGAGAGTCTTGTGTGCTACATCCATAGCACAAGCTTGAAGAAAATCTGCATGGAGCATTGCAAAGAGGGGATAAATGTGGGGAATTTGTTGTGAATCTCACCGCATGGTTAACAACCGTTTTCAAAGTGTCATCAGGTCTTTCTACAGAGAGCAAAGTGCAACTGCTTAGAGGCAGGCAGTGTTTAACTGATCCTATCTCTGCCGTTTACAGACCCACTTCTATATGTGAAATGCTGAACCTGTGATTCACACACAAGAATTCAAGCTTGCATTCTTTCCCCCCTCCTATCCTGTGATCTGGCTCACTCATTTGAGAGCACTGAGAGAAGAGTCCTGGAACCTTCCATCCACAACACCAGGACTCTGTGAGGGATCCAAGGGACTGCTCTGCAGCTGGGGCTGTGCCACATTTGCTGGCAGAACCCCAGCGAGGCAGAGCAGACCCCACCAGCTGCTGGGACTGTGATTCTCCCCTGTGTGGGACCTCACAGCCTAAAGATGTGCCTGACAAGGGGATAGGTCATTGTGCTGACACAGGCACCAGCAAAGGAGGTGCTCAAAGGACCTGCAGAAGAGGTGACAGCTGGAGATAAGCACACAGACATGCTTCATGTCAACAGGAACTGCTCATGGCCAAGCACTTCTGAAAATGTCGGTAGGCTGCAGTAAGATGGCTGAATAGGTGCCAGAGCCTCTGGAAAATCAGGACTCCATTGTGAGGGCTGAGCACTTCTGCAAAGGCAGCCTGCAGAACTGGTGCAGATGGCCTGGCCCCCTCTCAACAGGCACAGATCACAGCTCCAAGGGCAGCAAGAGGGGGCTCGGGGGTTGTGGGGAGGAGAGGCAGACAGGAGCTGGCAGAGCACAGGCTGTCAGGTGCAGCAGCTGTCCCAACAGGCACATTTACCATATCAGGATGCTGCTCTCTCTCTGATCCAAGCACTGAACTCTAATTATATTTGCTATGTGTTGATTACCATGGTCAATCTTGTATTATTGTTTGAAAGTTGTGTATTTCTGTTGCTTGAAATTGTGCCAGCTGCTGGCTGAAGAGATGAACTAAAAACATAGAATTAACCAAAGCCACCTGAGAATATTAGAAATTGCCAAAGAGGGAACTCAACTGTAATCTTGACTCTCTTATTCACTAAGAAACAATCTACCTGATCCCAAAATTCCCTAGGTTATAGGAGACATATTCTTCTCCTCCTTTTTTTTTTCTTTTGAGACAATTTATTGATTGCCTTAGCCTTTCCTATCACCTGTATGAATCCTTAGAGAAATGTTGTAGTATTTCAAATCCTGTAAATGCAAACTTGAGTACCTTTTAGGAAAAAACCCCAAAAATAGTTAAGCTTATGACACGGTAAAAATTATAGTTATTGTCACTCAAGTAACCTTGACTCCGAACCTAACTGGGAAATGGAAACAAAATTTGGGTCAGCTTCAGCTTCCTGCTCCCTCAAGAGCAAATCACTGCAGCAGGTAGGGAGAACATAGAAGACAGATCTTATCCCAAAGGTCTGTAAATATAGATGCAGGTGAACTGTTGGAATGAAGCCATTGCACCCTGTGGGTATTGTTTTGTGGAAAGTTAAAAAACAGAGTGTGGGAAACAAGTTCCAATAGTAAAGGCAAAAAATGCTATCTATTATTGCTGTAGAAAGCCAAGCAAT
Organism: Phainopepla nitens; assembly: GCA_013400175.1. Taxonomy (NCBI): domain Eukaryota; kingdom Metazoa; phylum Chordata; class Aves; order Passeriformes; family Bombycillidae; genus Phainopepla; species Phainopepla nitens. Next base: position 748,479 of record VXBQ01006095.1, on the reverse strand, counting down.
GCTACATAACTTACTAGGGACAGGACAAGGGCTGGCTAAAAGAGCAGTGAAGCTGGAGTGGTTTAGCAGCACATTACCTAAGGCACACCTGCTGTGGAGAGCACAGCTCTGCCCTGCCTCCAGCTCTGGCACACAAGGAACTCAGCCCCTGAACACACACACCTGAACCTTGGCACCACTGAGCCAACATGGCCTGAGGTTTTGGTTAAATCACCTGTATTCCAAATGGTTACATTGAATATTTTGTAATAATTTCATGTACAAAAGTTGAGTTCTGAAAAGACACTAAGAGGATTGAAGTGGTGGAACTTAGAAGAGAAAATTGGCACAAACAAAGCTAAAGTTTTTATTAGAACAGCTATGCTCTGATCTTTTCAATATTCAACTAGGCAAAAGGAAAGATTATTTGAAGATCCAAAGAATGATAAATTTCAAGGAATCTCAGTATTTTATTAAATGAATGAATATGTTAAACTTCCACAAGATCATGCTGATGACCTGATGCCACCCAGACATTTTCATTGCTGTAGTGGACACACGCCATGGCAGGAGAGGGTTTCAGAGGGAAAGGCTTTGAGGAGAAGGTCTCCATCCCAGGGTGACTTGGAAGAAAGACAAATTCCGTATCAGAGCTCAGCACATGGACTTATACCCCCGCAGGGTGCTGTGTTGACATGTTCATTCTTGGGATGTACTAAGGACATGGGCCCCCATATTTTAGGCAGTGGCACCTCCCTAAGAGGAGGTTCTGATCTCTGGAGCTTGCAGAAGATTATGGGAAGGGATCAGGAAAGAAATTATTTATTTTGCCAAGCTGTATGTGCTATTTTTGATCGGTGAGCTGCACTGTGTGGTAATCTACGTAGCTGAAGTAGAGGTGATATATTTCGTTATATCTGATTACAAGCATTGAAAAGCCTAAAATAATAATTTTGCCAAAAATGACCTACTGACCTTTCTAGTTGGTTTTTTCTATAAACTAGGCATTAAAACTAGACTATTATTTTTTCAGGTAATATTTTGCTTAGCTTTCACATGGCAATCGCTTCTAATATAAAAAGATGCTTTTCTAAACCTTGATGTAAATAATATGCTTTTGCTATCCTAAGATTAACTCCTCAAACCCCAAATACAATGTCAGAGTGGGATTTTTATAGCTAATAGGTGAGATTACCTTGTACCAAAACTGAAAAAACTACAGATTTACTTACTTTTTGCAAGACAGAAGCCTTAAGCTGTCTTGTTCAAGAGTCACACATACTTCATTGTCTGAAAACTCTTCTAACTTTACCTTGTGTTCCCCTTCAGCAGCAGTTGATCATTAGAGCAGGATCATTAGAGCAGGATCATTGCTCTGTGTGAGCAGAAAAGAGGCATTGTTCCTGATTGCAGCGCTAATGACTCCAAGGGTGCAATCTCATAATTAGGTACGTCTTTAAATGTTGTTTACTTTACTTGACTTCATGTCACAGAATTCAAGGAAGTGCAGGTACCTGGGTAAATTTTTCATGTGCTGATGGCATTCTTTAAATCCTACCCAACCTGTCCCCATCTCATGTCCCTGTGACTTGAGCATAATTAAACTTTGGAAAAATTTGGATTCTCTTCTGAACTGACATCTGATGGTTATCACCCAGGCATAACCTTCATTTTCAGCAAGTGACCTGGGCTGAACAAACATAGAGCGCTTACATATTTTACAAACCCACAGTTTATACAGAGATTATTTTATGTTTAGATATCACTCTCGAGCAACTGGGACAAAGCCAGCTGCAGATCTGTATAAACAACAGATTTTGCACATTAGATAGTTCTAAAGGATTTGTTGTAGTATGAAGTAAAGTGAAAATCTAGCAGTGGAAATCTAGCTCCACCCAACACGATTTTAATTTTTTTTTTGCCAAGAAAAATAATAATGTGGCATTTAGACCAAGAAAATATTGAAAGCAAATCAGATATGTGTAGTGTTCTGAATGAGGAGTTGCTAGTACTTTAAATGACTGCCAGATGTCAAATAGCAAAAAGCCCCTCCTTCTACAAAAGGATAGTTGACTAATAATTCACTTTAGAAGACTGAGAGACCAGATCTCTGTCAGACATGTATTTGAGCTGTAACATTTGATATGGGATAGGGGAGAAGATGCAAATATGGATGTAATAGAATTTACCCTTTAATCAAAGGAGGAAGAAGAAAAGTCTTTGGATTTTTGGATACTGGACCTCCATAAAACAAGAATTGAGAACAAATGCCAAGAGCAACTTTCCTTTCTTCTGCCGAGGAAGAAGCAGTAATTTATGACATTGGTTAAAGATTGACGGTCAGTCTGAGAGCATACATTTCCCTGTAATAAATTCTCATATTGCAGAAGGAACCACGGCTGATTAAAATGTGATACACTTCTACAGACACATGCAGATACCTACATCCCTATGAGTGACAGTAAGTGGAAATTCCATCTGTTTAGGAGGTTTTAATTTCTATATTTTAATGAGCTTTTTATCATATACAGAAATTAAGCTCCGTTTAGTGCGTGTCTCCTATGTAATCAAAACCTACCATGTTTAGGAATTGAGATATTTCAAAATCACGTCCTTAAACTTGATGTATTACCCCAGGTTCAGCTCAAGAACATCATGCTGCACTATTTGTTAGTGTAGGTGGAAGGAATCCATGCATTCTGACTTTATAACTTGTTTACATTTCAAAAGGATTTTGAGAGGTATAATCACAAGAGACTGGAGAAAAAGAGAAGTGAAGAAGTTAAAGTACAGTAATTCATCAAAAGACCATGTGAGGCAAAAAATATGAGTAGTAAGGATAAAAGGTGAACTTTTATAATGGAAATCACAAAGTTTTGTGCTAGGACTAGTGCTGATCTGGAAAAAGAAGATATGCAGAAAAATGACAAAAATAGGTTACTTTTGTGAAAGACAAGGAGAAGGTTTTGGACAGAGTTGGAGAAGGCTGGTGTTGTAATAATGTCAAATCCCATTTTTTCTTCTGCTGGACTGAGTTTACATACAAAAGATATTAATGTGTTAAATCTACTGAATGGTTCTACAGTAAGTTTATTGATTTTTGCTATTAAGCTATGGTTACTGCTGGAGGAAAGAGTAAGAGGTTTTATTAAACGTATTGAGACTGCTTATAAAATTGGGGACCATTATCAACCTTCATGAGGCTTTGATTAAAGTATGCTGTATGCATGCTTTAGCATTGTATCCTTGTATTAGGAATTCTAGTTAATTGTAAAAATGCGTAGGACATATGAAGATAGGTTATATGTATTAATTGGCAAGTATCTATATGCAGTTTATACCTGCTTTTGAACAAGAGAGAAGATTGAGATGGATTTTTTTTTCAATTATAGATACCACTTTTCTTAACCCTGATGGTTTAATTGCTTGCTGAGCTTGAAAGGAAAAACAGATTTGCTTCTTTTCTTGCTCATTGTAAGGCCTTGGTGGCCCATCAGCCACTTCTGCAGAATTGTGTCCTGCAATGATTTATGGATGCTACTTCTGGACTCCCCAGAAACATATCTAGTTCTCTGATGAGTTCTCCTTAAATGCCCCCAAATTATTTCACGAACAATTCTTTCAGTTAAGCATTAAAAGCAGAGGATAACATTAAACCTATCCCCACTGAAAACACCTCTCATTTGTAAGACAGGAGGCTTTGCTGAGGAACTTAAAAATAACAAGCTGTGGAATGCTTAAAAATAACTGCTAAAATATTTCCCGACACACAGGCTTTAAGATGTTTCTCAGATAATTTACTGTGAGAATATGATGTTTTATGCTCTCTACAAGCAGGAATTTGTGAGCAACTTACAGGACTGTGATTCTTGTGTGAGAAATTGGGAGTAAAGTGGAGTTGAAACCCCTCCAGCCCTGCATAAAAGGCTGGGGAAAATATGCCCCTTTAAGATTACATTGTTTGTACACTGTCAGACAGACAAGCATGTGCTACAAACACTAAAAACCTGCTAGTTTTTAGTGTTATTCTGTTCCAAGAAGTCTGTAAATTAAACTGAACATAAAATAACTGGGAATAATAGTGATGTATGTAGGAGGAGTCGATCCCTGTTGTGGTATGCTGTGAGAGAAGTTATTTTGGCTGAAAAGACCTACAACCTGGAGGAATGAGATAGGTGTAAAACCAAGATTACTGTGATTTTTATGGGTGACAATCGTATTACACTGACCTGGTGAGGCAAGTGAGGCTTGAGACTGTGGAGGATATCTGTATGGTGCCACAAATTATACTCTTACTTGTACCTTTTTTCAACATCTGGTTTCCATTCCTCCTTCTCCTGCACTTCTATTGTATAATTTTGGGGACTTTTTCATACTCTCAGCACTGTACTCAGAAGGCACAGCAATGCACTCTACCAGCACAGTAATTAAACTGAAAAAAAGAAGAGATTTTAAGTTTGATTACTCCCAGCCTTTTAATGCTTCCTGTGATTTTTTCTTCCTATTTCATTCTATTAAAAATTTGTTCTGGTTTTGGAGTCCATAGAGGGGAATTCAAGGCATATACAGCCGAGGTCAAGAGAAGCATGAGGAGCAAACTGGCTGATGTGTCAGGAGAAAACTGACAGGGACTTTGCTCAGATGTGGCTTGGCTCTGACCTGTGTGTATAGAGAATTCATGGTTTAACAGTCCTGTGGAGCTCATCTGCAGCAGTGGACTTTGTTTTGGGTTTTGGGTGAGTGTATGTGACAAAGAGGGGGAAGCAGCTGATTCCATCTAATTTTCTTCTTATTTCTGTACAGCTCACCACTGGTTTTAGTGATGCTTTTTGCTTGGAATAATCTGTAAGGTGTCCGTAAGACATGACTCAGTTAGGAATACCATTTCAGCAAAGTGGGTCAAATGTAACATACCCAAAGATTAGCCAGGAAATGTTTTAGCAGCTGCATTTAATTTGCAGTGTTAGTCACAACAGTGTCTATTCGTGTTTTAGCCCTCAGAGTGGTAGAACTGACAGTTGTGGGGTACTCTCCTACCTCCCAGAATCCTTCTCTTTTATTTTTATTTGTTTTTCTCCAGATTCAAATAATCTCTTTCAAATTGCTAAGAGGCAGTCCTATGTCCTGTGGTACACGGTCTTCAAGCAAATTATTTTTTCATTAATCCAGATTCTATTTTGTTCTCTTTCTCACAGAAAACCATTCAATAATAGCTTGTTCAGCACCGAGTTACTTTTGGGAAGGTCAGTAGGAAAAAAATAAATAAACCATGTGATTTGAAAAGATGTCTCTTACACTTGCATACTCTTTTTGTTGGCATAGTCACCCATTCCCTGAAGAGTTTTGCTATGCCCAGGAGTTCAGAAGGCAAATATGCACAATAAACTCAATTATAGTATTAGCAACTCTTCATGTTGATTCCCAACATCATTTCCTACAAACCCTTTAGTACTTTACAGACATTTTTGGCCAAGTAGTTACAGCACAAGAGTGCATTTTAAGATCTCTGGTTTGATTCTTATTTCTGTCAGAAGTTTCTTATGGTGTGGTGGGGAAAATCTTTTACTCCCTCAGTGCCTCACATCATAAAGTGTTCATAACCAGGCTTTCTTTTTTTTTCCATTAGTTGTCTTTATTGTCTATTTGTGCTGTAAGGTCTTACTGGAAGACACAATTTTTACAACGAGGTGTTGGTATTTTTCCAGTCTCAAAGCAGGGTCTCAATAAAAATACATGCATGTAGAGATTTATATATTATAGCATGTATTTATTCATTATAATAGAATAGAAACACTATTGTTTCTATATTGTACATAACAAGTAAATAAAAATCCATTGAGCTTTTTGTGTGATGCTTACTTTTGCAATAACCAATATGAATAATTCCAAATTTTCAAGTGGCACAACTTTGATTGCATCTTTGCATTATTAAAATACTGATAGTAAGATGTTTTTACACACATACCACTAAAAGCAAGCTATAATGTGCAGAGGGACATTTAAATTGACTTAAATCAATTTATGCTTATGGTTCCATGTCCCTAGTACTTTTAAATTAACTTCTTAATGTATATTTGCCTCCTGCCAGTATATGGATTCAACCGGAAAGCCACTTTTAATAATTACAGTTCATTTCCCAGGAATCAGATGTTAGTGTACATGAAAGATCATTTTCCTGACTGGTTTTCAGCTGCCTTGAGAGTTTTAGTTATTACAAGTTAACTGAACCAGAAAAGTTTAGGATAAAAGTTGGCTTATCAGATTGAGTTCTGTTAGAGTGACTGACTGTTGTATAAGAAAAGGCAACAATAGGTGGGACTGTACTATCATCACCTGCTTATTTTTAAGGACTGGATCAAAGAGGCAAAGAGGATGTTTGGTTCCCCATGGGTGCCTGAAGTCAAAGTCTGGATCTGCAATCTTTTGGTAACTAATTGCACATTGGATTTGCTACCTGAGCAGTGTTGGTACAGCCCCAGGCAGACTCATGTTGTAAATTGTAGCAGAAAAGCTCTATTTTTTCCCATTAAAAAGCTCTTGGTGGGACTATTTTTTGTACTTGTCTTGGGTCAAGTAGGTAGGGCTCATGAGAAGCTGTCAGGTTCCCTCTACCTTGGTGTTCAGTGCTACCTCATGAGCCCAGAAACTTTGTGAGATAGGTGCAGAATTAGCCAGAAAAGCATCTTTCTAACCTACCAGATAGAAAGTCTTCCTTCCTCTTCCCATTTAAATGAGACAAAAGAAAAAATCAAAATAATTATTTAATTTCAGAATTTTTTTTGTTATGTTTCTTTGCCGTTTTCTTTTTTATTAGCATGATAGAAATAGGAGGGCTGATGCAAAATTTTGAAGTGCTATTCGGTAAATGGGGAAGATATTTCTTAAGAAAAAACACTTTGAGGAACGAATGTTCCTCTCAAAAATCTTCTATTGAATAAGTATTTCTGTGTGAGAATTTTCATTTTAAGGTAGTGAAGGCACCAAGTGTTTTCCAATATTAAAATTATGTCAACACTATATTTTGCTCAACTGAATTTTAAGGCTGATATCATCATCCAAGCTACCCAGGGGATGTGGATACTCAGATCCCATGAGAAAAATCTCAATCTTCATCCCAGTATTGACTGGAGAAGCCATTATATTAGATTCTATTATAGGTTGTTATCTAACATGTTCAGTGTTGAGTGACAAGAAGAAAATGATAATGTGTTCACCTAGGGACTTTAAGACAAATATTTCATGTGTTCTGTGGACTTCTGTTAGATAACATTATGGTCATGTTATACTAAATAGGCACACCCTGCTTTTCATACTGGAAAAAGAATTTGAGTTATTGACACAGGCAGATTCTCAAAAGCCAGATCATGGTTTTTCAGCTTGATTTTTGAGATGAGTGCATTTTCTTGACACATTTCTAGAAGTATAATATTTTACAGAGCTCACATTTAACATTCTATCAAGTAAATATTTCCTGTGTGAGTTGCAAAATGGAAATCACAAACATCACTGTATATTATGCAAATTACAAAAAGGCCTATCCCTATTTTTCAAATGGCACTCTGTTCTTCATGTGACACCATGAATTTGTTTGAAAGGTGCAGAAATATGATTTAAAAAGAAATCTATCCCTTTAATACAGATATTTCCAAATATATTCCTTACTTGGCACAACAAGGTTCCATTTAAACCTCCCAGCTAAGCCCTAGTGGTCACCAGGCTGGTGGTACTTGGCCAGGGGAGGACAGAGCCTGTCACCTAAAATCTGTTCCATGGTCACCTCTGTCAGGCCCATGAGCACAGCCCTCTGTGCTGGACTGCAAGGTGCCCTTAGCCTGGGGCAGCACCTTTTCTCTGCTAAGTGAAGTGCTCAACATTCCCTGCCTTCAATATCTGAGGTAGGCCAGAGATGGAAATGCTGTTTGTTTTCTTGTTCTCATAGCTGACCTTTTCTGGATGTCTTTAATAACAGCATATTTCCTATCATTTCTTTGGGTGTGACATATTATTGCTTGCTTATCTCAAAGAGGTTCAGGAGGTTTCCTCTGAAATTGAGAGCAAAATTGTAGCAAGCCTTGTAACAGGAAAACTGATTGCTCTGAAAAAGAATTGATATGAGGACATATCAAGGCAATCAGTAAGATCTCAAACTATAAAAAATAAGGCAATATTCTACTAAAACCTGTGAATCTGAGCAGACTTGGAATGATTTGTCTCTTTTTTCTTTGTGTTGGATGCTAAAAGAGAATGGAAACATAGTATGAAAAGCTTCACAAGTGATCAAGCCTTCTGAACTGTCAGATTTCTATAATAAAACGTAACTCAAGATGAAGTTTTTTAGTACAACTGTCATTTTCAAATACCAATACATTCTCTGTGATTATGTTTCACAGACCTGTATTTCATCTCTTTAAATACAGATCCTTCCCTTCAACTAACAAAGGTGACTCCAGTGAAAATATTTTAAGTGTGCTTCCACCTCCTCCCCTTAATTATATGATTCAAACTGAAAATAAAGAGGGCTTTCAAAGGCTTATTTTTTAATAAATAGTCTCAACGGAACAAAGAACCATGAACTTACTCATAAAGTACAGTAGCTTCATGGCTGAGAGCAGAAGAGCACAAAGATTCACATTCCCTTGTTGCTTCAGTAGCTCTTTTCAAGATGTTTCCATTTGACCTTTGCCATGTAGATGAGGTCTGTCCAGAATCTCTGAAAAAAGTAAAGGAAGGTCATGCAGAGATGTCTTAATATGAGCTTTGCACAAAGCTCTTTTCATACGTACCTAAAAGCAGTGGACTATAGCCAATAGGCTGTGGACAGGAGCACTCAAGCCCACATGGCCTGAAGGGACACCTTTAAGAGTGACCTTTTAACATCCTTTTGTCAGTAATCTGCATAGATGAAGTAAATTGTCTGAAAGCTCTGTCCTTGTCTGGCAAATAAAGGATAGTGAATGTCTCAGTCACATTCCTCTGTAGAAATGATGCAAATCAACTGCTCTAAATTTTATCTCAGATTTTCTGAGATTCTAGAGGCTATTTTAGGGAAACTGGGGAGTTGCTAATCTTTAACAATTCCAAAAAATCCAATCAAATTTATTTCATTCTGACAATCATTAAGAAAATCTAAACCTGGCTACTAAATTCTGCTGTTCTCTTTAGTAGTTTTTCCTCTGATGTATGATTCTAAGTGAAACTCTCTTTCTCTAAAAAGAAGTATATGGAAATAAGAAGTCTCACAGAAAAATTTTAGAGCTGTATTCTTCTTTGATGAAAGTGTAACCTTAATAAATTGAAATGGTATCTGAACTGAAAATGGGTTCAGAACAAAAATTTCCTTGTTTGTTTCCTAAATATTTTCTTGCCTTTCACTTTTAAATTATATGAAAATCTCACCCATTCTAAAAAGTTTTTCAAATACTGGTATTTTTTTGGCAAAGTAAACTGTGGAAAGCTTTCAGTTCCTGCCTGCAGAGTAATTGTATCTTGACTATGTGATCAAATTATCAAGTTTTAACTGAAAGGAAGGTAAGAAGCTGCTCAGCCTGACAAAATGCCAGCTTAGTTAGAGTGACGGATGTGGAGGAGCTTTCAAATGGGCGAAGCTGATTAGGGTTAGCAAGCTACAGGGTAGAGTAGACTACAGAAGGTAAGTTCTCTAATTAGCTATTTGAGCCAGAGCTTCAAACTTTAGAGGTGGACTTGTGAACTGCATAAGAAAGGTTCTCAATAGGGGTTTTATTGTGAATTACAAAACTGGTGAGGAAACAAAAGAGGGAAAACATGGAGCAGTGACAATTTTGGGGTACCTCCATCCTTCTTCTGTCATGTGTCATGCACTCAGGTAAGAGAAAATTTTGGACTACAGTAGCTGACTTTATTTAAAATCTGTCCAAAAAAAAAAAAATCCAGCCTGCAAAGGACCAGAATAGCGGTAGGGAACTTCTAAAAGTTGTTAGCAGATTCAGAGAAAAAGGGAATTAAATCCAGTAATAAGCACTGTGAAGCTGCATCTTGAATACTTTGTTCAGTTTTTGGCATTTCACTGCAAGAAAAACATCGAGGGACTGGAATAAGTCCAGAGAAGGGAACAGAGCTGGGGAATGCTCCCGAGCACAAGTGTGGCTGAGGGAGCTGGGGTGTTCAGCCTAGAGAAAAGGAAACTTGGGGGGGAACTCATCATTCTCTTAGCTAATCATTAATATTAGTACCTGAAAGAAGAGTGTAGCCAGGTGGGGGTTGGTCTCTTCTCCCAGGTAACAAGACAGGATAAGAGGAAACGGCCTCAAGTTGAGCCAGAGGAAGTTTAGTTTGGATCTTTGGAAACATTTCTTCATGGGAAGGGTTATCAAACATTGGAACAGGCTGTCCAGGGAAATGGTGGAGTCACCATCTCTGGAAGTGTTTAAAACACCCATAGATATGGTGCTTAGGGTTATGATCTAGTGGTGGACTTGGCAGTGTTGGGTCAATGGTTGCTTTTCATGATCTTAAAAGTATCTCCCAACCTAAATGATTCTGTGATTCCATCACTCCATGATTATGTTTGCCTGTGGAAGATTTACAGGAAAGGCTTTAGCATGCTCGTTCCATAGGGAACCACATGGTTGATTTGGCCAAAACAAAAGACAGCCTGAATTCTGAGTATTTGAACAATTCTACAAGCACTGTTTCCCATGTACCAGTGTGTGTTTGAATAATTCACAGCCACCTTGTGAAAATTCCATAAGCACTACTTCCTGAATTAAGTTCTATGTTAATAATTCATTCATCATTATTATTGATTACTGTGGCTTTGGAATGGCAATATTTAGGCTCATGTCTACTACTGCTAAGAAATTAATGCTATACATTATATAAATATATGTGTACAAAGCTCCTAATGATTCTGAAAGCATCTGCTATAAGCACACTGTTTTCCTTGGTAACCAGCAGTGTCCACCATGAATTTTGGTGCCAGCACAGCTGGGTCCTCCTATTTAAATGTAAGGTAGATTGATGAATGAGTTCAGCAGTAGACCAGCTATTCAACATCACAGAATAATTAGCAATATTATTTTTCTGGGAGTAGCAGCAAGTTGAAACACTGGGAAGTAGCTGATTTTAGATATGTTACATAAAATCTAGGCTTTGTAGGAGAAGAAACTGTGCCTGGACAAGCCAATCTTCTCCCAGTCAGTGGTTTTGAAACAGGTAAATTAGACATTGTCTAGGAAAACAGTGCAGATGAAACCAACACCTGCATTGCTTGGTTATATTCATGTTATACATATGCATGTGCTTTTTATTTCAACAGTGCACTGAATCTGCCTGGGAGAGCAGCATCCCTGTGTTCTGAGAAAGGCACATCCCAATCTGTTGTGTGCCTCTTGGCCATCTCTCTAATGTGAAACAGAACCACTACCACCCCATGAAGCTTTTGAAAATAATTAAGGTCTGACCAAAAGTGTTCAGTGGTTTTATATGAAATCCATTTGTTTCCTCTTCCTTTTTCTATGGAAAAATTCTGGCTCCCTGGTTTATAGAAAGGAAAATATGTTGAGAACAAGCGCTTTTCTTGGTGCTGCCTAATGATAACTATTTAATATCAAACTTTCCACTGAGACATAGCAAATTTTCAGCTCTTAATTCTTGCCACCAGAAAAGTGAAATATCCTGGAATAGTCTTTCAAGTCCACTTTGCGTGATTCAGTTTTAATTTTGCAATATTGAACAGAATACTACTGAAAAGAAACCCTAACTGTATCTTTTTAAAGGAGCTACCTGAATACATTATTTCTGGGTTTGCAAAGAAGAAAAAAATGTACACTTACAACATACTACTGCTTTATTTTGGATATTTTCTATGAAACATTAGGAAAGCTTTGCTTGTTTTGTAAGACATCCATGAGGTAGAACTCTAAACCTTGATTGTGGTCGTAATCAATGCCAACTTAATCCCCCATTAACATCAGTGTTTTTGGTTTTCTGTCCTTTATGTACATAAAAATACACCAACAGCCACTTATGAAGCTCAAATTTTTGGTAACCAACTCATTTAAAATCTGGAGGGAATAAAAAAATTTGCTACATGAAAGAATCCCTCAGAAAACCTCATATATAAGTCTTTAGAGATCAGAGTTCCTGTCAGTAATATCAATTAACTGATCTGTTTTTTTACTTTGTCTGTCATTGCTTTAGGCAAAGAAGCTACTACTATGAGGACACCATGCTTTAATGAGTCTAACTGAGGGAAAAGGTGTAACAATTGTGGAATTGGTGACAGAATTTGTGTCAGAGAAAGATGAAGAGTAAAATATGATTGTTGGAGTTGAAAATACCTTGCAATTTTATTAAGCATAAATATAAAATATCTCTCTAAGTTTAAGAATTTGGGAAAATTAAATGAAAGGTCCTTGAAACACTTGAAAGCAACAAGCCAGCATCCAGCCAAGAGAGGATTGTCATCTGGCACTACTGCTGCTCATTCCTCAAAACAGAAAGCATTCCTGATTTCACTGGGTCTGTTTTCCTAGCAGACAAAACAATTATTTTTGGATGGTAGGTTGTTAACCCAAGTCATCCCTGGCTGGCCAACAGCTAAGCTTTTCAGTCAGGAGACTGAGCATCCATCCCAAACTTAGCTCCTTCTGGCTAATGCAAGTGAATTTAGCATTGCACTGTGCTGGTATGTTGGGTATGATGAGCAGAAAGTGACACACGAGTTAGTGTGCTCTAAATAAGAGCCTTTTGTGAATGGTTCATTACATAAATGATCTTTCTATTTGATTAGGGGCTGGCAGAGCAGAGCTCATGTTTGAAAGATCAGGAACATTTTCACAGGTCACTGACTCTGTGTGTTTGCAAGTGAGCAAGTCCGGTGTAGTGTGTGTATCCAAGAGACAGAGGGGACACAGGGACAAAGGTAGTCCTGCTGGAGTTTGTCATGGTGTTTGAATGTGAACTCGTTTTTATGCAGACATTTTCAATTGTGTTATGTGTGCAGCTGTAAGAAATAATGATATGTGCAGCCTTCCCTTCGCTGTTACAGGCGAGCTGCGAGTGGGGTTCAGCCCTTCCTCTGAAAAAGGATCTGGCCCAATATGAACCCTGAATATTGCAACAAAACACCCACTGAAAGTAGAGAGAGAAGAGAGAATCTGTGCCAAGTAGGTATTCCAAGTACAGGAGGCTCATTTTGCAGAGCCTAATGAGGGCTGAGAAACCATGCTTCTGGGATCTGTCCAGATTCCATGAATAAGCCAGAGAGAGACTGATGAAAGCTAATAATAGTCTCAAATTCCTCACTTAGATTTGTGTTCATCGTAGACTTTGAGTCGTTAGGAGAGCAGCAGCCTCTGCTCTGCAGTAGTGTCCCAGCCTCAGCCATTGTTGCTGTTGGCCACCATGTGCCATTAAAAATGTTTTAGTTCTTTTTCAAAATGTGGCCCCTTAAAATACTTTCTCTCTGGCATTTTTTTATGAAGGCATGTTTGAAAAATCACTTTATGGAAAAGTTTTCCTTACTCTGAAAAGCCTTTCTGATGGACAGTTTGCTAAATTAGCCCCACTTAATTTATGGAAAGCAATTTGGAAAGAGCAGGATATTGGCATTGCATGGGCTAGCCGAGGTAAGGTACAAATGCGCCTGGGAGTCTGTCGCTTAGAACTAAAAGTCACAGTGACTATAGTTGATACATATCAGAGGTTTTATCAGAAAAGCCCTCTGTGAAGTCATAATTCTTATTCATGCCAGGTGAACCCCCATATTCCTCCAGGGAATTGAGGGTTGCTGTCACATGTCCTGGCCATTTGTTTCTGACAGTCTTTTGGCATATGCTTTAGCCTCATGGCATTGATCCTGCACAGCTTAAATGAATGGAGACCTTGTGGCTTGAAAGAGATGGAGGATGACTTCAAAGAGTCTGTAAGACGAACTACAAGGGTGTTAAGTCCTTGGCGACCAGTTTTGGTTCCCTTAGATTTTTCAAAATTACTTGGATACCTTGAAGAGCCCTCAATTCCCTGGCCCTTAATATCCCTATCACTCATTTCCTCTCACCTGAGCACAGAATAACAGGAATCAATTCTAAAAGTGCAAATACGCACAAATTGCAACACTGAAAATTAGTTTGCAAAAGACTTAGCTCTTGGAAGTAGATCAAGAGGGAGAAAGAAAATAGAAAGAAAAGTAACTGGGAAGAAAGACTGTAAGTAAGCAAGGTGTTCTAGCCTTGTGTTCTATCCTTGTGTTCTATCCAAGGTGTTCTGTAGGCATACATCATTTATGAATTTACCTACAGAACAGCTCTGTGTTGACCTGATAATGACTTCAGTTCAGGAGAAATCCATAAATGGTTTATGGCAAGTTAGTGCAAATTATTACTTTTGACTGCAAATTGTTTAAGTTTGGTGTGTGGAAAATGAGGCCAATGATAAGTGCAGTACATGATTTTTGTAAAGGGGTTTTCTTTCAAAAATTCCAACCAAGACATTTATTTACAGGAAAATAATAGCAATATTTGCAAAAGTTTTGACACTAAGGGACCACCTATTTACCATGTATAGCTCTCTTTTGTGATTATACAGGATGATAGCTTTCTCACCATTACCAAAAATAAAAAAATCAGGAAAGAAATATGTGAGTGCTGTCAGAGAGATAGCAGCACACCTCTTGCTCTAGGGTTTGTGGCAGTAATTCATACATATACTACCACTGGCATGACATTAGGATGTCATTAATTAACACTGCTCTCTCAGATTTTCACTTCTCTATTAAAAACTAATTCAAGATTATAAGAACACTTTTGGGCTCATCATTTGAAGTTTTGTATACTTATTAAGATTTTTTTTCCAAAGCTAAGCTTCCCAAAGCTTTTCTTGAAAGCCTGGGGGAGTGGGTTTCTTTTCCATTGCCTATCTTTATTCTTAAATTCTAATATTCTTGCTCTTTACCCTTTACCATCTTCATGCTTTTATTTCACTATCACCTATTCATTCCTTGGACTCCTATTGCCAGTATGCCCAAGCATGGACATGGCCATTCCTTGCAGGTCAGCTGGCATGCTCTGGGAGAACTCGGGGTTTGGGTAAGAGAGATGCAGAGGGTTTGACTGGGATTTACTGAGCCTGTGCAGAAGCTGCAGCCACAGGTCACAGTTTTAGGGCAGGCAGGAAAACAGAAAGAAGCTGGGAAGAGTTAATTTCTATTTCATCCATAAATATCAGAAAATTAATGTGGGTGCCCCGTGGTTTGGGTGGAGCTGAGGTCATGTTTCCTCACCTTTCTTGCCACTCCTGTCTGTTCTGTGCTTCTTAAACCTGTCTGACAGTCGTCTTCCCCAGCTGTTTTCTCAAATTGGGAAACATTATTTGCCAACAAACACCCTGTTGTTCGTCTTCCTGCAATCTCCTTATCAGTGGAAGTGAACATTTTGTTGGGATAGAGGGCCATTAGTCACAAAGATCTACTTTTGAAAAACAGGAGGCTGTACCTGGTGTTGCGCAGCTGAACTGACGTAAATGGCACAGCTCCATTTTCAGAATGAGAACTTGAGCAACACTGAGTGAAGCAATGCTTAATCCATTGAAATGCTTAGGCCTATCTCTTTGTAATGCACTTTAACACACTGGAAGGAGGCCTTATCCATGTAATCTGCCATTGGTTCTGCAGGACACAGCGCAGATTCTTCTGGCACCTTCTCAGAGAAACCACTCCTGTAGCTCCTCCACTGCCAGAAGCTTGCCGTGCAACGCAATGCACCATGGCATCCATGGGCCACCATCAGCTCTCATTTTAAAATAACCTATTTCCCCCTGTTTCAGGCCTGCAGAGCAGATATTAGATGCAGTTTAATTAGATTTAATTTTAACTGAAAATCACTGGAATGGAAGAAGGGGAACTACCTTTCTTTTTTTCTTTTCTTTTCGGCTCCAGTTCAATTAGCATAGAAGTGCTTTGAGAAGAAAGGAAAGAAATAGCACAAGAAATGTGTTTGTGGCTTTCTTACCCAAGCTATCCATAAAATTCTGAGGGTCACAGCTGACTTGGAGTTACAAAAATGGCCATAGTTCAGTCCTGGTACTGCCTTAGAGCAAGTCATGTGGCAAGGATTTAATTTCCTCTTGACCTCTGATGATCTCTCTTTGCATCCAGCTGTTTGCTAGGACTTCACATGCAGAACCACATTTGGTAATGGAGTTACATAGATTTTCTCATAAAAAAGATGAAGGATGCATTGCAGTGTAAATCTGACAGAGAGTTTGACTTTTAAGTGGTGGGTAGCAAGTGAACATCTTGGGATGTACTTTTACATGCACTCTCCTCCTCGTGGAAGGAATATTTCTACAGAATCTGCAGTCTTCTGTGTTCAGGTAACCCTACAATTTAGACCATTTTAATTAATAAGTTTGGCCATACCTCCAGGCTGCATAAAGAATTGATTCCTACCCGGAGGAGGGAAACTTTGATGGCTATAGCTATTTTTAGATTGTTTCAATAGAAAACTTTGCTGTCTCTCATTTAATAGATTCACATTGAATTTACTTCCTGCCCTTTAATGATGACCTACTCACTTCCCTGGACTTATTATTTCAGAAGCTTTCATTTAAGAAATTCTTTCTGTAAATTAATTAATCAGTAGTGCAGATTTATTCTTCAGCATGTCCATATTTGATATATACAGTATTTAAGTTTGTATTCACTTAGCAAAGCATTTACTCCATTATCATCTAATAATTTCCAGTCCAAATACAGAATCTAAAGATTAATGTACTATAAATTTCTCCTTGCAGAAGTTTTATTGCTGTGTTAGTTATTAAGTTAAGTTTGCACTGATGTTCCAAAATAGGCAAGATAGATAAGAGATTTGTTTATGTTTTAAATTGAGTCTTTTACACTCAATTCAGACTGAAAGGCTAAAGATTATGGCACACACACTATCTTCACAACTGGTCAAATGTTGCCAATCAAATTTGAAAAAATCAGGAAGAGTTTTGACATGGTTTTATGAATGCAATGCTTTTCTTTTTTCTTTCATTTGCTGGGAAAATGGCAGTTTGTTGGTTTTTTTTAAAGGCCACTAAATGCATGATTTGGAAAAAGTGGAAAAAAATTTGTATCTCTCTTCCACTTTTTTTATTTCCTCAGAAGAAAATGTTGTCTCACACTTCCAATTCTTTTTCTGTTCAAAGTTCCCTAAACTCCTTCACATCAAGGAGACTAAGCAAAAAAATAAATAGCTAAGGCAACCCTTAGCTCCTAGAGAAGCTTGACCATCTCCATATGGAGCTGGTCAGTGGCTCAAAATGGAACATAAATACTTAACAGCAGCTTAAGACAGGGCACAAGGGTATTTTAGGATTCACAAGGTCATAACTTCATTGTAACTGAAAAATCCATAGGATCATGATTTTCCCTATGAGGCAGAATGTTCTTAACTGAGAGTCCCACTGGTATCTGTTCCATTTAAGTAGTGTGATATGTTTGTTGTATTTTGAGAAGAAAGTTGCTGGAATCTCAGTCTGATCTGCATGGAAGGCTCAGAGATTTTAGAGAAGAAATTATTTTCTGTATTATTTCTGTATTATTTTCTCTTGATATCCAAAATTTCTTTCCAGTTTCAGGAATATGATCTAAGACTGTAAGAAGAAATGGGTCATATATTAATCTCTATATATCATATTTGCTCACTGTATATGATACACATTATATGATGTGATACCTTGTTATCTGTTAGACAAAAGCCACGTTGCGTATATCAGATTTAAGAACATATCTGTAGCTCCAAAGGTTATGTGCTTACATCTATTTGCTTATACAGACACTGTATGGATAATCCTGATAAGTATTTTGCTTGGTTGCACTTCTCTTTTCCTTTCTGTACATTCTCTAATCTTAGACAAGTTACTGCTCTGTATCACTAATCCCTATTAAGAGCAAGACAAAACAACAGCAACAAGAAAGTCCTAAGCAAATCTTTTTAAGCACATTGGTTTTCATTGTCCCAGCTAAATTTCTAGTCCTTTAAAGTACAGCTTAAGCACGAGCATGTTGGGTTAGTCGAGAAGAGAAAATTTACATTCTCTGTTTCACTTCCTGAATGTCATTCCCATCACTTTTTTCATCAGTTATTAAAATGCACAAGGCCACTGCTGCCAGCCCACTTATCCCCTGCCACATTGAATCAGCATACCCACACAGAGTACTTCCTCTGCTCTTGGAGCTGTCACAGATGGACTGGAAGATCTGCTTGCTGGTGATTCAGTGCAGCGAGGGACACATGCTCCAATGACAGCGGTGCTGCGCAATTAACATCGGCTAAAAGAGCAAAAAGGAAATTTTGGAGCAGAGTGAAAAGCTGCAGAACCCTTAGCTGTAACTCACTCAGGGCTTTCCAATTCTCTTTGCAATAAGGCAATAAGGCAAGTTAATAAAGCACTGAATATTTTGGTAAGGCAAACTATTGGGCTATTTTCATATAGACCTATGAAATATCAATGGACTAAGACTGACTTCCATATGAAAAATGTTCTTAGAGAGAATTTTTGGAACCCAAATGATGAATTGCCTTGGATTTGCCATTCTTTAGTAAAGATTTACAAAACACAACCTCAGTTTTCTTGATCATTTTAATACCTTAAAAAAGAAAAATGTTCCCAGGGGATCTCTACTGAGAAGGAGGTTTTACTGTGAGTGTTTTAAATCTGCCACACTAATGCCACACTAATCAATAGTTATGACTGATTGCTACAACTAATCCATAAGATATGGGACTGAAGCATGCAGAGTTTTTCAAAACTTTGTTCTGTGTCTCCCAGGAGGGGAGCAGCCCTCCCACTTGGATACGATGGGCTTATTCCAACCTGTGCTCAGTACTGTGTCTCCATAATTCCGTCTGGGCATGAAAACCACCCTGCTATCTGATGTGTGACACTGCCTCTCCTCCTCAGCCCCGCAACACCACTTCAACAGCCATGTGCTTGCCTGGTAAAATAAATAGCTCTAATGATCTCCCCAGAAGCCCCTGCAGACTCTGGAACTCTTCTCCATTTTCAAGGTCACAACTCTGCTTGAGGTTGATAAATTCATGAATTAATAATACTAAGCACTTTTCATCCAGGAGTGTCAAAGGTGAGAAACCATTGTTAGTCCCATTTTTATCAAGGAGGAAATTGAGCTGTAGAAGTGACATGTACAAAATAACTTTGGAAGCCAATGGTAGATCCAGGAAAACATAATTCTGTGCACTCAGCTTGCATTGTAGCCATTGCCCCACACTGCTTCGTGGTGCCTTTTGTGCAATTGCACAGTCTTATTAAAGTTGAGATTTAAGTTCCACAAGAGCCAGGAAATTAAACTCTGCCACACAGTGTGCTCATTGTACATTTTTATTGGACATGGCCTATACATTACCTATTGATCATCCTTCTCACAAAGGACAGTTTTCAGAGAACCTTATACTAGTAAGTGATGCATGTTTCTTTGTTTGCTCTGTGTTATTTGTGTAATATTGTAACTGCAAGCAAAACAACATACACTTATTCTAATTTTCAGGACTGTACTAATCAGGGCCACTCTATTACTTTGCCTTTTTAAAAATTACTTTGCCAAATGCTTAGAATACAAATAAATGTCATAAACACTTTTCTGGGATAATCCAAAAAGCGATTCAGACACTTTGGAGCTCTCACGGAACATGAGAAAAGTAATGAGAAGTATCCAGGGTGAAGACCATCTGCTTCTAGAAGAGGTCTCTTGTTATGCTTAGTTTTGACATTCTATGAAAAAATATTCAGTAAGGATGTTCTGTCTGTTCCCACTAGGCCATTTCCCAAAAGGATCTCTTGACTGTCTCTTATAATTCTTGTTTCACTCACAAAACACTTCCTTGAAATGAGTACTTCTAACAAGCACCTGTATTCATATAAGCACTCCAGAAAATCCTCTAGATCGTTAAGAGGAGATGCTGAAGAAACACTCAGAACCATCAGAGTAAAGCTTTTATCTGCCAGAAAATTCTGGGAGAGTTCTTCTTGGGAAACACTGAATGCTCTGTCAGGCATGTCAGCAACTATTTAGCCATTTAACAGGTAAAATAGCTTCAGGCAGAGTCCTGTGCAGAATATACAGGTAGTCCATTAACCTGGGGGCTGAGACAGGCAGGCTGGTTATTTGACAGGCTCTGGACTGGTCAGTTTCATTGTTAAAATCCTGAAATTGCTTCTAGAAACAAACTGGAATGTTGTCTTGCATTTATAAAAACTGGTTTAAGCTTAAATTTAACACTGCTTTTTAAAACAGCTTCTTTCTGCAAAAGGCAGTCATTACATAATACATGTTACAATAGGAGTGGTCCTACCTATACTGGTTTTATTGCCATGGTTTTTTTCCCTAATCTTGAGCCTTTTTTATTGCCTTCAGCAATATTTTCACTGAAATGCTTCTGTGTTGTCTCTGCTGCCTTGGACTGTGCCATCTGTATATTTGTTTTGAAAGAGAACTTAGAAGAAGGGAAGTCTAAGGAACACACTGAAATGGCAATATAGTGGCTGGAGAGTGGTGGCAGAAATGTAGCCTACAGGAATGAAAGGTGCTGTTTACCTGACAGCTTCTCCACAGTACCAGAGCACTCAGATCCTGAGTTTTAGACACTCTGACCCTGTCTGTAGAAGAACTAGGTCAGCTTTGATTTTGCAGAAGTATTTTCAGTCCATACCACCAGTCAGTCCCAGGAGGACAGGCCTTGTTTTCTGCTTAGGGTGGCACTTTCTGCCCTTTGTGTTTACTTGATTTGACATTTAGAATTTCTACCACTCTGCACATTTAAATCACAATTATTCCTGCATAGAAATACTTACTTTTCTACTAACAATTTCTTTTTTTCCTCTTTCTGCTTCTAAGGGCAGATGATTCTAATTTCCTGTTAAAGATTCCAAATAATATAGTTTAATAATGTGGCAATTTCCCACGTTGACAAACAGAACAACTACCACTAGAGGGCTTGAATAAGGACCCAAATCTTACCTCTGTTACACCCTTTACAATCTGGGGTAATTGAAGGCAAATTGTAGTTGCCCATTTTCCTTTAAATTTGAAAGACAGGATGACAGCTTTTTTTTTTTTCTTAATTAAATCAAAGTTCAGCTTAATAAATCATGTAGGTGATTTGCTTCTTTAAAGTTCTGTTAAAAAGGAGACAAATTTTCTGAGATAGCACTTGGAAAATGAAAGCTTCTCTTAAGTGTGAAGACCAATGATTACTCTTTAAAGTCAGTTTGCAGCCTGGTCCTTTAAATGCCTTTAGGGTGACTGCGTTTAGGGACAGAAACTCTCGTGTGGCACCTGGCAGTGCTGAGCCGAGGGCACCCAGGGCCCAGGTGCTCCTGTGCACCAGACTTCACCATGGCTCAAACACTAATCCAGAGCAACAAAACTTCTCCAGGGTCTAATGACTAAAATTCATTTAATAACACTTAGCACTTACCACTTTGGGTATATCTTCAAAGAGCTGAACTAATAGCAGCTAATTTAATCTTCAAACAAGCTGAGTGAGGAGCATTATCATCGTTCTTGAACTGGGGGCAGAGCAAAAGAACGGCGCTGCAGAGAAACACAAACCAACGCCTCCACCCAGCTGCTTTGTGCCTCACTAAGAGCAAAGGGATTGAGTGGATTTAATCCTGATAGGTGTTTTAGGGTGGCTGCTGACTCTTCCCAAATAATAAATAGCTAGTATTTTAAAATCTAAGGGTAAAACCAAGGTTACAAGAGGGAGGGGGGAGAGGCAGGGAAACGAGAAAAAAAAGGAAAAGGTATATTTTTATTCCCTTTTATAGGAGTTGTATAAACTGTAAAGGAGGAGAGACATTTCTGTTCCTTCTCCCTAGAGCTGTGGTTCTCAAGGGCCCCATTTAACCCCATCTACATTATTTTAAAAGGGAACAAAGCATGTTATGCTGGGCACCTTCAGCAGCCTGTTCCACCAGGGGATTCCTTCCACGGGAATACCCTGAGGTGGCTTAGGTAGGCAAAACATAGTACTGTCAAATGGGAAAAGTGCCAGAAACAGAGAAGAGATATGGGAGTAAACAGGGACATAGGAGGGCAATGTTTAACCTATGAAAGAACAATGTAGCTGCTTCTAAATGAAAGATGAACCCTGGCTCCAGGCTTTTTTGATTTAATGAACCTATTGACAGGTCTTCAGGTAAAACTATCAAATATCTCGACATCTAGGTTCACAGAAAGAGGATCTTGATTACTTTCTATAGTTTTTGTTCAGCCTTCTCTAAAATCTGCAATAGGTATGAATTAACAAGCCGAAGCAAAAATAGCAAACTCAAGGCTTATGCTCAGGTGCTCAGGTTTAAGTACACATCGAGCAGCATCATCTTCAGAAAGTGACTTAATGAATAATTGGTTTTCTACCATTGCAAATCCAAAACCAAGCATGGACACACAGGCTTTAAGTAGCTGTGTGTATGTATATATATATATATGCATAAAATTAACACTAGTTTTAAGCAAACAAACCAGTTTTAAATCAATAACACCTGGTTTTTCACAAACACACCTCTACATATTAATATGTTTAAGTGTGAATTTCTGCAGGAATTGCAAAAATGCTTAGGTCAAGTGTGATGTTTTGTTTAAGGATTCTAGTATTTTTAGGTATACTTTTTAGCAAAACTTGAGGGAATTTGAAAGAAAATATATGTTCAATTAGAGAATTAGAACTTCTGACTATAGGAATGGGAAAAAAGTTTGGGTTTTTTTTAGTAGCTTTATTATTATTATTCAAATATTGGGGTGGGGTTTTTTCAATGAGTACCTTATTGCCTAGATTTTTACACAGAAGAGAGCAACTATATTTCTTTACAATGCTGGGCAATTTGCCGTGTTGTTCATACTCCAACACCTTGGCTCGGATCCCCAGTCCTCCCTGGCAATGACTGGTCCAGTGGAGCAGCAGTTGCTCCTGTCAGCCAAGTCAGTATTTCTGCAACGTGTGTTGGCTGTTTCCTCTGTGCACCTCCTGCCACTGCTTCCTCGCACTTCAGAGCTTCAGGAGATCCTGGGTGGTTAAGGGATTCCACAGCTTAGGGCACATGATAGTGAAAAACACAAATCTCCTTCCTCTCTTCCTCTTGCATATCTCTTTTATGATGATTCCACTGCATGAACACTCCCTGCAATGCTCAAAATGCTGCACACCGCTGTAGCAGTATATTTTTCTGTAAGTTGGCTCATTTTCCTGGCCTTGCTCTTGTCATGGCTCCAACTCAGGTGAAAATGAAAAACGATGTAATACAACATTAGCCGTTGCTTTGGAAGAGAGGTACAGGGCAGAAATTCTGGATGCCTTAGGCAGGGAAGCAGTAATAGGTTACCTGCCTAAGGCATTCACTCAAAGAGCAGTGATAGTCCCTTCTATGTCTGCAACAAAAAAATCTGGGCAGAGGAAGAGGTGTAATGTGATCACAGAGCGCTCAGAAACGTATTCATTGCTCTGCTTTGTCTTTGTAAATCTTTCCAATGTTCAGCAGGACAGCTGTGCTGTAGCTGCTAGCTATTAGGGCTGCACACTGCTTTTCAGATTTACAGCTGTGTGCTTGTCATTTCCAGATGCAGTTTTACTAAGACAGTCACTCAGGAAACGTTGTGAGAAGCAGCAGGTTTCCAGTAAAACATGCCCATAAACACCACGGTTGCTGGCAAAATAAGACTTACACCCAGATGCTTTAGGAGAAAAACAGTCTATTCTTTGTTCACTTTTACCCTGAGGGTTCAGCTTAGCTCCATAAATATGTACAATGGAGCAGTGGACAGACACGCAATTCCCCATCTCAGATGCTTCTGCTATTTCTGTTGCATGGATCTGTACAAGGATTCTATCTGAGGCAAATAAATCACAAAGCTGTTTCAATCAAAACTCAAATCGTAGGCTATGTGGTTATTTTTGTTTTCAGCTCAGCTGTGGCTAGTTGAAAACTGGACTTCAGCTGAGAAATTCAAGAATCCGGAGAGTGAAAGGCACGAAACTCCTGCTGTTTCTGAGTTATCCCAACAATACCCATTCCCAGTTCCATCAGATTCTGGAAACAGAAGAGTGTAGCACAAAAATTGCAAAGATTCGATTGGCACCTGACAAAGGATGAGCAAGGTGGGGACCATGGGCTGCTCAGGCACTGCTGTCTTACTGCTGTTGGATGAAAGCACTAACCAGAATCGGGGAGTTTTTGTACGCTGCGTTTTGCAAATTAAGATTATAACAGTGACTGGTAACAATAGATCACAAGACAGATTTTTCTCATTTGTTTGCCTTTTCTTCTTAAGTGAAAGAGCTTCCTCAATCAGTTCCCACTTAGGTAGCAAGCAGCATCACATGGAAGATAGGAACTGTATGTATCTGTTGATATTTGCCCCCTGGTAATGAGGGGAAGGGTTTGAAGTCTGCTTCAGTTCAGATGGGAACCAGGCGCCCACCAAGCTGCCCTATCATTCCCCTCAGCTGGACAGGGGAGAGAAAATATAACAAAATTCTCCTGGACTTAGATAAAGACTGGGAGAGATCCCTCACCAGTTACCAACATGGGCAAAACAGACTCAACTCGGGGAAAAATTAATTGAATTAATTACCAACCAAATCACTGTAGGATAATAGAAAAAAAACCCAAATCTTGTAATACCTTCCCCCTACCCTCCTTCCTTCCCAGCTTAACTTCCCATTTTTATTGCCTCCCCCCTGGCACTGATGAAAGGGGATGGGAGTGGAGGTTTTGGTCAGTTTATCACACATTGTTTCTTCCACTGCTTCCTCCTCAGGGACAGGACTCCTCACACTCTTCCACTGCTCCAGTGTGGGGTCTCTCCTATGGGAGAGAGTTATTCATGAACTTCTCCAACAAAAGTCCATTCCAGAGGCTGCAATTCCTCATGAACTGCTTCAATGTAGGTCCCTTCCATGGGATACAGTCCTTTAGGAACAGACTGCTCCACTGCAGGTCCCCCACAGGATCACAAGTCCTGCCAGCAAAACTGATCCTGAATGGCCACCCCATGGGGTCACAGCCTATTAGGGCATGCCCCCTGCTCCAGTGTGGGTCCTCCATGGCTGCAGGGGGATCTCTGCTCCCCATGGACCTCCATGGGCTGCAGGGCACAGTGGCCTCACCCTGGGCTGCACCACTGGCTGCCAGGGAATCCCAGCTCCACTACCTGGACAGCTCCTGCCCCTCCTTCTGCACTGACCTGGGGGCCTGCAGGACTTCAGCTCTCCTACATCCTCACTCCTCTCCTCAGGTGCAGCTGTGCAGGTTGTTTCCCCTTCCTTAATACATTATCCCAGAGATGCTGCCACTGTTGCTGAAGGCTCAGCCTTGGCCAGCAGTGGATCTGTCTTGTGTTCTTTTGGACACAGGGGAAGCTTCTGGCTCCTCCTCAGAGGAGTCACCCCTGTGCTTCCCCCACTCCCCAAACCTTGCCATGCAAACCCAATATGATGGCGTAGCAGAAACAGAGCACTTTATCTTTCTCTCTCATCTCTCTGATGGAGCAGGGTATTTATTTTTCTGGCAAGTGTGTTTTCTTTTTAGCCTGGGTACCCCCTCTGTAGCATAGAAATCATTTCCTTATAGCTGTTTTTACAGTGCAGGGTAAAAGTTGATGTATTCATTACCAAGGCTCCTCAGGCGTGTTTTTGTGCAATTTACAGAGATGTACTGAATGAAAGACATCTACTGCCAGCTTGTCAGCCCGAGCACGGGACTGTACAGTCCTGCTCAGCAAGTGTGTTGTCTCGTGACTCCTGCCTGCTCTCCAGTGGTTTTGGAAAAAAGCAGAGGGGACTTGAGAACCAAAACAACAATGACAAATTGAAATGTAGAAGCGATACTTCAGAGCATGTCCTGCCCCTGCACATGCAGGGCACGGTGATCTCTACCCCTCAAGGTCCTCGCTCAGTTTGTAGAATGTTCATTTCAGAAGACACACAAGGCAGAGAAACAGCTCCTTCTCTTTGCTGTGCAGCTAATTAAAATGTAGGAGATAGTAATAGCAACATATCAATAATTCTGTAATGTACAAATTTTGCACCTACTACATGTTGACCAGAACTGATCCCTCTTGTAGGAGAGAAAAATGTATTACTCTGAGGATTACAACAAAAAACTGTTGACATAAACTGCTTAGAATTGTGAGCTGGGAAAGTTATTCCCAGCCACTGTCAGATTCTTTTCCTAAAGGATGATGAACTTCATCACAAATGGAAATCTCTATTGCTTTAGTAGCTTCATTTGTGATCTGGCTTCTTTCACTCTTTCTGCATGGAAATGCTCCCCCTATGAATGTTTTTACTTCTTCCCCACTTTATTTTTTCAGGTGTGCCTTGAGATTGGCAAGCCAGTGCATAAAATACCAAACTCTGGAAATTCCAAAATAGGATTTTTTGCAGTCTATAACAGAAAAATATTTATTTATACATTTTAACAAAAAAAATTGCAGAGTTTTAAGATTGTCTTTCTCATTTCTTTCTTTATGCATCTTTCCAATTTTTTTTGCCACTGGGCACTGAATTTCAGACTAGTAAGGCTTCATTGCATTTCCATCTCAATTTTAGATTTCAATTTTACTTTTTATTCCCCTTTTTTTCTTTTGTTTTCTTATAAGTAAATTTAAGTCCAAAGCTGTGAATTCTTCAGAATATTTATTTATTTTCTGAAGTAGTCATTCCTTTATACAGCTTCAACAGTGATAGATCAAGAGATTTCAGTCTAGTCTCACACTGGTTTTTGTCAAGTCTCTTCTCCCATTACTGTCCAGCGAGTATCCCAGCAAAAGCATCCCTTGACCTGATCACACTTCTCACCTTTTGTACCAGCTCCACATTTTCTCTGAGGTGTTGTGGTCTAGCACAACTTTGGCCATCCTTTGGAGCTCCTCCCCAGCTGGCCACAGGAGCAGTTGTGAGCTGGTCTCTGCGTGTTCCTGTGTGTTAATGCAGCTCCAGTCTCTCTCAGTTTTGCTGACCTGCCTTATACAGCTCCAGTGCAAGCAAACCACATCCTGAGACACATACAGTGGAGAAAAAGGTAAAGAAATGGATTTAATTGAAAAAGGTAATTAATGCAAACAAGAAGAAGAATTGCAAGAATTGCCTGCTTGTAGTTCTGAGTGAGAGGTTTCATTCTATCACAGAGAGTGCGTCCAGGTCAAAGTTAAAAATAGTAAGATAAATGTTTACTTTGAGTGAGTGTGAAGAGCAAGGACAAGGTATTAGTGAAGATTCTCTGGAACTGCCTTTCAAGGCAGATCCAGTTCTGAACTCCTGTATATCCTGTAGAGTTAGATGATACAGGGTCAACGGGATGTCTTTCGAATCATTAATTGAGGTATATGCTCAAAGTTGATTAGGCAGTTAAAGCTCAGTGAGAGAAAGGTGATTCTTTGCCTCTTGTTTGCTGTTTTCAGGGATTACATTGATTGCATCATGCAGGCAGGGAAGGGTGAAGCACAGTGGTTAGGTCACCTTAATGAGGGCAAATAAAATGTGTTTCTTCCAAAGAGGTGGAGAACCTTTTTAATTAGACATTTGTGGAACACTATTATTTTTTTATACATTATTTTTATGGTGGTTGTTTTCCCAGGAATCTCCATTTAACAGAGGGATGTTTTATGTGGTGTGTTCTGGTTTCATGCATGGAGGTAGATGTTTTTATTTTTTTATTTTTCTTCTCAGGAGCAAGAAGCATATATAACATATATAGTATTTATACCTTCTCTTTTAGTCACACCATTTCTGTGACTCAAAAATAACAGAAATAGCAGCTTTTCAGATACACCATTTCCCACAAAGTACATGAAACATGACTTCTGGAGGGATCTGTTTGGTTGTGCTTTGTAATTTCATATGTCTGCACTCTGCAGTAAAAAGGTCGATAAAAATTCCTTTGTCATTGTTTTAATAGATAAACCTTTCTCATAGAAGAATGTCTAAAACAAAAAAGTCTCCAAGTGGCAGCCTACTGTCTCCATGTATCCACTGTATTTTGAAAGTAAATTAGAAAATCTGGGAATTTTGTAAAGGTTTTGAAAATTTTTTGCATCCTTGAAATAATCTAGAATAGAGTTGGAAAAAAGCCTGAAGGGGTTGAAACCTGAAGACCAAATGCTTGATCACTATAGACACCTGTCCATCTTCTGGAAGGAGCAACTTCCCAAAGAGTCTCCTTGAGGGATGTATGGGGATGTTTGAAAAGAGATGAATAAGAAACAAAACAAGCAAACAGGCAACTACCTCTGCATTTGATGATTTAACAAGAACAAATTTGTGTGTTTTATCAGGACTTCATGTTCAGATGCTATGAGGACGTCTGGAGGAGATGGAGTTTCCATTCCAGCTTCTGGAGCAAGATTTCTAAACCTTTTCTTTCAAAGCAGAACTGCCATGGAGGAGCTAATGCCCTTATTTAATATAATAACGCTGTGATTAATATATCCTGTCAGTGTGTGGGAAATCTGAATTCAATTTCCTCGTCTGCCTGAGGGACTTGCACTCCAGACCACACAAAGTGACCTGATCAGCAAGCTACGCTATTCTGTGGCTGAAGACGTCTCTCTCCATACTTTCTAAGTCACCCAAGCAACGTGCTAAGCCAAGTCTGAAGGAGGCTGATTGCTCAGATATCTGGTAGTTGGTGCTCAGAAAACACAGGGCCTTGAACACAGCTTCTCCTGTTCTGAGCAGTGCCTCTATAAGGAGCTGGAGAGCCAAGCTGCCTCTTCCAGCCCTGAGCTTATGGACTGGGAGGCAGTGGGCAGTGGGCTGAGAATTTGTGTCTGGGCTCTGCAGATCCAACATATAAGTGTGCTCCTAGTCAGTAATCCCACACAAGTGTGTCAGGCTTCTCCCTGCTCTCTGAAAATGTCCAGAAGCTTTAGGGAGCAGGACATCCCAACAATCCAAAAGAATGAGGCAGCCATGGGTTGCAGATTTGGTGTGGGCAAAGAAATCTGCCCAGAGTTTTTTGTAGGTTCAAGGTAAGAACCTCTCTCAGCTGAAGGAAAGGCTGAAATTTCTTGATCAGGTTAGTGAGTTTGGAGGGCAATACCATGCTTGGCTGATTGCATTGGGTATGGTTGCTTACGATTCCAACTTGCAGTTATAACTGTTACATTTTATTGACCCCTTATTTATTTTCATTCCCAGTGCCACTACAGCTCTGAAACCAATTGTGGACGTGTGTAGGTCAAGGGTAAGGAGAATTAAGGGTCATCTTAAGTTTATACAGTGGTGCTTTTTCATTTTCTATAAAACTAACTACATTTAGGCTCCCTGTCGGGTAAGCCTTTTTTCCCTTGTCTGTTATTTTCAAAGAAGAGAGTGCATATGACAGTCTGAGAATAGCACCAGCCTGAACACAGATGGTAGGGATTACACCACACTGAGCCTTGACCTTCAAAAGCTCTCCGTTCCTTTTCAAGGTTTCTCTTCTTTGACAGGTGTACTGGCTTTTGTCAATTTCTTTCATTAATGCATTTTTTTCATTATGATCAATTACCTGTGGTTTAGATCGTGTCTCAAAATTACAGCAAAACAGGCTCCAAACTGAAAAGTTGAAATTGTTTTCCATACTTTCCCCCTTTCTGTTGCCCCAAAGTACTCTGAAGTCCTCAAAGATTTAACTCATAATAGAGAAATATCACCCACTTTCTTCTCATTTCCATTAAGCACTCGATCTCTGAGATTCTGGCTCGAGCACAAGGCTAAACCTCACAGATCAGGTTTGCATGGGACTGTATTTAAAAGATACTATTTTCTGAGATATTGAAAATTACTTAAAAAGTAAATATGGGAACAGAAGTTAAGCATAGACTTTATAATGTGGAAGGAAACTTTTCACAGGCCAGATAGAGCCACTCCTCTAATGTATTGGTACCAGAGTTTAAATATCAAATGGAAGTCAGCTATTTCAGGCCAAGGTAATTGAAGTGAATGGTATGCCCTGGTAGAGATGAAACAGGATTCAGCCTTTTCTTTCTCAGAGATACTGGCAAGCAGGTCATAAATCCAAATGCTTATTGCCAGCCTCATGCCTCGAACAGCCAGAGCTATGGTTGTCTGCAGGACTGGGCTGCTGATATAAGAATAGATCCTCTTGGGAGTTTGGTTTTCCTCTGCTGTTTTGAGACTAGCTGAAAATGCCATAAATGGTTCTCCTTAACACCACAGAGTGATGTCTCTGACTGCAAGAATGATGGGAATCAATGACCAGTCAGTAGGAGAGTGCAAGGTTCTCCCACTGTTCAACATCTCACCAAAAATGCTGCTGGAATTTATTTCTGACGGATGTTCAAATTTCTCCGATAACAATCTATTTGTTCCAAACCTGAAGCTATCTTTTCAGGATGTAGATAATGAGGAATTAGATCCTACCTGCCAGTTGACAACATTAAAGCAAAATGAGGCTCTCCATCCCCTCAGGTCCCTGACGTGGCCTCCTGGCTCTCTGCAGCTGGAACGAGGGGCAGAAAGGCGGGGCTGGGTTTGACCTGCCTGTGCATTTTGCCCTTTATTCACTCAAGAGAGCATCAGAGATGCAAAAAGACTGCACATGGTTTAGCCCGGCTCCTCTTGCCCAAATGACTGCCAGTGGATGGGTTCTCAAGGGCAAGAGAGATGAAGGGAAGAAGGATTGAATTGTTTTTCTGGCTCAGTGCCTCCTTTCACACAGTGCTGAAACTGGAGGAACGATCTAGTCCCAAACCAAACCTTAAAAGGTGCTAACATACAGGACAGCCAGGGGGATAGAAACTCCTCATGGTACACAAGGGAGATAAACAATTAATGCTCATTAATGTTAATAAGAGCTAGTGTGTGAATCCTCTGTTTCCTGGACCAAGTAAAAGAAAGTCTAAAACCGTAATAAATCTGTCTCAAATTTAGTAATACTTATTCCAACTACAGTATAATCACTAGAATAACATTGTGGTGCTGTAAAACATGTTGAAATATAGTGTTATATCATCACTGCTATTTGTTACTATAATTTTATCCAATAAATTATGGTGAAATCCATGGCTTGGGATTAAAACGACAGATTTAATATGGCATTTTTAGTCTGCATAATGTTCGTGGTTCAGGACAATAAGAGTTTTGATCTAAAGTAAATAGGTGATAAAAAAAAAGCCACATGAGATTGGCTTTCATTTTAAAACTTCATTAAAAAGGGATTTGTCATTATCACTCAATATGAGAGGGAAAAAAATCAAAATCTGAAATGCTCCATAAATTGACTCAATTTTTACCATGACTTCTAATTTGAAAGTTACTTAACAAACAAATGGTACTAATTTCCTGTAAAAATCTCAATCACATTCAGAATGAGCTATTCACTTTGAAAGCCACGAGCTACCTAAAAGCTAAAGACAATTACAGACTAGAGGTTCTTTTTTGTTTCAACACTGAAATGAAAATGATTTTCAGCCTCCCCAGATTCCAGTAAATGTAACTTAGATCTCTCATGAATACTCTGCAGTGAATAATGGAGGAACTAAGCCAAATATGTGCAGGATTCTTGAGTTTTTTGGTTGGTTGGTAGATTTTTTGTAGGGTTTTTTTTTTTGACAAACAATGTGAGAGTAGGAACATATAATACATTCCAGAAACTGAGGTATCTAGAAATAATTTGCTCAAGTGGAATCTTCATAAAATTGAAAAGAGTACCTACACTCTGTCTTTTCTGCAGGTTGAGCAGATGGTTCAGCAGTATCAATAAGTATTTTTTTTAAACAAAAAGGTTTTGGAAAAGAGGGGATTACATTAATTTCTTCTATGTATAACACTGCTTTTAAAAGGTGCTGGAAAATTCTACACATTAAAACCCTGGAAATAATTTCATCACTGAAGTGATGCGTCTGCGGCTGCACAAACCCGAATTTGCATCCTTCCTTTACATGACAATGGCTCGTGAAAGTCAGCCTTTATTTGTATGAGGTGCTGGCAGGAAAACCTGACCAGTGGCTGCCCAGGTTAGAGAATACAACAGAATGCTCTGAGGAATGGTCTGGGAACAGCAAGTGAAGGTTCCTGACACGGACTCTGAGTGTTTATGGGTCATTGTTCCATTCCTCAGCAGAATAGCACTCTAGCAAGAAATTGCAGTAATGCAATGATACAAATGACAGTAGTTCCTTAATAATCATTTAGGGTATATCTTCACACTTTTTATCAGTGAATTCTCATAACACTAGTCCTATTATAGGTGGTAAACAATTACCTGAGATAGCTAATCTTTCTGTTGTGGGCTTGTGCTTATGAAATTATCTGATTGTTAATGATATTCTGTGGAACAAAACCCCATAGTACATTAAAAAAACAATTAAAAAGAACAAAAGCTTTGTTTAAATGATGTTAAATCACTTATCAGAAATATTATTCACTGCTGAAAGTGTACCTAATTTGAAAATGTGTTTCACAAACTGCCCCACTCTGAAAAAGTTCATGAAATATTTTCTGCAAATTATATTTCCTTCATGATATATACA
The DNA here is from genome assembly GCA_013400175.1 of Phainopepla nitens. Lineage (NCBI taxonomy): Eukaryota > Metazoa > Chordata > Aves > Passeriformes > Bombycillidae > Phainopepla > Phainopepla nitens. The sequence goes on along the minus strand of VXBQ01006095.1, from coordinate 715,976 downwards.
TTTATTTTATTAAAAACCTGGGATTTTTTTCTTTGTTTGTTTGGGTTTTTTCCCAAGGAGAAACATACTATATCACTAGTTAATATTTTATGACTATGTTCTGAAATCTCCCTTTTTCCTTGCCAATTTTAACTTAGATTTGGAAGATCCCTTGGGCATTTATTCACCATGAATATATATGGGAAAAAGAGGAAGAGAGAACAGACATCAGTGGACTACAGCAAATATCTGCTTTTTGATAAGACTGTGCTTAAGTTATGCTGCAATGTTAGAGATTAATTTCAGTAGAAAACTAAAAAAAACACCAATTTCAAATGTGAATAAATTACATTGTTCATCAGATCACTCTAATTGAGATGAGCATGATTATCTCTGAAAGGTACACTCCACAAGAATTTGTAGGAGTAAGATTTGCAAAATAGTCTAGAGCTACTCTGCTTAATCGGAGAGCAATTAATTCAGGTCCAAAGTGGAGGTTTGTTGAAAACTTATGTTCAGGTCATATTTATAAGCATTCAACAAGAATGTAAATGCACAGATCTTAAGATCTGCCTAAACATGCTACTGCTGTGAGGAATTATCCCAAAACTTGGTGCACACTTTGTTCTTTAACTCAACGCTTTGTTCTTTAATTGGAAAGCTCTTAAACATATAATATGTCAAATTAAAGTAAAATAATCTGTTATTTTTCATATTAATGACATAATTACATTGCACCACTATAAAACTGCTTCCAGTCTAATTATGTCTAGGCAGAGATTACTGGTAATTAATATAACAAATAATTTTGACTACAACTGCCAATAATCACTTTCTTGAAGACTTTCCTAAAACCTTTGTATAATTTTGTTACTTCTACATACAGTTCTTTAGCACTTGGCAATTAGTTACTTAAAGAAATAAGTAATTAATTGCTACACGGAGCTGCATGCTTGAAACAGAACAAGGACAAGGGATACATTTGTTTTTAGAGGTGTTGGTCAATGGAGCTCCTTTGGGTTCCACACTGGTGAGTGTGAGGCTTAGGGTGCACACACAGGCACTGATGGCTGGGAGCAGGAATGCCATCCAAAGGGAAACTGGTCCAAGAAATTCCTGTTTCACTTAAAAGATGATCAGTGCTGTGAAATAATTTGGGGACCTCTGATATAATGTATTATCTCAGGGCATGGCACATTAAAATACAAGCCCGTGAATGTCTGTCATTTGAAAGCCCATCTACTACCATATTTTATACCCATTTTATCAGTAAATCTCTTTTTTTAAAAGATACATGATCTAAAATTTAAAAGTAAAATTTAATTTCCTCTCCTTAGCAAATATTATGCCTCAGTGCCAGGCTCATGTTTCAAGATCCATTTCACTAAGGAATCATTTTCATCTTCTGTACTCTGTGAGGCCTCTTTATGTCAGATATTTATCCATGCTTTATGTTTTTGCCTGACCTTACCTTCCCACTAAAGCTGAAATACCAATTGCTGCTACTGCTGCCCCTTGTGTCTATCCATTCCCTAAAGTCTTTGTGACCTATTAATCAAGGTGGGAAAAATTTCATAATACTGGGGAAGAAGGACCCCTTAAATTAAGAGAAAACTAGGTAAAATAAGTATAATTTTAGAAATAATTAATTTCTCTCTGAAATGAAATTTCTGGTGCTCTGTAATAGATGTATAAGACAATAGCATGTGTTAATACTTCTCTAAGAAAGCACCCCAAGCTTCTTTCTCCAGCATGTCACCTGGCAATCATCCAGACATGTTTATACAGTCAACTAAAACTTGGGATTTTTATTCTTTTTCTCTAAAATTTAAGTTCTATAGTTTTGTAACACCTCTGACTTTATTTGACGTGTTTCAAAAGAGATTTATTTTGGAACCTTTGGATTTTGGTCTCCTAAACCTAAGCCAGGATATAGATTGTTATTGTTAATATTATTACTAAGCTAAACAAAATCCAAAATGGACCTCAGGTTTCTCCACAAACACCAGAAGCAGAAACCAAAAGGTTCTTTTCCAAACATCCTACAAATTTTGAACAAAATACCCAGGATTTACAATAGTAAAACTCATAATCATCTTTCCCTATGTCGTTTCATTAATGCAATAAGCCGAAAATATCCTCTACATACTAAAAAGAGTAAGCATATTCTGAATCCCAGCCTAAAGGTTTAGTGTGGAGATACTGTTTCAGATCTTATTCCTGTGGAAACTGGGTCCAAGTTATCATGAGTATGATTCCAGAAAGCATTCCTCAAGCTGTTACTTGCAGGCTTGGTTTTAAGAAAAAACCTTCTTTGGGAATTTATTATTGCATTGCTCATAAAACAGCATCCTATAGTTTTATTTCACTGGCTTGTGACATACAAAAATCAGACAAGGATTAGCTGACTGTAATGCCAAATATATGAGAACAATCCCTTTGTACCTGACAGCAAATTGCAAACAGCAGCTCTGATTCCATGAGTTCATATTTCACAAGTGCTGAAATATTCAGCAGCTTATTAAGACTGGATACTTATTGTTTCCTCTGATAGAAAATGCAGTGTTCCTCCAAATATTTGAAGTGACATCCAGAGATCTGTGTTCTGAAAAGAGAAATCTTGGTAATTTTGAAGTGGCCTTGTTAAATTAATAAGCATTAATAATGAACTAATGAAAGTCCTACAGTTCTGATAGACATGCACATACTGAAATTCATACACCCACCAACTTCATGTAAACCATATTTTAGCACTCAGTACATGAATACTTGGTGTTTTGTACTCACAACAATGTTTGAAAGAGGCTCTAAAAAACTTTATAGCATCTTTTGCACTGTGACTTGTGCAAAAGGGTTTTGCATAGGGTGAAAAACACTATACAATTAAAAAAAAGGTAATACAATTAAGTCAGTTGCAATGATTTACAGGATAATCGAATAATCTAGAAGTCACATATCTTATATGTAAAGGTAATAATGCTAAAATTGCAATGAGAAGCACCTTCAATTCAAACATTAGCTCATAGTCAGAGCTGAAGAAAAGTAATGTCTTTTTCCCCATAAAGGAAAGATCTCAATAAGAGAGAGATTATTAATTTAATTTGTTATTCTTCTTTCATTTTTAAGAAAGTTAGTGCTGTTGTGGTGGACAAAGAACAGGAAAGAGGGGGCTCTTTCGTTAATATATGTAAGATTTGACAAAGAATTATGCAAATATGTGCAGAATTCTACTCCTTTTTTGAAGACTTCATATGGCTGCCCATGCTCCAGACTTCACAGAGAGCCCTTGCAAAAAATGTGCAAAGGCAGAAACACTTTATTTCTGCTCATACTATCAAAACTTAGTGTTGAATCCTTCAGGAAAGAGTCCTGATAGCTTCCAGGAGCACACAGCAAGCAGTGCAATGCTGCTGAACACAGCTGATAAGCCACATCAGAAGCCTCCCTGGCAATATTGCTTTTCTGTGGAGATTCTCTTCATGTATATTTGCTATCTTACAACACCTGCACCTTGTGCTACTATGCTGCCATTTGTGCTCAGGTGAAAAGAGGGAATTTGTTTTCCAGGGAGAAAAGATGTACACTGTGTTTTCAGTCAGAGAATGGGCTATAAATCTTTCCACGACTGCAGATGCTTTCTGCCTCAGAGTGAATATAAAAAGCTATGAGATGTTCATGTAATGACATGCACAAACAATATAATATTGGAATTTTGCTTAATTTGGCATTCATTTACTCATAAATTCCACTGGACAGGACTGCAGAAACATTTGAACGATTTTTTAATGAAGCAATGTATTATTGAAGTACCTTTTCTTATTTTGCTTCCTATAGTTTAGCTAAAAACTGTTTAAGGACTGCTATAGAAAGAGAAATACAATGTTGGAAGTTGAAATGAAGCCTCACTGTTACATGAAGAATACCACACACCTGTTGCCATGTTTGTATTCATTGTGGTTATTTTGTTTTTTAACACCAGAGCCAAAAGTGATGCTTCATTTAATAATACATCAGAAAATTTGTCCACACAGTTTAAATGTGAGTATTGCAAGGGGTGACCTGCTGTGCTCTTCCCAACTCCCAGATGCTTACATTCATGGGTAGGTGGATGTTTCTTCCTCCTGTGTCTGAAGAGGAGAATTACATGAGAAATACATCCCCTGTTTTGAGTTGGTTAAGGTTCCTAAATTTCAGTAGAGGAAGGATTCTCCCTGCCCCCTCCCCAAAATGTCACTGGAGGGAATATTGTGTTCTCCTCATCCTGCTAGATCCATTATCATTAGTTAGAGCAGGTAAGCAGATGTGCCGCTTGCATAAATGCAGGACAACATTTGTAAAGGGAAATACAGACCAGCATATCCTATTCTTATTAATTTGCACACATGTTAGCTTGTCCAAACACATTAGGTGTAATTGTCTCTCTTCCCAAAGATCTCTGAAGCATAGTGGGGTAGACCATAAGGTCAGGAGGAGAGGGAATCGCCACAGCAGTTGTCATTTAGCCAATGACTCAGCTGAAAAGTTTGCAAAGGTCTCTTGCCCTTCCTAAGTCTGAGCAGTCCTCAGCTCCAAGCTAAGGTTGGTGGTCCTGGCTGAGCTACAAACATTGCTTAGGGGTGATTAAATTTTTGCATTGTGGCCAGTGGCTGAACATAAGGCCAGGCTCCTTGGCTGTGTTCAGCAGGACCAGGACTACTCTGAATGGCTGCTGAGCTGACACCAGGCAGGCCATGGCACAGTGCAAAGGATCGTTCTTTGGGGCAAATCCAGAACAGTTGTAATGCAGCTTTTGGGCTCAGTCTGACTTTGCACTTGTGTCAAAGCAATCAAGTTGAGGCTAATTGTGATGTTTAAAAAGGATCACATCTGGGTAACCACAATAAATTAAATGGGAAGGCAATTTGCAATCAAGGCTCTGGTGCAGAGAAAAGGTTCTTATATAGCTCTAGGTACTAACTGGAAAACGGAGCCACCAATATAAGTCTTGAGACTGGATTGTCAGAAACACCATATCAGAAACCCCATACAATAAGAGAATTATTTAGTGAGATGAGGCTGGTTTGACATTAGAAATCTGACTGATTTATTGAATTCCAGTTTTTCCACATTCAGGACAACCTCTTTCTAGTGATCAAAGGCCTCTATAAACATTTCCTTTGGGTATTCTGGCACTGTTGTCCCTTAATCCATATTAGTCATTTGGATTAGATCTATTTCAACTGTTTTATAGGCCACACTTTCAGTGTTCTGAAGGTCTTGAAATGAACTGGTGCACAAGTGGAGCCCTCTAGGCTATAGGGATACTGGAGAATGCCTGAGAATGAAAAACTCTGAGGTCAATAATCACAGCCTAGAGAGGGTAGGTTCAGTTCACCAAACAGCTAGGGAAAGGGATTGCTTAAAGAAATCAGAAAATCTCAACACAAAGAAGTAACATTGGCTCTCTTATTAATTTTTACTAACACTACTGATTTAGCTGCAGCAATCATTATCTAAGATAATAAGTAATTAAGAGAGTAGTCCTGAACACATGTAATTCACTAGACAGGATTATTTCTTCAGCAAGATGCACTCAGCGTGGATGGTTAGATGCCTATAGCACCATAGTTAGATTTGTACATTTTTCACTTAAATTTTCCCCACCAGTCTGTGGTCTTTGCTTGCTTTGCTTTGCTGCTGTTTCTCTTTCTTTTGGAAGTCCAGAGGCTGAGTAATGTCCGTGTGTTTTCTCGTTGAAGACTAACAAGATACAGAGGATTCCTTTTATTTTTTTGTTTCTCATCAAAACCCCCCACAATTATCTCTTTGGATCACAGACTAATTATTACTCGGAACATCTCAGTATCAGGAGTATCCAAGAGTTTTTAGCCATGGCACCCGTTTAATTTCATAAACACACAGCTGGGAAAGGCTTGTTTTCAGTCTGGCCACCCTCTGTTGTCCCAAGATCAGCAGGGACATCAGTTTTAAAACACACTTAGCTTACTACTATTTTGTAATTTCTTGCTTCCATGCTTTTATCAAATGTTTCACAATGTTTGGTATTTCTCCTCAAGTCCTGCTTCCTAGGGTAATGTGATTATGTGAGACTCTTGGGTGTCATTTAAGAAAAATTAATTTCTTTTTCTTTTAGCTTAACGGAAAAGTGTAAAAACATGACCCAAGTGCATTCTAAAAGCTGGAAAGCCAAAGGCAATTAAAAAGAACACAGAGTTTATTATTTAAAATATAAGATTTTTTAAATGCAATATTCCTGATTTTTGGAAGGACAAAACCATTTTTTTCAACATCTGGGACAATCAGTTTGACATGGCTGTTACGTAGACTTGGTTATGGAGTCTTGCAGTGTATATATGCAAAGGTAGATTTTGAATTAACTGATGGTGGCCTTTCATGTTTGTCTGTTTTCTTAGCTTCCTGTGTAAGAAATCAGTGGTTTCTGTTTGTTGAGGGAAATGATGCCATTTCTTTGCAACTGTAAAATTAAAATCCCTAAAAGCAATGCTAAGCTTTTTATAGTAGTGGGAAACTCCTTCTAAATTCTGAGATACTAGGCTGGTAGTAGGCAATAAATCAAAATTAGCAATTAAATTAACATAATTTTTTAAAGTGTCTTTAAATTCATAGGGGAAATAATAATGAGTATTCACTAATAACTTTTCATATTCCTGCTTTATCTGTCCTTGAAAGGACATCTGCCTTTTCAAGGCAGATAAGGCTTACCTACAGACTTTCCCTCACCTATGCATAAAAAAATATGATAAAAGTAGGATGAAAATAGCCCTCTCCTGAGCCCCGTGGACTTCAGTAACAGATATTTTGGATTGAATCTGGAGGCAATGTCCTCAAATCAGTACAGATATCAGATTGAGATAACCAGAATGCAATAATTAATTTCAGGGGAAAAAAAAAAAAAAAAGCTCAACTCAATTCCTTTGTAAAGTGCCAAAGCATCAATTCAAATTATTTGTGGTTAAGGTTGTTATCTTTATTTCAGTAATATTTGAAGGTAGCCAAATATTCAGTTTCGTAAGCGTGTCAAAGTGCAGACTTCAGTCCTGACTTCAACCATCATGGCCATCTGCAATAAAAATCATTCTCACTTTGCTGTGCAGAACCATTGTTAAGCTTGTAGACTAAACATTCAACCACTGCAAGCAGTCAGCAGCTTTATTACTTCTCCTGCCCCTGCAGAGGCATCCTGGATTCAATTTGCCTAAATACATCAAAGTATTTTAATTTTGAAGTACCTCAAGCATTTTGAAAAGTTTAAAGGCTATTTGTCTTCTGAAATGTTGAATGTAAACTGAAATGAAAATTGTCTTGATGATTTTTTTCCAGTTTAAATGACTGTCACATTCCTTTTCTGAAAAGCCCCTCAAGCTCCAATATACAGTTTCCACTGCCTTTTTTCCCTCCAAGTAATTATGAGTGAGCCAGTTTTAAGTTACGTGGTCAGATTGGCTTCCTTCATTCTGAGACTCCCCTATTTCTGTAGGGTTCAATGAATTAAACACTTGCTAAGCCATCAATTTGTCTCAACTTCTCAACTTCTCTTCAAGCTTTTTTTTTTTCCCCTTTTCTTTAACACTAGATTTCAAATAAATACACAGTCAATTGATCCATCAGGATAAGACTGCACATAGCTGGTTCTGAGCTAAAAATGACAGGAATGTCTGAACTGGCTAAACAGTACTCAGCAAGCACAAAACTAGATGACATATGAGTATCTGGCAAAAATAGTCACAAAATAATTTTGTTTGAAAATACATTAAGTACTTTGAAATATTTGAAAAATCATACAAATTTGGTAAAATAGTTGGTATTATGGCCATCAATTCACTGATATTTTTACTGCTTTTTTTTTAAGTTTCAAAACTTATGTGAAATACATACATACACATAACTAAAATTTTAATTTTTTCATTTTATGTAGTATTAAGTCAATGACTGGACAGACTTCCTGATAGCACCTTTGTCCATTCAGAACTCTTCTAAAGTCATAGAATTCTCATAATTACAGCCATAAGTTTTTGCAACCAAGTGTGCTGTTTGGATATTAGAAATATATATGCATTCAACTTATAAAATGATTGGGCTGAAAAGGCCTTGTGAGTTCAGCTCAGTGCATTCTCCATGCCAGGACAGAATCACCTGAGCCCATGTCATTCTTACTGATGTCACTCTTAACAGATGTTTGTCAAAAAGGAGACATTGGCAGGATCAGGACATCCCCACTAAAATTGCCTGTCCCAGTGGGTCCCTCTATCTAAACTGAATTTTTTTCCTCCTAACTTTTCTTTCAAAGCATAAGCTCTGTTATTTTTAGTTCTATTAATTAACAACATAAATAACATGTTATAAGCTTCCTTTATTTCAGTATCTTTCTTTGTACTTGAAGCCCATTGTTACATTTCTTGTCATCCCTTTCCTCTATATTGCCAGTCCCCTGCTGGACCAGTCATTATTTGCAGATGATGGGTTACAGCTTGGTTTGAAGCCACTGCTCTCCTCTGATGCCAGTTTTTAGACTCTCTACCCTGCCTGTTTCTCTTGGATGTATCACCCAGAGCTGAAGCTCCAGGGGAAGGACACAGAGATACATCTGCAGATTGCACAGACTGACTTGTCCTGGGTGCTCTTTGTCTTAGAGGGATGCCAGAGCAGTATGGACAATTCTGCAGCCTACAGTCATTTAAACAACTGGAAGTTCCTAGATATATCAATCCTAATTAGAGACAAACGACCTGATTCTTTGGGAAATCCACACTTCTCTCTTGTGTGCCTTAGAATGAAAACTGCTATAAACATGAAGTCCCTCTCACATAAATTTTGTTGTTGTTATTGTTGGTTTTTAAGAAGAAAAGAGCAGGCTATTTAAAATTGCTGTGCCATTTTCCCGCCCAGGCTGGTAACCTGTATGGCTGCATACTCTTTCAGTCCCACAATATTAGTTACCACAAAATTACAGAGTTGTGAGAAGAAAAATGTAGCACAGTAAGTTAAAGGATGTTTAAATATAGTCTTTACTTTACAACTTGGGCACTATATTCCCATTTTCAAACTGCCAATGAAGCACTGGGAATTTTCTTTTTCTTGCTGATTCTCCTTAAGACCTCTATGAATAGCAGAGAAAACAACTTCACTGCAATAAAAACAGGGGGTTGTTTTCCTTTTTTAAAATTGAGGCATTGGGTAAAATAAAGGTCATTGCAACAACCTTTGAAAGAACAGAAAGAGTAATTTTCCCCCTCTTTTGCTTTTTTACTGGTTTTCAATGCAATGTGAAAAATCATTTTTAAGTTTGCCCATCTGTTTTACATAAAACCTTAGCTGACCTTACACAAAGTGAAACAAATGCACAAAAAGCTTTGCTGTTGGGCTCTTGCCAGTAGGAGGGAGCAAAAAGAAAAGAATATGTTAAGTTAGATCCTGCTCTGGTGTAAATTAGCCCAGTTCCAGTGGGGACTTAGGTTGATTTATACCAGCAGAGGCTGAGACTTGTATTTCTTATAAAAGCCAGACCCAGCCCTGCTACCACTGAAATCACCTGGAGGTTTGCTCTCGGTTTTTGGGGGGAGAAGGACCCTTAGTGAAGGAGCCACCTTTGGTGCAGATAAACAGGACACATCCAGCCATGCAGTGGATGTGGCATTCGGCACCTTGAGGAGGAAGGTTTCAGTGTGAGGAACTGAGGTTGTGGAAGGTGTGAAGTGCAGCTTGAGCTGCACCCTGACTTTGTACAGCTGCTGTACCTGCTGAGCTCGAGCACATCTCCAAGCTGGGGACATGCTCTGACTCTAGACTCGAGGCAAAAAGATGCTCACACACAGTGGTGGGGCTCCTGTCCTGCTGCTATTCTCCTGTTAGCCTGACCTGGCCAATGCAGTGTCATCATATGGAACAAAAGCGGGTCCTGAGGCAAGGAGAGTGGGCCATACACTGAATTAGGCAAAGCAGGCAGAAGCAGAGCACACCAGGAGAAAAGTGCCATCTTTAAATCTTCACTCATCTTACCCTGCACTTCCATAACAGTTCTATTAATGTGTCTGAGGGGGAACTATGCCCATTATATCAACACTCCAATCTAATATGATTAATGAATATAAAGTAAGGTTCAAGATTTTAATTAAAAAGCTACTGAACAGTGAAGGTCTAGCTAGGTTTCTCACAAGTTGGTTATTTTATAGAATGAGATGCCCCAAAGAGGCAATGGGCCAAAAATCTCTCCTCAGTCATATTTTTTATTCAGGTTCTGACTTTGATTTACGGCAGAGAGCAGAACTGGGTCTATACAGAAATGAGCACATATATATGTGTATTACAGTGTGCACATATGGTGATGCCTAAATTTAAAGGTTGCCTAAACTTTCCAGTAATAGCCATTTTTTCCTGTTGCTTGTTAAATTGCCATACTTCTCAAATGAAAAGGCTTTTTAAGATAACTGCCACACTTTAAACATTTTCTTGTGTGTAAAAAGAACCCTAAGAAATGTTTTGAGAAGTCCGAGAAAAGACTTTCCTATAAACTCTCTACAGGTTCTAGACTTCTGACTTTCAACATTTGGATTGAAAGTGGTTGCTGTGTACTTATCAGAGGTCTGCCTCCTTTCCCTTTCTTATTGAAAATAGTCCAAATTTGACCATGTCATGTATTTCAGTTCACCCATGTCCAATAAAGATTTGACAGAGGTTGACATATGCCGTAATTTTATCATTTTATGTTTCAATTAACTTAAAATGAAATTTACAGTATAGCTTATTTCACACATTTTTCTCTGGCCTCTGAACAGAGTATCCTCTGTCTACCTTAGCAAGGATGAAATAAAATGGAATATTTGTAATGCCTTAAGTTTTAGCTTTTATATTTTTCAGATTCTGTACTGCATTAGTATGTAACTCCGAACTTCACATAGAGTGTTAGGAGGTTCTCTTCACAGTTTACTTAGACAAAACAATCCTTTTCCAGCCCAAGAACCAAGGATACCGTTACAGCTTCAGGCCCAAAAAGTGTTAACAACAGTGAATGGAGGAGTGTAAACTGGGAGGATGGGGCTTTATAACTTGAAGCTGTAATTGGACAATTAACCCCAGTATGTAAATGGATCAAAACTTACAAAAGTGTGAAAACTCGTGACTCAGAGTCCACCTTGGGTCCATCTTGGGTGTAGCCTCGGCCAGGCTCTTGTACTGCTCAAGGTGTGCCCTTTGAAGGTCTTTTAAAAAATCCCTACTTAATTCCTTTAACACTGTCTAGCCTCTGTCCAGGCATCATTTGCAGTGAATAGCCAGGGCTTTTTTAGAAAAAAAAATTACTGAAATCATTGACATTCTCAAACACAAACAACATACTATAAGGCATACGAATACAATTTTTTTTACCTGAATGAATAGTCCATCAAATACCATGTCTCATTGACCAAGAGTGTCAAGAAATATGTTCAAAATGCTCAAACAATAGTGTCAAGAAATATGTTCAAAATGCTCAAACAATAATTGTATTCTAGAGAGGCTCAGTTTTGGGGGTAATTAGTAGTTGCCTTCTCAGTGAACCTGCTGGTTTTGTATTCTTCTCCATTTCTATTCTATCCAAAATAACTATATGAATCATGAAAAGGGAAAACCACTGACATCAAATGCCTTCCCCTTTGTTTATAACGATAAAACTAATCTGTAAATGAATGAACACTGAGTGGAGTGGTCAGCTTTCTGTTTTTGTGTTTTATGGTGCTCTTTAAAGTGGGTGAAAGTCACTAATTTCCATACTGAAAGCACTGAAGTAATCCCAAAACAGTGTATTGGAGGAGGAGAATACATGGCAAGAGTTAAGAGTTGAAATAACTCACATTTAGGGCCATTTTTCATACATGAACACACTTTCCCAGAAATGTTTATGTCAAGCAAAGAAATTATTTCACCTAGAAAAAAGTCACATATGGTTGAAGCAATGAGAACAGGCATTTATTTATATCTATATCTATATCATCTATATCTAAATCTGTATCTATCTATATCTATATCTGCATCTATCATCTATTGTGTATTCTCTCTATTTCTATCTATATATCTATATCATCATCTATATCTATATCTATCTATATATCTTCTTCCTATAAGGAAGGAGAAAATGCAGCAGGTTTTTCTCACCTACCAGACTTTGGGAGGCATTTCTGACCATTTCACATCTGCTCACCTAATTCAGCCAGAGGCTTTTGGTTCTCTTAGGTGAAGGAGTAAACATTTGAGGCAAGAAATGGTTTCTAGAATCACAGAAAGGTCAGCCTGTCTTTCCAAGCTGCCTGAGGCAGGTAAGCTGCAGAGCTGGGCCTTTTTCAGACACGTCTGATGCTGTGTGCCAGCAGGCTTCTGAAGGCATTGCAGCTCCTCTCCCAAGCAGAGGCAGAGCCTGTGAAGGCAGCCTGCAGCAATAGTCACAGGGCTGGCAGTCACACTGCTGAACAGCCGGGGGAAGCTGCTCCCCAAAAGGACAAGGCTGCTCTGGGGCAGCTGCTGCCCCACTGAGGGGCAGGGATTGCTGTCTCCTGCCACATGTCCCCTAGTGTGAGCTGGGATTTACAGCTTGCTCCAGCCTCTGTGTGGCTGATGCAGCTCTGACCAGAGGATTCCCTAGGAAAGGATTCCTGCCTGGCCGCGCTGGCTGGCGGCCAAGCCCTGCTCCTCTGGGTGTCTGTCTGTCTGAAGTCTTTGGGAATTGCCCTTGCAACTTGGCCTCAGCAGCTTGTCCCAGATATTCCTCTTGTGCTCCACAGTGGTTTTGTGGTTTGGTGTGAGAGGAGGCAGAAAACACAAAAAGCCAGCAGCCCTGGAACTGCTCTCTATCAGCATTTAGGTATTTGATAGCAATTACTTGAACCATTCTTTGCTATCTATTTTTTTTTCCCCATAAAAAGAATAAATAATCAGAGTGGTAAATTGTATTCCTGAACTTTGCATAGGACTTCCAGGTATGCTAAAATTTTGGTTATAGTTCAAAAGGCATTTTAAAAATATCATGTGGGAGATGTTTGTTCCTTTCTTAGACCAACTGAGGTCTCTGCAAGAAGCATTTGACAATCCTTTTTGACAGCATTTTGGAACTCTTTTTCTTTTTTTTTCCTAATGAAAAATTAAAGATTTAATCAAATAATTTTTATTTAACATAGATGATGCACAAGCCTCTCCATCTCTGCTATGACAAATGGGAAACACCACACCTAGAGCAAATTTGTTGTACAAATTCTCTGTATCTCATAACCTCCACACTCTTTTTATTTGTTCCCAATTTACTAATGGGGTACAAGAACAACCACATGTTGCAATTTCACAGCCAATCTCAGTTTATTCAGCTGTAGTAGGTAAAGTTTTTTTTTCCTATTCAATTCTTATCCACCTACTTGGAAAAAACATAGTTTAATACATATTTAGCAGAATACCTCTAGGTTGTGCCTGTAGGATTCTTGGTCAAGTCACCCTGAGTGACTCCTCTCTCAAAGTATTTGGGCTGTGTTGTATCATCTGGTGCATTAGTGCTGCCCTGGTTCTTCTGGACAATTTAATTTGCTACAACAATTGAATTCTCTTATGAATATGTGAGTAATCAAATTCTTAAGGAAGGATTGTTCCAAGTGTAGCAGACCTGGCAGCAGATATCAAAATGCAGACACATTTCACAGAAATGGCAAATACTGCACTAAATCAGACTGTTGTGCACATATTTGGTCACTGAATGAAACATTATGTACTGACGGATATTCCCTGGCTGTTCTCAGGTAAAGGTAATTCACAGATTCTGTCACTGGTTGAACTCGAGAGGTCTTTAAGTGTCATATGAATATACATAAAAAAAAAAAAAGGCAATTTTTTTTCTGCTACTTTTGTGTCTTTCTGATGGGGAGCTGAGAATTCTCCCTGAGTAGCTTTCATCTTAGCTACAAAATTTGGGTCTCTGGAATACAGACAGCAAATAGCAGACTGCTGAAGTATGCAGGTGAGTTGAATCCCTGTGGTCTCTACAGGTGTCCCTATGAGGCAGATGAATCTGACTAAAGGTAAAATAACAGAAGAATCAAAAACATAGTGTAAATAAAAGAGATTTCTATCTGTTGAGCCAAGATTTGTTTAAACTGCAATCTGCAGTGCTTTAAAAGCATGCTGAGATGGAGCAAGGTGCTATTTTTTTAAGCGCTGTAGGGCATTATTTCAGTCATTTGAGGAGAATGCACGACATATTCTAAAAAAGAATATTGTATCCATTCTTGTAATGCAGGCTCATTAAGCATCAGATTGATTTATTGTATTGTTTCCTTTATAAATTATTTTCATTATGTTTTATCATAGTACTTGACTACTGCCCTAAGGGAATATGCAGGAATGAGCTGAATGGCAAGTGTAATAGACTGTTTTAATTAAAATAGTGTAATGCATATTTCAGCACTATTAACAAAAACAAAACTGATTTTGTTTTCTGGGTAATTGAATATATTAAGGCCCAGGTGCTCTTTTTCTGTTGTTTAACCCTCTAAGCTCAACTTCATTTGACGCTTTGAGCAGGAATTCCTGGGGAAGAGGAAAGCATAAACAGAAATTTCACCAGTGAAACCTCCTTGATCCCTTCCCGTGTCTTTGAGTGAGCTCCAGACAGCGAGTAGACTGATCCACTGCAGAGGAAAACCCATTATTCCCCTGCACTTTTTAACCTGATGTTCTGTGGAGACAGCAGTCACTTGCCACCATAATTCCATTAGTTAATGAACATCTCAGGAATTTGTCAATCATAAGAAAGACCCTTTAAAATTACAGTCAATCAATGACACCTACTCTTCTAAGAGGCTTTCTTTTCCCCCTTTTCTCTTGATTTATATTGGCTATGAGTCTTTTTCATTTCCTTTTCCCTCCAGATACTGAAAGTTTACCTTTTAGCAAGAAGATGCATTGTGCCAGACAGTGACAGACACAGGCAAAATCAGGTTAATGACTTCTGAGCAGACTAGTCAGATGAAAACAACCAACCAACCTAGAAAAGGAACTGAGAGCTGGGTTATATGACCCATCTGTCCTTGAAAAGAACCATTTTGCCTAATGATTTTTGTCTACCATACTCTAAATACTAGAACCTTCCTCTTTTTCATCAATGGAATTTTCACCAGAAACTGCTACTTTGCAATAAATATTGGAAAGGGTGTTTCTGATTCAGATATTATGATCCTCTGGATTTTTATCACATTGTCAGGATGGAATGTTGTATCAGTTCTGAGGGCTCTCTTCTTACAGCAGAGACACAGTGGACATGGAAGATCTTACCTCCCATTTTATGGGGGGAAAAATGGTAGTTTTCCAAACAAATAGTAAAATTCCCAGGAGATGGTTCACCATTTGTAAAGACTGCCCTATTTCCCAGGGGCATGCAACTTGCTAAAAAGGAATGGTATTGTGAAATTAAGAAATAGTAACTGTAATTTTAGCTCTGTCTTTTTAAAGGAAAACCCAAACCAGACCAAACCCAGTCCAACCATCCTGAAGCAGCATGAACTATGGTAATGTCTGTCTGGGATATATATATATAATTTAGAAATAAATCAAACAGCTGAACTGAAAGATAAGTCAGAAATTCAAAATAAAGCAAAGCCAGACAGCACAAAAAGAGTTACTGCTGCTCCATTCAGTTACTCTGGGGATACCCAGACAACACTAATCATTGTAGTAGTCTGAAGATGTTCCCTATAAATCTATACCCTTTAAAATAAAATATGGGTATCTTCTTTTCTCTGTCAAAGATTTTCTGTTGGAACTCATTTACTCAACAAGAGCCTTTTACAAATGACGGTCCTGCTTTTACAGCAGAAGGCCATAATTAAACTGGTGAGTCATCATTCCACTGGGTTCCACAGGAAATCCCTTATTACTTTAAAGCACCTGCTGTAGCTCTTTGACTCATTTCCCAGAGAAGAGTTGCAGATACAGATTGGTTCCAAATAGTTCCCATAAAAGAATAGACCAGTGAACTGGTTTTACATAAATTTCAGTCTTTATAGTTTCTCTTCCTCTGCAATTAATGAGATCTGGCTGAATCCCCAGTTACTTCTGGGTCGTGATTTATAAAGCACCAGTCGAGATTCAGACTTTTGGAAAATGATTTCCCACATTTTCATGTTATTAACTCATTTCTTGCAGTGCATGTCTCCATGTTTCTTCTTGGAACTGATCACCTTTAATTCATTACAAGATATTTTTAATTATTAACAGAAACATGCAAAACTGTACTGAAAAGTATTTAAATACTACAACATGACAAAATTACATGTATATTGGGTATTTCTCTATTTTGATAAATGGATATTAACTATTTAACTTTTCAGTATTCAATACTGAATTCAATCAATGGGTTAAGACAACCTAAGCCATAACATTCTAAGATCAACATATATACTGCAGATGCTAACATCAGATAGACAAAAAATATTGCGTGCTTATTTGCTGTATAAAATTTTAAAGAGAAAACATACGTATAAGCAAGAGAAATCAAAGGAAGATTCAATAAATTGATTATATCAAAACAAAACAGAAAATTTCATTCTGGAATGTGCCCAAATGTGTCAGAGATTTTGGAAACTATTTTTAAGTGCTGCTCTAAATGAACTATAATGATCAAATAATCCTAAACAAGCTGCAATAATTTAGGCAGATAAAAAATTATTTTGGAATAAGAAAACTAATATTTTCATAGATAAGAATATTATAGAATCAGGATGTAGACAGTTCAGCTTTGGAAGAAGAAACAAGTCTTCCTTATCCATGACCAAACACAGTTTGTATCCTCATTTCGATTGTGGTACTTTCCTCAATACAAATGTTCTGTAATAGAAGGATCAGGCCCAAACTTTGAAGAAATTGCTTAGAAAATAGCATGTTCTTACTGTGCCAATAAATGCAAGTAGAAGAGGAATCAAATGAGTTCCATGAAAAAAGGTAAGTTTAGAATTACTAAAAATCTAAACAGCAAGTAACTGCCCCGGCTAACGCACTACATTTACAAAATGCAGGGTTAAAGAAAGTTTTTATTTAGAGTATAACATTTCATTGCAGTTTGGAAGTAAAATAGAAGGGCTGTTTTTTTAAAGGAATAACATGAAATAGTTTCACTCAAACATGTGGTCTGGGAGCTAAACTTTTGCACTTTTTTTAGGTGACCCATGTTTGCAAAGCACAAAAGATAATTCAGTTGGTTCAGAAACTCACTCAAACCTTTCTGGGTCAAATCTTCACCTTTGTCAGGGAACATTCCCATTGAAGTCAACCTTTAGCACTTTCTCTTCTCAAGCATCCAGCTCTGGTGTATTCTGTGAGGAAAAAAGGTCCTCAGATGTCTGTCTGCAGTATGTTCTGTGGAGAACTGCTGCAAGGAATAAAAATGGAAGTAAAGACACTCAGCATCCCGGGTTGCTTCAGCAAGCTCACAGCTTCTATCATCACTGAAAAGGAATTATAATTTTTTTTCAGAAGTAGCCAGCCTTTAATGTTGTGCTTCACAAGAAGTGATATAACAAAAATGCGTATTTACCTCTGACTTTTACCTCACTCTTGTCATTTATCTTTTGTTTGCATTTTTACATGTCAGTCTTGAAAATAGTTGTCCATTTTCAAAGTTCATGTAGGAGTAACCCCCCTAGTCACTGTCACTAAGGGAGAACGTGCCCAGCAGACAATGGATGCTATCAGGCATCTCCTCAAGACTTTTCAGCCTCCTCAGAGGGTAAAGCCTTCAAGATTCAGGTGATAACTTTTTATTCAAACTTGTATTCGCACAAGTTGTTCAGTGCTCAGCATAGTGGGTGTCCACTGCTTTTGGAGCCCCTGTTATCCTGACACATTTAATTGTTATCACAAAGACCTGCAACCAAGGATTAATAATGTAACTATTAAAGTTTCTCCTCCTAGATGAGACATTCTCTACAAATCTGTGCCTGAACCTTGTCCTTCCTTTCTTTCTGTCCTTAAAAGTCAGCCGGCCTTGCTTCTCTCAAGTCAAAATGTTTGGCAAACAGAAACTCTCTGCTGCTCTCAGATGAGCTACTAATGTAACTTAATTTTCCATAAATAGCTTCTGCATGATCCAAGTTCAACTATTCCTGTCTGCTAATACTGTCTGCACACACTGACTTGCTCATATAGAGCTTCTCTGAAGTCCAATCCACTCCAGCTAAATATGATTTTTCAGGCTGAGCTTTATGCAGCAGCTTTGGCTCTGGACCAGGGCTGGAACTGGACAGCTGGAACAAGAACTGATCTGGCAGTAGATTCAAATATAACTGCTATGGAAACCTGTAGGATTTTTCTATATCAAATGTACACAGAACTGAAAAAAAGCCACAATAAACCATCTTTCCTAGAACTGAATGAAAAAGTACTGTTTTGGTTTTTTTTTTTTAATAATCTTCTCAGTCAGTCAAGGGTGAAAATTCTTTTCCCTCACCTCTCTTTTTTTAAGGAGAGTGAATTCCAGTCTTGTCTATACCATTACGGAGCAGACCTTCACAAAATTAGAGCATTAAAATTAATTTACCCGATGTTTTGTTAATCCAGTATACCTCTGACCCTTATTGTAGTGGTACCTATGAAGGAAATTATGTCATAACAAGATCCTAAGTCCTTGAATTACATTTTACCAGTAGGATCAATTTAAAATCGCAGGCAGCGAGTCTAGAAAACACTTGGAGAATTCATCTCTAGGCTATAATAGGCCAACCCTATGGATGTGTGACATTCTCAGTATTTCAGACACATTTGTCCAACCTGTTCATAAAGTAATGGTGGTCTCATAACCACCTTTTTGTTGCAGCTGAATATCAATTAGCCTTTCAGACGAAATATTTTTTCGGGCTGGCCTCTATCTTATATATTGAAGTATTATTTCTATCTCATTTCCAGTACAGAGAAAAACATATTCTCCATTGAGCCAAACTGCTGTGCATGTTCCTGAACTGTTCTGACTCCCCTTTCTTTCAGACAAACCCAAATCTTTCATGCTTGGGTCTGTTTATATTTTTCACTTTGCTTTAAAATCCTGACTTTCTTCACATTTCCTCTTAATACTCCCACAAGACAGCTTTTTCTCCTGCTCAAGGAATCAGAATCAGGTCCGAAACTAGATCAAAATACCTTTGCACACTTCATTTAATGTCTGGAAGTAGTTTAAAAAAATAGATTGAGGGCTTAATGAAGAGAAAAAGTAATAAGAAATAAAATATTTCACTCCTTTCTTCCTCAAACAAGGTACATTCCTTTTTAATTGGAAAAAGATAATTTGATTATCTCTTAATCACTTTTTTCAATGCCTTTAGATCTTTCACCATTGTTGTGATACTTTTACCCCTATTTTGGATGTTTACCCCTATAACCACATCAGGAATGTGACAGATCCAGGGGACTTTCTGAGTGGTCAGGATGGTGCTGTGACAAATACTCCCCTGGAGAGCAGAAGCAGGGAAGAAATGCTGTGTGAATCTGTCTACTCTTCATTATCCTGGCTATTGGTTACCTCACTGCTTTCAGGAAATACAGTCCAACAACTCAGCCAGGTTATTCTCATGCATAGCCAAAAAAGAAGTTATGCAACTTCAGGAACATGAACCATAAGGCTGATTCCTCACCCATTTTAGATATTCATATGTAAATACATAAATAACTAATATTTAGTTGATTAAATATATTCTTGGTAGTGTAAGGTACAGAATGAATAATTTGTTTGTCTGTACATTTAGGAAAATCTGTGTCGTCTGATTGAATTCTCAGAAAAAGCAATTTGTATTGCCCTTAAAGCCCTAACATAACTTCTCAAAAAAAAAAAAAAAAAAAAAA